>VDFB02000017.1:155228697-155302771 GCA_007258455.2 Sequoia sempervirens | reverse complement strand
TTGAGAGATTGAGTTTTTCATGTAAGATCTTATAAATTCTTGTATTCTCTTCTCTTGCATTTTGAACAATCTAGAGAATTAGAAAGGGTTTGCAAAGATCTATTAACTTCTTTATATTGCATATGTGTTTTGTGAGATCTAGGTGATTGAGAATTTTTAGTTATACCAGTAGTATTTTTGAATTTTCCAATGCATTTAGGAGGCTTGTGAAAGTCAAGATTGGATTTTATTTCATCTGATTTGGAGATCGTTTGACATAGTTACAAAAAAAGGTTTGAAGTTCAAATCTAGTAAACAATTTTTTGCAGGAGCATTTTCGACCAAAAAGGACCTTGTCATTGTGTTTAAGAGGTTGAGGAGATGAATTTGATATAAAATTTTCCCATATTCAATGTCAGGATCCGTTGAGGAATTTTTTTTTTCCAAAGAAGCCATACAACCCCTTGGTTGCAGGTCGTACAATTTTATTTCAATTTTTTTTATTAAGCACTTAAAAATGTTACGACCTTAGGGTGCCTATAGACTTAGATTTCCTACAAAATTAAACCACTTGTGAACTTGCAACCTATAGATGCTTTAAGACTTCTAGGAAAGTATTCTAAATAATTGCCCAGCTACGGTTAAACCAATACCATTGTGACTATAAGCCACCAAGCAACATCACTGCCAATCGTGAGGTTAATTAACCGTGACTTAAAATGAAAATCGCCAATGGTTTCACTTAAACTAGACAAAAACTACCAGTTATACCACTCTTGCTCTGCCATAGCACTGCCTAGTGATCACTTTCGTCAATGGTGCCACCCACATGCCACTTGAGGGCCACCGGGGCCCTCATATAGGCCAAATTGGATCATTTTTCAAACTTACATAACTTTTCAACACGGTGTCCATTTTTAAAAAATGAGATATTGTTGAAAAGTTAGAGATGAGAAATTTCCATCCAAAAAGGTATTGGAAACAAATTTTACCATTTTCTGCCAGATATTGTAGGTTGAAGTAGTTTGTTGCAAATTTCTTCCACATGCCATAACTTTCATCTCGGTGCTCCATTTTTGGAAACAAATAGGAATTGTGAAGGTATTAAAAAGAGCTACATAACTAAAGGATTATTTTTTCTTGATATTTTCTCAGATTCATTTTTATCAGAATTTGTAATTTTGGCTATTATGAGCCTATTGAGCATTGTATCTTTGAAAACGCTTTGTAAACACACTATAATATAAAGTGCCAACCTTATAATATTTGGGGGGGTGGGTTTTCATACTAGTGAAAAGGGTGGGAGTGTATTGGTGTTATTTTAGATGTCTTTTGTAATCATTTGATAATTGTATCATGGTTTTTTTGTTCACCCTTTTATGATAATCCTAGATATGACCAATTATGAATCTTGGGAAAAACACATTCTAACCCATCTCAAATAGATCAAAAATTTTCCTTACCTTTATGGGCTCATGCCTAAACTAGAAACACTTGGAAGAAAACTAATATGGGGTAATAAAATTTATCATGTATTAGGATTGATTGGTTCTCATGTTGATAATGACACTATGTGGGCTATAATGGGCATCGAATGTCCCCGCACAGTTTGGATGAAGATTTGGGAGATGTGTGGAGACCCTAATGTTTCTCCATTCCTAGATGATTCTACTTCAAATTACCTCATTCTATTTGATGATGTAGATAATACACCCTTTGATGATTCTAATTTAGAGGAGCTTAAGTATTTTACAAGTCTTGAATGTTCAGATGACATTGAGACTTTTCTCACTTCTCATACTCAAATTGATACCACATAAACAATACCTATTGCTACTTTAGATTCCAAAGATATTTCTTCGAAGGCCTCAAATGATTCATTAATGCAATAGGGTCATTTATGTCTTCTGGATTTAATCTACTAAGACCAATTTCTAACAGACATCTCTTATTTGTTTGTAGAGTCCCTTAATTTGGATCTCAATGACATTATTAAGGACACATATCTTCTCTTTGAGGATAAATCTTTAGTCATTATATTTGTTGCTGCTACAAATTATAGTGTTGCTTCTTCGAAAGCTTCTAGTGATACCTTGCAACATGACATTCATATTCTTCCCGATTTAGCTTCATAGAATAATCTCTTGAAGAGGATTTCAAACTTGTTTATGGAGACACATATTGCAGATTTGGGAGACACTATTGATTACGTTCATCTTCTATTTGATGAAGTTGATTCTTCTTCCATTGTTGTGAGGGAACACTTTGACACTCTCATTCATGATCATTCATCATAATTTGACATGAGGGTGGATACTTTGGATCAACATTTGGAGGAGACATCTTTAGAGGAGATACTTGAGTCTTTGGATTGTGTTCTACATTAGTCTCTTAGTGATTATGATTTTTCTTTTTTAGCTGTGTGGCCTAGAATGCCCCATTTGACTATGAGAGCCTTCAACATGAACATGGGGACACTTGGATCACGTTCAAATATTTCATACATCTTACAATTTCTTCATACATATTCCTTCAGGAGTCGAAATATATCTTTCATACACCTTTGGTTTTGTTTCTTCTTGAGAGAAACATTGTTTGATAGTGATGGATAATCTTCTCCATCTAGTTTCAAGAATCTACCATTGGATCTCTTTGGGGGGGCTACTTAATCCTTGTCTTCTCTCTATTTTGGGGGTGTTCTCTCTCTATTTGTGGATGGGGGGATTCTTCTTCTTTGAGGGTATTCGATATGTACATGGGTAACTAACATGGCCTTATTTGTTGGGACCTGTCATATTTTACATCCTTCTAAGCTGCGCTTAAGGGGGTTTTAGTGTAGGTTTTTTATTTTTCTAGTGGGTTAATTTATTTTCCCTTAGTTATAGGTTTTCTACACTTTTGTTCAAATTTATTAGGATAATAAAGTGAGTTAATTATTTAATAGCTAGGAGATAAAGTGATGAGGTACCTCCACCCTTAAAGGGTGGAGCATTTACCTTTTTGATCAGTTTATTTAATATTGGTGGTTATTGGTGGTGAATTCCTATTGGTTGATTTGCTACCTCCATCCTCTCCTTAGTTCTATATAAACTCACTATCTAGCTTGTTTTCTTCTTTTAATCTTGGAATCTCTTAATACAATTCTATCATCTTGATATTACATATATTTTAGAGTTGCTAGTTTGCATTATTTATGTTTTTCTAGTTTATGTAGCTTTGAATTTATCTTATAAAGTTCCTTGGATTATTCAATCTGTTTTAGGTTTCTTACAATAAATTTATATGTATATGTGTATATATATTTATATGCAAAATTATGCAATTCAAGTGTATGAGCCAATCCTATTGCATATGAACAATACTTTATTGGAATCTTATGTTATCTATGTACATAGATTGTCAAGAATGACAAAAAAGATTAGTAATTGATCTATTAGTGATGTTTAAACTAATATAGGTTTCTCAATAAGAAAAAAGGTTAGTTTATGAGAAAAAATATCTTAAATTTTTTTTTACTACTTATGTACAAAACGGTAAAATCAAAAGATATGTAATTTCTTTTAAAGTGACAATAATTTGAAATGTGAAATTACTTGCGGATATTTTGCTTGAGAAAGAGGTGTGTGAACATACAACCATGTAAGATTATGCATTTTCTTTATATTTTTAAAATCTTTTGCCAAAGTAATTCAAAATAATTGCTTGTATTATTGGTTTATTGTGGACCTAAAGCTATAATTAATCAAGAGTATCATGCATATCTTGAAGGTATCTAGAGTTGTATGATAGTTTATTTATATTAGTACACAACACTAGTTCTAAAATGGCTTGATGACCTCATAGTTTCCCTAAATTTTCTAATATCATGAAGGGTAGGGAAAATTCTAGTAGGATGGTGTGTAGGGGATTTCTTGTTTATGGTTGGAGGAAAAAAACTCAAGTGATGCTCTCACTCTTGTAGTAATGTCGAAGACTTGGATTATCAAAGATAAAGAGATTAGATTTTGCTTGATATTAAAATTGCATATGTGAAATATGATATTGTATTATTTTATTATAAAATTGAAATGTATTAGAGACATTATTATCCATGTCTAGATAAGAAATTAATTGTAGTTGAAATTAAACTTTGAATTGTACTATTAATCATTATGATATTCACAAAAGAGAAGATGAATAGATATTCTATTTATAATTTTTAGATACTTATATTTCTTGCTATGAATATAATTTCTCTTTTATTTTATGTAAAATCGAAAGAAACCAACTATGCAAGTTATGCAATTTAAAAAAAAATATTAGTGTTTTTTATTAATGGACCAATTGGGTTCACTACAACTGAATGCACTATAATAATTGAAGCTAAAAACATGTAGGCCATCCTTATATTTCACTTGAAGTGAAATTATAAAATTGTAATGTAATAATTTTGGAGCTAGGAGGTAATACACTTCAATAGATTTTCTATTTGAGAATAAGAAGAAAAATAAATTGTACTAATAACACACAAGAAATTGAACTTGCAATTGGTAAATGATATTATTTTAAAGTTATAGTGTGAGGGAGATTGTAGTGCATTAGGGAGATTCTGGGATGCAACATAGTCACATCGCCTAATATTTTTATTCATCTTTTCAAAATTCAGGTAAGTGAAAGGCATAAATCCTACATTCCATCGATTTATCATTATTATAATCTTTCAATTTTTTTTTCAATCTTGCAGTTTAGGGTTGAGGTTTTACAAGCATGTCTACTACCACTACTAGAAGAGAGATTGGGAAAGATAAAGAAAATAAAAAAATAAACTATGTTGGATTTCTTAAAACCTTGAGTTCCACTAATGAATTCCATAATTTTTATGATCCTATAATCTATAGCAGGCTTAACTCATAACTTATATTTTCATGCGAAAGTAAAGATAGGATGAAAAATGCAAACTAACAAAATTAAAACATTACAAATTAGTACTATTATTGAATTGTAGGTGGTTGGATTTTGATGCATGATGTTCCCTAACGTTTTCCCTTGCCTATAATTTATCATGGCCTACTTCTAGAATTATGATGATAAAAGAAATCCTCATTAACCTAGAATTTTTTTTTGGGATTTCTAGTTGAAGATTTTGAAGAAATCCTCATTAACCTAGAAAAAAATTCCAATAATTATAAAGTAGCCACTCAAATCTCCAATTTTTTTTCTCAATAAAATAATAGTGGATAGTAACGTATTCAAAGAGAATCATAAGCCTCCTTATAACATCAATTTTTTTAAATAATGGGTTTAGAATACTATTTCCATGCTAGTATTTTTCCTTGGTTTGGATAGTGATATAGATTTCTTGAGGATGTTGAAAAATCCATGTAGAAACAATTTTTAATGATTAAAGGAGGTTCCACTTTGAGTTTTAATATTAATACATTTAGGTTCACAACCTACTTGTGCTATTTATTCCTATTTAATTTTGGTGGAATGTTTTTGATGAATAAGCTTTCAATTTAACCCTATATCAATGATGAGACAAAAATATTGCTTCCCCTATACGATTGGACCCCTAAGATAAGGATGTATGATAATTGAAGGAACTACATTCATTTTCTAGGCTATTTTTTGGCTCCTTTGTATAAAGAAATTACAAATATACCAATGCCTTGATTTATTGTATCTTGTATAATATTTTTTTAGACTATAGGAATCAGGTAGCCCCCTATAAACTATAGTGTGCCTAGTAATCTTTTTTCACTCGACCAATGATGTTGGCACAAAATTCCCTGCAATACCACAAGGATGGGGGGATACTAGACCTTGTGAACTCTTTCCTACAATAGGATGCTTTAGCCAATTGAGCTAGGCCCCTTGCCCCTTATTACATCTTTTATAAATTGGATTCAATTGACATAAAAAATAAAATTGAAAGAATAAAACTTCATGGAATGAAATATTATTCCAAGATTTTATGGATTAGGAGTAGATTCATACAAAATTCCAATACATGTCACAAAGAGGGTTTTTTACATTGAAATATATATGATAGAAGGACAATATAGACCAACTATACTATGTTAGTTAGAAAAAAAGAGCATAATTCCTTTGTTACCTTTTTCATGTGGAGGATTGACAAATGAGAAAAAGTTCACTAAAGTACATGGATTTTTTTTAAAAAAAATTTTGATGTCGACTCTCATTGATAGTATGAACCACATGTGATATGATTAAATCAAGGCTTCTATCCAATAAGAATGTTGGAAATAAAATCCAACATAAAAGTAAACCTTGCTAGAAATATTAAAACAAAAAAGAATTCTTGGGATGAGGTCAAAATAATTCAAAGGAATTGGTGCTAAGAAACACATTTCTTTTTCTCGCATCAACTTGTCACTCTATTTGGCCAGCCATTCAAATGTTTTGTATTGATCATGAAGTTGGGCGTGGCGGAGTTTTCACCCTTTTGTCCCCACAGTGGCACGATTGTGTGGTCGGCCAAGGGTCTAACCCCACACATCGGCTCATTTGGATTCTTCTCAACATTGATAATCATTCCTTTGGGATTATTAATGTTTATGACTCTAATGATGTTATGGAACACTCTATGCTTTGGCATTGGATTGTTGATTCATTGCTAGTTGCTACTTGGTTATTGTGTGGGGATTTCAATATGGTTGAGATGGCCTATGATAAAGATGGCACTTTTCCATTGAGATGGGTAGCTGGTGAAAGGGAGGTGTGGTTTTACATGCGTAATAAATTGGGGCTCTTTGATCCCAATATTGGCCTTTGACATTCTGATTCCCTCTAGCACACTTGGTGTAATTATAGGGATGGCTTTGATAGGATATTTAAATGCCTTGATTGTGCTATGATCTCAGATCAATCTTTTTTCTCTTTTGACAGCTCTTCACTCCCGGTTAAGCTATTAGTGAATGTGACTTTGTTAGATCATTTCCCCATTTATTTTCACATTGAATGGGAGACAAGACAACCTCTAATTTTCAAAACACAGTTCTTTTTTAACACGTCTCTGCTTTTTCATCAACCCATGTTGGCCCACATTCGTAGAGTTTAGAATTTGGAGTATAGGCCAACTCATAATATAGGCTAGATTAATTGGTGGAATGATGCTATCACTCACACGACAAGATTTTTGTGCATTTATCGGTCTTCTAAGGCTACCACAGTTGAACTATGCTCAACTACCGAGGCTCTGACAGCTATCCCTTTCTCCCCATCATTATAAGTCAGGGTGGTAGAATTAAGACACAAAAATCAAGTTGTAGACAAAAAATGCTGCTAGAGGTGCACAAATCAAAGCCATATTGCACTGGTTAAAGATTGGAGACTAGGCCTCCAAGGATTTTTTTCTGGCCTTTCATTCCATGCACTCATCTCTAGGCATTAAAAAAAATTAAAGATGGAATTCAGGTGCTCGTTGAGCTACTTGACATTCTCTAGACCTTTGTTCGTCATTATGAACAAGTTTTCCCTGCTCAGGAGCTTACGCCCAAGTGACAAAAATCCCTTCAAGATTGTCTTTCTATTGTGCCAAATAGGCTATCTTCAACCCAAAAATCCTTTTGTGAACAATTACTCATAGTTGAAGACTTAAAGGAAGTAGTTCATTTCATGGTTGATGACAAGGCCTCGAGGATTGATGGTTTCCCTTGTGAATTTTACAAGGCCTTTTGGGACTGTGTTGGGCACGACTTGCATAAAATATATCTCGAGGATTTTCATTCCAAATCCCTGGGCAATTTAATAAACAAATGAAATATTAAATTCATACCTAAGTCTGGACATTTTGAGGATATCTATAACTAGCGGCCTATCATGCTCCTCAATGTTTCTTACAAAATCATCGCCTAAGCTTTTGCTCTGAAGATCTATCATCTTCTTCCTTAGATTGTGCACCTAGAGAAAATTGGGTTTATCAAGTCTAGATTTATCCTAGACAATCTCATTGTTGTGTGGGAAGGCATGGAGTGGGCCAGGTGTTTGGACTAGAAAGCTATTTTTCTCAAAATAGATTTTGTTAAAGCTTATGACTGCATTGAATGGCCTTTTATTTTGGCCATGTGTAGAGCCTTGTGGTTTGGGCCTAATTTCATTCAGGCTATTCAAATGTTCTTCTCAGATGCCTCTGCTTGTATCACCATTAATGACTGCCAATCTCTTGCCTTTGGGATTTTCTGCTCCATTCAACAAGGATGTCTGCTTGCTCCTTCTCTGTACGTGCTTGTTTCCAAAGGATTTGGCTATCTATTGGCCAATGTGGTTTCTCAACAGAGTGTTAAAAGCATTACTATTCCTAACTACCAGGCTCAACTAGTTAATGGTCATTTTGCTGATGACTCTTTCGTCACTCTTTTGGAGGAAGAGAATAATATTAAGGCAATGCTTGAATGTATTAACATTTTTTGCTTGGTGTCTAGCTCCACCACTCAGTGGCATAAAAATTTGTGCTATAGACAATCTGTATTTCCCACTCCTCATTGGCTTTAGTAGTACAATTGGAAATGAATTGGGCCAGGGGAAATCTTTCAGTTTCTGGGCATTCCCTTTGCCTTCCAGGCTTCTCCGACTGAGTTGTGGAAAGTTGTCCTCTCTAGGATTGAGGAAAAGTTGGCCTATTGGATTACCAAGTCTCTTTCTTTGGTAGGGAAATTCCAAGTGTGCTCCAAGATTTTAATGGCCACACATGTCTACTACTGCTCTTGTTGGGCCCCTTCAAAAGCTACCTATGCCAAGCTTGAAAAGTTGCTTCAAGACTTTCTTTGGGCCTTTACGGAGTCCCATAGAGGGTTTCACCATGTTCCTGGGAGTTTTGCTTCCTTCCTAGAGACTCTAGAGGACATGGGTTACTCTCCACTCAATGACAAGGGTCTGGCTTGTGTGTGAAATGGATAATTCATTCTCTTACTAGAGATGAAGCTTGGAAGATTCTCCTTAGGCATTGTGTTCAGTCTAGTTTTCTTGTTCATAGACCTGCTTGGAAGGGGATTGGCTTTCAAACCCTTCTAGTCATGAAGGAACCAGTTCAAATTGTGGGAACTTTCATGGCCAAGAGCATTTGGAGAGCCTGGGAGGTGGTTAAGCCCTGGATCCACTGGGTTGGCTTTGGTTTTCGTGATGGGATTTCGCTCAATCGACATAATGTTTGGTGGTCGCCTCTCTTTCCTAGTAATGGTTAGCCGTTGGCTAAGTCACCTTGGATTAAGGCACTAAGATTCCACAAGAAAGGCATTCAAACTTTGCAGTAGGTGTTTCATAGACCCACAATGCGCATCATGTTGTGGGAAGATTTTTGTGCCCTTTACAAGCTTCAAAACCAAGACCATGATACTTATGATGGTCTAGTGAATGCTATTATTGTAGAAATGCTTCATAAGGTGGGAATTCATGGGTCCAAGCCCTGGTGGAAGGATTGGAAGTGGTACCCAGACACCCCTTTTAGGAATTACAAGCCTAGGCTTGGTTATAGATGGATTTCACCACACTTTCCTATGATTGAAAGTTTGAACCAGAGGTGGCTTCTTCAATCCCCCACTCATGTCTAGAAAAAAAGATTCTTTGCCACTTGGTCTGCAAGTGTTGAGTTGAAACTTTCCCACTTTGCTTGGTGTATTATTTTCAAGATTTACTTGTGGGTTCTTGACTTGTTCACTTGGGGGTCCAAGACCCTCATTTCCCTTTTTGTGGGCAAGCCGAGTCTTTTAAGCATCTCTTCTAGTTTTGCACCAGAGCTTAGCAGTTTTGCACCAGAGCTTAGCAGTTTTGCAATTAGATTCATGACTTCTTGCGGCCTTTCAGATCAAAGCCCTTTTCTTGGCATATGATTCTACTGGGAGACTCACCCAGACTTCTTGCTAAATATACCTAGCTTTGGCACACTTTTAGGGTTGAAATCCTCTTCAATATTTGGAAAGATAGAAATGCCTGCATATTTGCTACCAAACAAATGGATAAAAATATTTCTTCCTATTCTAAAGCTATTATTTGATCTAATGTGCTCTTGGAGATTCAAGTTCAAGCCAACAAGGTTTCACTTGAGGTGGCTCACCTTTAGGTGCTTTTGGATCATTGGAGCAATGCCCCGTGTACTGTTGCTTAGGTGCCTACTTCGCCCACTTCCTCTCATGGCCAGTCGCCCTCTTAGGGCAAGTAACGGAGTGGCTCTGCTCGCCCCCACTCTCAGTGTCCTCTTTGGAATGGTTCTAACACTCCTTGGTGGACTCGTTCTCCTCCTCCACAAGCTAGCCAGGGGTGGCCCTCTAGAGGAGTAGTGGGGAGTAGCGGTGGTGGTTCTAGGTGGCCCTCTGATGATACTCCTACTATTGGCTCTGGTTGGCTAGACTCTGGTAAATGATTTTTACATCTAGCGCTTGCAATCTTATCTCAACATGAGGATAAAGATAAAGATAAAGAGAAAGATGCTGATGATGGATGGGGTCCTCCTAATGTCACTCCAGACCCCATTGATGTATGGGGAAACACATGGATGACAAACACCCTCCTGGATCTATTGTCATTGCTCTAGCTACTGGATGGCCATTTTATTTTATATGTTTGTAATGTTTATGGATTTCTAGGCTAAGCCCAAGTGACTCTGGTTTTTTGTTTTCTAGGCTCTGCCCATGTGACTCTCGGGGTGTGCCTTCTTACCACCCACCCTTTTTTGTGAATATGTAACTTTATCTTTATTATTAATATAGACAGCTGCCTATTCATAAAAAAAATAATGACATTACACCCATAAAGAGAAGTAGAGATTCCAATTAAGAGGTACAATTTTTTTTTAAATAGTTTCTCAACCATCTATTTAAAAAAATAATAGTCTTTAAGAGTATCTTGTACATAGTCACAATGGGCACAAACAAAAATAAATACCTTTTGGTCTATAAGGAAGGATCTAGTTGATTAAAAACCTACAATAGGCTTTGAAGAGATCTCGAAAAATGAAGAGTTTAGCAATTTATGGAATAAAAGCATTCCAATGAAGAGACTAATGATGAATTTGATAATGATAGGGAAAATGAACCACTAGGTCCCACTTCTAGGGTCTAAGTGTTGGATATTTTTGCACTATGTTTTCATTAGTGTTGTCATTGATGTCAACCTATGTCAACCTCTAGTGTGGTTGTAGTGAGAAGGTTCTTGTGGTATTGAGCACGTGTTGTTAATGCAACCAGTTCACTTAGTTTCCAAGTTCTTTTGAGAAAATTGTATAACCAGTGTACAAGGTGATAGAGCTGTGTTCTAAATTATGCTCTATATTTATTCATGGTTGAAGATGTGTTTGTGTGGTTTGGATGAGATGATCAAAAGTGTTATATCTAGAGTTTTAGATTTTGGATCATGCGATAGTGGAAGATGTGTCTGATAGTGTGTTGCATGTGAAGAAGGTTGTTGTCTAGGAGAAATGGAATTGCTCCACATTTCTCCGTGTTAATGTTTCTTGTCTTGCAGATTTGGGAAAATGATAATGTTGTTTGTATATACCTTTCCTTGGAGTGTTTTGTGTTCAATTTTTTTGCAAATCTAGTTAGCGAGTTTTATGTCTGTGGCAGTATGGCTAGTTGCATAGGATGATAGTATTCTTAATTTCAGGTGGTTGTGACAGTGCTACTGAATATTTTGATGAGGTTGGGATATACCAAGATGTTGTGTGTTGTTTTCACATGGTACATAAGATGTTTTCAGACATTGTGATGTGTGAATGTGATTTTTTTTTAGCATTGATGCAAGTTTGGTCAACCTGGCTTGTTAGCATTGATTGCAGAGATGGTTTATTGCTTGTGGAAGTGTGATGTAACATGTAGGTGTAGATTTGGGTCCTAGTTAACCCTTGGTTTGGTCCTCCTTCACTTCTTTCCACTGTGGAAGTGTTTGGTGTTGATCTATTTGGTGGTTGTATGCTTAAGGTGCATAAATTTTATTGAAGCTAACTTGGAGAAGGTTGTTTGAGGTTTCGAATGATGTATGCAAGGAAAATTGTTGAAGAAGTGTGTGGTGTGTTGTGTTATGTGAAATGATGTGGATGTAATCAAGTGTTTTGATCTAAGTGTGAGTTTAAACACCTAAGGATACCAGAAGCAGTGAGCAGAAGGTGTCTACATTTCAGTGTGCCTGAAGTTGCTAGAGGCAAGGAGTCAAAGGTTGTAGATGGTGTAGAGTTGTTGTGATGGATCTTCCTGTTGCTCTAAGGTAGTGAACCTACTTGTAATAGTATTCTTCTATTCTCTTCTATTCAAGATAGTGAGTCCTTTGGGAAGTGAGCCCTTCTAACAATGAGCCTATTGTATTTGATGTTGTTATTCATATATGTGAGTTAATCCCCACTGTGGTCTTTCCTTGATTAGGGTTTTCCACGTAAATCTAGTGTTCTATGGTGTATGTTTGTGAATGTGTTTATGTTTCATTATTTTACATTCATGTTGATACATAATAAGGGTTTGAAGGTTAATGAGGGTTTGAATGTTTTAATGTACAACAGATTCACCCCTGCTCATAATTGTCCTATGTGTTTAATAATTGGTATCAGAGCTGCGGTTCTGTTGTCAAACAAATTGCACCCGAATGCTTGAATGATTAAATTCAGCAATCTATTGAAACATGGGAACTATCTTCAGGCTGTGGGTATTCCTATGGCTAAGATAGACCTCCAAATTCTTGGTTGGTTCCTATATAATGATCAATTAGGTACTTGAATGATTTGTTTTGAGAAAAGGGTAAGAAGGATTGAACTGAATGCATGAACTAAAATTAAAACCTCGGTGATGCACCTAAATGATGGTAAACTTGCAGACTAAGAATGATCCACAACTTATATCTTCAGGAAAAACTATTAACACAGTCCAATTTGAACACTTCGAACACATGAATAATTCATTAAAAGGCTGCATCTATTCTTTCCCTACTAAGGAAAACTGGGTTTTCACAAATTAAAGGAAAAAGAAAACAACTTTTGAGCACAATTAATGACCTGTGAAGAACTGCAATTGTGTATATACATGCGTAAAAAAGACAAAAAATTGAAGGTTTCAAAAATGAAACTCATCAAAATTGCATCAAATTATTTAAACAATACGAAAAACCTGAAATTGGAAAGGTGAACTCTATTTTAATTAATATCATGAAGGAAAAGAACTCTGCAAAAATGATAACTTGTAAAGCTGTAAAGAAGTATTAAATCTAAAATGTTGAGTTACAAGATAGACTTCTTTGCATAACACAAAGGTAGAAAACAAGAACTAGAGGAAAAAGATAAAAAATTTCCAATATATACAATGAGAGGAAACTCCAAAGCGTGAGAAGGTGGAAGAAGCAATTCATTGAAAGTGAAAACCACCTTGAAAATGTCTCTCACGAGCAAAGGCAAAAACAATGTGAAAAGAGGGCCCACCAAAGTCATAACTGAATCTCAATAGCTCAGAACTCCATGCCACAATGTATACAACTAAATTGCAACTCAAACTAGCTCCAGAATGCATGAAGGTGGCACTGAAAGTCAATTTCAGTATAAAAATGATAACTTCAATGCAAAATCTGAGCAAAAATAAATATCTTCAAAAGAAAAGCTCAAACTCATGCAAAAATGAGTGAAATAGGTTCAAAGTCAAAGTCAACTCATGACTAACCCATAGAGCACTCGAACTGAACTGAAAATCCTTGAAAAAGTGGGCTAAAGCATGCAAAACTGTCTCATTTTTATCAACTCACTCATGCACATCAGACTTGAACAACTCCATCATTAACTCCTTGTTTAACATGCGTGATTGGGATAATCTTCAATTAATGTTTGCATTTAATAAATAGTTAAGTTAATTAAATGACTATAATGCATCATTTAATCAACTAAATTTACATTGTTTATGCAAACATAAAACATTTAAATTTAATAATTCTTTTATAAAACTCTACCCCAATACCTAATCACTACCCTCACATCATGCGCCCCATTCCACACATATGGGGACTTAGCAGTTGTTTACAAAAACGCCTAAGGAAAAACAATGGGATGAAACCCATAGCCTTGGCATTCGTGAAGGCATATGTTTAATTAAAATGTGACAAAATTCGATTTAGGGTATGGAACCCTAAGACAAAGCATCAAGAAAATCAAAATATTATTTCATTTTGACAATGAAGCTTCAAGAGGAAACTTGGCCGCTGACCTAGGGTTTGGATTTTTCTTCAATGGCGGGTTTGAGGACTTTGACAGGGTTCTCCACTTAGTTTTTAGGCATCGTTTGTCTTCCTTTCGCACAAGTAAGCCATTTTCTTCATTCCTTTAAGCCATATTTGAAGGCTTTTGAGTAAAAATCTATGACCTTTCTATCATTTCTTTCAACAGAAAAAAAGAGAAAGTGTTTCCTTTCTTTGAATTTGGCATTTGATTTCCGTTTACTACAAAACACATCTACTTTAGCTGGCTGTAAACAAAATAAAGGAGGTAGTTTGTATTTTCTCATGATTTTCCATATCCTACAGCCATGATTTGCAATTTTACTTATCTAGGCACTATTATTTTGAGAAACTCTCTCTGTATTTTAAAATGACCACGGGAAAAGTCATAATTTCTAATCATTTATTTTCCTGTAGAATAAAACTCTCTGAACTTTCACTTGACTACCAAGGCCATGAGATTCTCTGAGGGTTTGGTCATTTCTGAGGAAACCAACTTATCAGGCCACGGCTGTATACTGTGGTGATCTTTCATCCTTGAGCAAAACCTTTGAATTCTTCTTTAACATAGAATCTAGGTTTTTATCTTTTGTAAACCCTGTGGCTGGACTTTGCATTTTTTGACAACAATATATCATCTCTTGCATTTCCATGCATAATGCGTTTTAAATGTGGGTGTAAATCTTGAAATATAGCTATGGCTTTATTTTCTTCATTATTTATTCCATTCTAGTACAAATCTTTGCACTTGACTGCAACCTTCAAAAAAAAATTCAAGCTACTCCCATTCATCTGATATTGATTGTGATTGATGCATATCATGGAACTGTTCATTGTTCATGTATTGTCCTCTCCTTGAATTCATTTCCCTATGTGTGCAAAACTCTTGTATCAAAGATGTGACTAAATCTTGATGCTTTGTTGAATCCAATTCCTTCTTTATCTTAGATCTGCACCTTTATTTGCATGATTTGACTTTTATATAAAGTGGAAATACCAATGAAAATATACAGTTGTAAAGTTGTTGTGATTGAAATAACCTGTAGATGAATTTTCCCCCAATCGTGAGTTCACTATGTTAGGAAATGAACTACCATTGGATTTTATAGGAGATATGGCGAAGATTAACAATTAAGATTAATGCTTTAGTTGTTCTATGTGATGATTAAAAGAATTCCACACATTCATTTTTTGCACTTTAACTGTCTTGATCTTTATTTCCCATATCACTGCATGTAGATTCTTTAGTGATCATTGATTGTGCTCCATTGTGCATAAGGAAATTCTACTATATCCCATATATATCTTCTGTTAGCTTCAAGACATAATGGTTGTTATCAATGTACTAGTTGTCCCATGAGTTTTTAAGCATTCAAAACATGACTGTGGCTCCATTAATGAATGATGCTTTCAACTGTCCTTTTACATTCAAACTCACAATGAAATGGCATTGTATCTTTTTTAGCTGTATTCAATGCATTTGAACAAAGGGTGAATGTAGACTTGCTCTATCTATTTCTTTTGTGACAACAGTCCTAATCATGATTGTTCTTGATATGATGTTCTCATGTATGAATATTTTAGTCTTCTGTAGACTCTGTATATGACTTAAAGTTCTAGAGAGCAGTCCAATGCAATAATACTCTATTTCCCTTTAGTATAAAGGGGCTCCATACTTAATTTAAATGCAATGTAAATGCAAAGTAGAGATGAAACTGAGATAATAGATGTAGTTGATGCTCATTCAACATGTTTTTGATTGCTTCTCTGAATGATGAGCAATAGGATGTTTTGCTCGATATATTTTCACAAATGTTGAGATAAGGCTCTATTTTATTCATTCATGAGAATGATGATATCTTATTCCATACTCTTGTCCTATGTTATTGTATATGAGTTGGGCTCAACCCTTATGGGAGCCACATTTATTACCACTCATAACAATATCTGTTGATTGAAATGATCTGATTATACCTGTTCCTGCACATTTAAACAAACAAGTTAGCAAAAATAATTGAAGCTGAAAGCTTCCATTGAACTTCACGCTTCTTGAATATCAACCTTTTTATGACTTAATCATCTGGTGAATGCCTGATTGGATATATATTACATTCCTATTGGTAGTGTATGCATGAAGTAGAATGTGATTTATCATTGCTCTAACACCGTCCTTTTACAATCTTGCAGATGCATGGAGCGTGGAATCGAAACAACCTTGAGGCATTGGAAACACAAAAATCTTGAAGACATCAAATAAAAATGATTCATCATTACAGGCAATGATGAATCACTCCCCTCCTTCATGTTTATATTATCTTCAATAGTGTAGTATGCATCCTACTTTGTATTCATTATTTGATTAAGAAAATCAAATTAAGTTACTCCCACGGCTTGT
Organism: Sequoia sempervirens; assembly: GCA_007258455.2. Taxonomy (NCBI): domain Eukaryota; kingdom Viridiplantae; phylum Streptophyta; class Pinopsida; order Cupressales; family Cupressaceae; genus Sequoia; species Sequoia sempervirens. The sequence continues at coordinate 155,286,222 of VDFB02000017.1, read as the reverse complement.
GTGGGACTTCGATTTTTACAATATGAATAAAACAACATTACTATGCAATTTTAATGATTTATTTTGTTACAAACCTTTGCATAATCACACTGGAAATTCACAAGTAATCAACTTTTGGAATAAAATTAATACTTAAGCAGAAATTTGTTTTGTACCTTCTTCGATGAATGCAATTCAACTCCACCTATTTTGAGTTGTAGCTAAAAATAGGTAACAGGTTCCTTGGAAGAAGCTTAACCACTTGAGGTAGCTCCAAATGGCACAAAGGAATGGTTTCAAAGTGCCAATGTTTGATGGAACAAATTATGCTTTCTAGAAAGACAGGACGGAAGCCTTTCTTGTCTCATTAGTGTTTGGTGTCTAGAGGTTAGTTGAAAATGGATACACTATACCTACTACTCCTCTAGCAAGTGATGATGAGATCAAGGATTATGAGAATAATGGAAAGGAAAGGAATGCTATCTTGAGTGGGCTTTCTGATTCAGAACTTGTGAAGGTGATAAGCCTCAAAACTACTAAAGAGATCTAGACAAATTTACAAAGAATTTATGAAGGAGATGATAAGGTCAAGCAAGCAAAGATGTAAAATTTCAAAGCCAAATTTGAAACCCTAAGGATGTTAGAAGATGAAGATATTTTAGGCTACATGCTCTGGGTGGATGAAATTTTCAATGTCATCAATAGTCTTGGTGGAAAACTGGAGGAAAGTGAAGTTGTGAAAAAGGTATTGAGAACTCTTCTTAAAACTTATAGTGCTAAATATGCTATTGAGGAAGCTTAGAATTTGGATCAATATTCTAGAGATCAAATGCTTGGTGCTTTAACTACTTTTTAATTAAGGGAGTTTGAAAAAGATGCTCCAAAGAAAGAAATTGCTTTTAAAGTTAGCAAGAAAGACGATGAATCTAATCCAAATCTTGATGAGGTGGAAGCAAATTTTATAAGGATATTGAAAAAGGGCACTGTAAAATACAGAGGTAAGTTACCCTTTAAGTGTTTCAATTGTGGAAAGATAGGTCATTATGCTTCTAAATGTCTAATCAAAGTTTCAAATGACAAACACAAAGATCATAAAGGTAAATCTATCAAGAAGAGTTATTATGTTAAAGAAGATAGTGGTGTATGTGATGATAAGGAATAAGATTATCTAGATGATGGAAGTGATAAATGCTTGTTCTTGGCTTTAAATGTTGAAAATAATTCTATCGATCCTGAAAGATGTTTGAAGGAAATTTCTCCAGAAATAGGTCATAGTATTGAAGGAACTATGTTGAATGATATTCATGCAAGAGAGGAGAGAAACTACTAGATAAATGATAGTGGATGCTCAAATCATATGACAGGTGATAAGATCAAGTTTATTACACTTGAGAAATATGATGGTGGTACATCTACTAAGATTTGTGGAAAAGGTTCAATTAGTTTTGATGGCAAGAATAAGATAGATGACATTCTTTATGTCAAGGGTCTCTAGCATAATATTCTTAGTGTAGGAAAAATGTGTAGAAAAGGATACAATTTGGTGTTTTAGGATGATGGTTGTAAAATCAGAAAATGAAGCTCTAGAACCTTGGTTGCAACATGAATAAGGATAAAAGGAAATGTTTATTAGCTCAAAGGTGGTGGTGTTAAATGTTTTATATCACAAATTAATGAAAGCAAGCTATGAAATAAAAGAATGGGAACATCAATTTTGATAGTCTAGTGAAGATCAACTCCACTAAAGTTGTGAGAGATTTGACAAAGATTACAAAACCTATCAATGCAATTTGCAAGGAGTGTCAGTTTGGAAAGTAGACAAAGAAGAGGCTCAAAACTAAAGAATATTCTACCACATGACCTTTGGAGTTGGTGCATAACAATCTATGTGGACCTACCAGAACAAGAAGCTCTCAAGGCGATATGTATCTTATGTTGTTGATAGATGAATACTCTAGAATGACTTGGGTGACCTTTCTTAAAGAAAAATTGGATGCTCTAGATAGGTTTAAAGCATTTAAGTCTATGGTTGAGAATGAAATGGATTTGAAAATCAAGTGTTTGAGTTCTAATAGAGGTGGTGAGTTCACCTCCAATGATTTTAACAAAATTTATGAAGATCATGGGACAAAGAGACATTTATCAACTCCTAGGAATCCTCAACAAAATGGAGTTGTGGAAAGGAAGAATAAGATAGTCCAAGAAGCAACAATAACCATGATGAAGGAAGAAAATCTACCAGATGTCTACTAGAAAGAAGAAATTCATACTGTAGTATACATTCTTAACAAAGGACAAGCAAGAGTGACTAGCTCAAAGACCCCCTATGTCACGTCTCAAACTTTGATGCTCCTTGTTTTGGCTTTGAGTGGATTTGACATATGTTTGGATGTGTAGTAGATTACATAATGAACACTATGGTATTATTTTTGGTGTGATGAAATATGAAATGTTGTTTTAATTTAGGAAAAGTGAATGCTTAGAAATGCAATTTATTTTGAATGTCATGAAAAATGGAAAATATTATTATTTTAATTCATAAGTTTACTATTTTGATTTATATCTTTATGCGGATACTAATCTATTGATACGTACCTGAGGGTATTGAGAGGCAGGTCGTCGAAGACCAAGGGTGTGGCTAAGGAGAGAAGGTTAGCTTCTTGGAAGGGTACAATAGAAACAAAACTCTCGCATACACACACATGCATGTAGCTTTAATTTAATTAAATGCATAATTGTATGTTTTTCTAGGTATTTAATCATATATGGTGAAAATATAAAAAGTATAGTTAAATGGAAGAATTGATTTTAATCTAAATTTGATTATACCTCTCTGCCTATAGTGAAAGATTATGTCTGGAAAATTAAATAATTATTTGATTGTTTTAAAATCAAAAGTTACTGTCTTGAGTTAAATCCTTATTTTATAAATAAATATTTATTTACTTCTCGTTGAGAGTAAATAGTTACCTTTATTTTACAAAGTTGTAATTGCATTTCCTAACTCTTTCGGGATGATGAATGCATAGATGGAAATGAAATTGTCATTATTTCTTTTCAATTAATAAGCGAATGAAATGCAAGATTTTTTTTAAATTTTTTATCTATTGAATTCAAGATTAGGTTTTGGAAATGGAAAGGAAACCTTAAAAAGAGAAAAGAGTAATGAGAATGGATAACAGTTCTTGATACACTTCTTGAATCACTCTGCAAATTAATTACAATGGCTGCAAAAATAGAGGGTCTTTGATATAGTTTTTAGTAGAATAGAAATAGGAAAAAATGAAAGAAGGGAATAATTTTTAGAAGACAAATTGCAAGAAAGGAAAGCTACAAGAGAAGAAGCAAAAGAGGAGCATTTTCAAGTGGAGGCATCTATCTGGGTATTTAAAATCTCCCCTATTGATTTTTTTGTTGTTAAATTCCCATAATGTGAGAAAAGAAATTTTGGCTTGTTTAAGAATTCATTTCTTTTGAGAATCATTGTTTTAAACCTTTGTAGTTGAAATGTTTGTTGGGTGAAATATTCTATTGAAATCAAGATAAATGTGATTGCCTTGAATGATTTACTCTTTTAAAAATAAAAATAATTATTATTTCTAAATCCTTCCCCTTTTATATAAATTCTTTTTAACTCTTTTGTTCTCTGTATTGAACCTTTTAGTAATTCCATTGCTTACGTGAATTTAAACCAGTTGTTGTAATTCTCTTTCCCAACTAATAATCAAAATGTTGAATGTGCAATTAAAATGATGATATTATTTAAATTATATATATACAAGGAATTTACAATGCATCTACATATATAAATATATAAATTCACCAATGTATACTTGGCTGCAAAATATTCCCTAAAAATAGCATTTTTTTTTTTTTTAAATTTAAATTATCTTTAAAACTTTCCTCACCAAAATTTTCATTTATTATTTACATTTGTAAATGTATATAAATATATTTATATATACTATATATATTTGCATATATAAGTGTGTGTGTATATATATATATATACACACACATACTCCATTATTGCCCTTTCTTAAATCATATATGACTGAAATTTATTTTCTTTTCCAATCCAAACTATTCTCATGAGCTTATTTAATTTATTTATTTATTTGGAAAATTTTCCCCAAATTTTGTATATATATATCAACAAATATACACCATCTATGCATTTTAGTTACATTTTCCTTCAATTAGGTAAACTAGTTACTTAAAAGGTAAATAAATATATATAAATATATTCTGAATGTATAAAATTACATGTATACAGATTTGAATAACTATCATATATATATATATATATATATATTCAAATATAAACATAGTAATATAGGTACAAATAAATATTTACAAGAGTAAATACAAACTGGTTTCTATTTTTTTAAATAGAGAAGACAATTCTTCCAAGTTGACTATCAGTTGAATTATTTATGTGATTGTTTTATTTTACCCTTGAAAGAGAATGTAAACTGAGTTTGCAATATAATTTGTACATAAGACTTATTTTTTGCAAAAGAAGTACTAGTATTTAAAATATGTTTACATGGAATTTTTTTCTAGAGTGAAACAAAAACCAAAAATGAATTATTTACTTGTGAATTACTTTCCAAACAAGGAAATAGTAGATTTTTGGATTATTTCATGTATCTATAAATTGCTTACAACAGAAAATGCTAGAATTATATGCATTTCATGTGAAGCTATGTGTATTTATATATTATGAGTAGACTTCTGAGACAGGATGCCGAAGGTGGACCCACAGAGATGATAGTTTTACTTTTTTCGAAAACTATCATTTATGGGTAAAAGCATAAAGTTGTGTCACACTTTATAAAGGAAACGGCCAAGGCTGATCCAATTTTTAAACTTGAATCACTAAAAAGTGGCATATATGTTTTGAATTTTGAAATGATGTAAACTAGTAAAATATGTATTTTTTAGTATATTTTATGTTTGTATTTTTTAAAAAAATATAAAAATTATTTTACACTATTTTTTAATAAATTAAAACTACAATTTAGTTGCTAATAAAATGCTGAAAAATGAAGTGCATGGGACGTCAAACTTTTTGTAGTAATTTTTTTTTTCTTTCAATTTTTTTTGTGTATTTATAACTTGAAATTTTAGTGCACGGATATTTTTTTTTCCAATTTTGATAAATATATATTTTTAAATAAATATTAAAATGTGCGTGAATCAAAAAACAATTGTTTTCATTAGACGCCAACTGTCATATTAAATATTTATCTAAAATGGAAACAAAATTATACCATCTTAAAATAGATTCTTTTATCTAGTGCATCATATTTTTTTCAATTTTTTTTAATAAGTTTTAGTATTTTTCCTTGGCATAGTAATCAACCTAATATTTTGTGCTGAAAACCTACTTTTAGTAAAAATAAAATATAAAATATAAAAAATAATTAAACTATTAAAATAAATATATTTTTGAAAACTAGACTTATGGATCTACAAAAGGGTATTTTTTTATTTTTTTAAAAATGTTGTTTACATTAGCGAGAGTTATTGAAACTTCAAGTTCTTCAAATACCCTTATTTTTATTTATGCTTAGCCAAGCAATGTACCATTGAAATAGATGGAATTAAGAAAAGCCTAGAACTAAATGTTATGTAGGTCTCTGCCACCTCCTGTTGCAAGAAATATGTTATTCTTAGTATAGGAATGCATATAGGCATCAGGCTTGCATCGAGAGTTCCCTCATGCTATATTGTTCCAGGTTGCTAGGCTCCTCGAGTAGGGCCAGGGATTTTTTTGAGATAGGAAGAAACCCGGGGAAGTCATGTGCTTCGTGGTTGGGTGGAAAAGGCACCTTAACTGCACTCTTGGCCCTCAGCGCAAGAAGACCAGTGGATTCGAGGCAGATGAGGATCAAAGCTTTACTTTGTCACAGATACATCTTTTATATTATTTCTTTACGACTTGTATAGCCATTTGTACTTTGTAACCTTACTTTAAGAGTATAACCCTTATGTAAACTTGTATCATTGAAATAGATGATTCATTCACTGTATCATTGAAATAGATGACTTGTTTATGGTATCATTGGAATAGATGATTTTTTCATTGTATCATTGAAATAGATGATTTGTTTATTGTATCATTGAAATAGATGATTTATAACACCTTAAAATTGTATGTACATTGATAATGTTTGATGGAAGTACCTTGAGCATTTATGGATTACTCTTGGTATACATGTTATGGATATGTCATGTGATGAATGCACTCCTATCCCCTTACTTGAAGTGAATGTTACTCAATTACTATACTTTGGTATGGAATGAAAAACTTGGGGTCTTTACATTTTGGTATCAGAGCAGCAAGGTTCAACTCTTGGACCTATGCCTAATTATGCTTGATGCTATGTTTGTCTAGGGTAACTCCTAATGTATGGTAGATACTATCAATGGGAATGGGGAGGAGGATCTCGTGGAAATCCCAATGATAAGTTGGATTAGATTTTGGCCATTTTAAGTAGACAAGAGGCCAGGATCAACAACCTAGAATAGGCAAGATAGATTGGGCCATCTGGGTCAAATCCTAGTGAAAGTGAAAACAACAGGGATGAACCAAATGGATAAAACCCTGAGACTGAAAGAAATCAAAGTAAGCTAGGGAAGGTAGCTGAAGAATTGGGTAAGGACCTCAAGAAGTCGTGCCACCAAAGTTTGATGAAAAATGTTTTGGGGATGGAGTAGAGGCTTGGATCATTGAAATGGAGAGGTATTTTACCCTATAGAATTTTCCCGATGAAACTAAGCCTGAATGGGGGTCATACCAGCTCACCAGTGAAGTTGCCACGTGGTGGGAGAATGAAAGGGTTGATCGACAATTTTCACATGGTAAGGTAACATGGGAGAAATTCTTGCAGATATTCAAAAAGAGATGGCTTCCACAGTCTTACTTTGATAAAAAGATGACAGAATTCTAGGTGCTCATTCAAGGAGGAATGACAGTGACACAATATTGGGAGAAATTCTCTCACTTGCTTAAGTATATACCCCAGTACCAGCATGATGAGAGGTTTCAAATTCAAAAATTCATTATGGGGCTTAGGCCTCAAATTGGAAATGAGGTGGACATGCATAGAATTTCTACCATGGATGAAGCCTTTGAATTATCACTTAAGCAGGAGCATAAGATGCAACAGGTTGCCAACTACAGGAAAAGCAAAGATGCAAATTATAGTAAAAAGAAACCCTAAGGAAACTGCCAGGGTAATAGTAATCAGGATAATCAAAATAATCAGAGTAACTAGGGTAATTAGGGCAATAATAGCAGGTAGATCCGAAATCTAAAAAGGGGCAATAATTCTTAGGATCAGTATGATGGGAATCAAGGCAGGAAAAAGAAGACTAATTATAATAAAAATAACAATAATAGAAGGGATTTCTCTGATAGGAATAAGGTACCCCATGGAGGTTGTTATACTTGTGGTGGTGAGTATTACGCCAGTGTGTGCCCTCAAAAGAGGAACAAGCAGAATGACAGGAATCAACATCATATTCATGCAGCGGTTGATAACCGCCAAGCTGACTATCAGGGTACACCTATCTAGCTATCGAGTACACTTTTTGGATGTTTTGTTTCCATTTTAATTGATACTGGTGCCAACAATAGTTTTTTGGATCCCAATGTTGTATCTAAATTATCTGTTAAACCGGGTTATATGGAAAATTCATGGAAAGTTCAGTATGGGAACTAGGTAGAGAGGAAGGTAGAGCAATGCCTATTTTGTAGTGAACTTGAACTCCCTAGTCTCAGAAAACATGTCAATTTCTATGTAGCACCATTGGGGTCTTATGATGTAATTTTAGAGATAAACTGGCTCACTGAAGATAAGGCTCTTGTTGATTGCAAAGAGAAAATAGTAAAGTGTCTTGATGATGAAGGAAACCATGTTGAGATTTATGGTGTAAAAAGGCCTTTAGAGCTTAGGCAGGTTTCTACCATGTAGTTAAAGAAGGCAAGCTAAAAGGTATACACTATTTATGCAATAAAGGTCAAGGACCTTGAGGAGATAGAGTCATCAATCAATGATCATCCCATACTAAAATAATTTCAAGATGTGTTTCCTAACGAGTTGACTGAGCTGCCACTTAAACGTGTATTTGACTTTTCTATAGACTTGCTACCGGGAGTGGAACCTCAGTCTAAGGCACCATACAAGGTGGATTCCACAGAGTTATATGAACTAAAGGCCCAATTGGAGGAATTGTTGAAACAAGGTTTCATTAGGCCAAGTGTGTCACCATGGGGAGCTCCTATTATATTTGTGAAAAAGAAGGATGAGACCTTGAGGTTATGCATTGATTATAGGATGCTCAACAAGGTTACTATAAAGAACAAATATATGCTTCCTCGTATTGATGATTTGTTTGATCAATTAAAGGATACCAAGGTATTCTCAAAAATTGATCTAAGATTGGGGTACCATCAGTTGAGGATAAAAGATGAATATATTCACAAGACTACTTTCAGGACAAGATACGAGCACTACGAATTCACAGTGCTATCGTTCGGGCTAACCAATGCCCCTGCAGCCTTCATGAATTTGATGAATAGTGTCTTTCAAGACTACCTAGATAATTTTGTTCTAATCTTCCTTGATGATTTCTTGATATATTCTAAGTCAGAAGAAGAGCATGACATGAATTTGAGGATTGTGTTGTAGAGACTAAGAGATCATAAGTTATATGGAAAAATGTCCAAATGTACCTTTTATCAGTCTGAGGTGCACTATCTGGGGCACATTATTTCAGCAGAGGGATAGCTGTGGACTCGGATAAAGTCAAGGCAATATTGGAGTGGCTAGCACTGCAAAATGTTTCTGAAGTCCATAGCTTCATGGGGCTTGCTAGTTATTATAGGAGGTTTGTCGAAGGGTTCTCATGGATAACAACACCCATTACAACACTCCAGAGGAAGGGAAAGAAATTTGAGTGGAGTGATAAATGTGAAAAATCCTTCCAGTTGCTCAAGGAGAAACTCACTTCTGCACCTATTCTAGTTGTGCTTGACCCAAATGGGCATTTCACAGTGATTACAGATGCATCAGGGGATGGTGTAGGAGCAATCCTTATGCAAGAAGTACAAGTGGTGGGATATGAGTCCAGAAAGTTGAAACAACATGAACTAAACTATGCACCACATGATTTAGAGTTGGTGGCCATGGTACATGCTCTCTAGATGTGGAGGCACTACCTCCCGGGGAAGCCTTTTGAGTTAAAAATAGATCATGCTAGATTACAGTATATCTTTACTCAACCCAACCTCAATGCTCGTCAAAGGTGATGGTTGGAATTTCTGAGTGAGTATGACTTTGGCATCAAGTACATTAAGGGAAAGGAAAATAGGGTAGCAGATGCCTTGAGTAGAAGACATCTTACAACCATGTTTACAATAAAATCCAACTTCAGGCAATAGGTGATTCAGGCCTTATCAGGGGATGAGCACTTTGAAAGGGTGAAAGAAGCCCTAGGATAGGATCCTTCTAATCACAAATTTGTGGGATATATGTTTGAATTGGATGGACTCTTGAGGTTCCAGGGTCGTATGTATATTCCTAGTTTTGCAGGATTGAGAGAGTTGGTGCTAGAGGAGTTCCATAATGCACCTTATTCAGAGCACCCCAGTGTTACTAAAATGATGGAAGGACTTAAGCCATTATACCTCTGGCTAGGACGCAAGAGACATGTAACTGCATTTGTAGCTCGATGCTTAGAGTGCCAACAAGTTAAGGTTGAGCATGTACATCCGACAAGACTTTTATACCCTCATAGAGTGCCAGAATATAAGTGGCAAGTGATGACCATGGATTTTATTCAAGGGTTGACGATGTCTAAAAATAGACATGATACTATCTTAGTGGTGGTGGAAAAATTGACTAAAGTTGCTCATTTCATCCTTGGGAATCTCAAGGATGATTCGATGGTTTTGGAAAGAAAGTTTGTGCATGAGATTTTCCAACTGCATGGAGTGCTAGAAATGATCATTTCAGATTGACACTCATATGACTTCCATATTCTAGACTACACTGAACTCCTCCCTGGGAACCAAACTAAATTTCAGTTCTTCATATCATCCTCAGACTAATGGTCAGTTAGAGAGGGTGAATTAGGTTGTGGAGGATCTCCTTCAAATGTATTGTATGGAACAACAACACAAGTGGGAGGAGTATTTTCCATTAGTGGAGTTTTCCTACAACAACTCCTACCACACCTCTTTGGGTATGGCACCTTTCGAAGCTTTGTATGGCCGTAAATTTCGGACACCCATTAGTTGGGATAGGGTAGAGGAATGGATTGTGATTGGTCCTAAAATGTTAAGGGAGATGGAAGATCAAATGAAGCTCATTAAAGAAAAGTTGAAGCAAGCGTTGGATCAACACAAGAGTCTTGCAGATAAGAATAGGACTTTCAGATAGTTTTCTATGGGAGACAAGGTCTTTTTGAGAGTTTGACCTCAAAAGAGTTCAATCTCTTTCAGAAAGAACTCAAAGTTATCCCCTAGATTTGTGGGACCCTTTGATGTCTTAGAGGTGGTTAATCCAATTGCTTACAGGCTTACTCTACCACCAACTCTATCCCAGATCCATAATGTATTTCATGTCTCAATGCTTAAACCCTATCATCCATATGTTGCTCATATCCTTGATTGGCATGCCTTGTAGGTACAAGACCTAGGGGTGATGTAGCTGGAGCCCATCAGGATACTGGAAGAGCGCAATGTTAAGTTGCGCAATCAAGATATTATATAGTATAGGGTCTAGTGGGACCAATATTCAGAGGATAATGCCACATGGGAGAATGCTAAGGACATTGACAAATTGTTTCCTCATTTGAGACTCTGGTTTACTTTTTCTTTTCTTGCATATTGAGACTTATGATACACTGATGTTTCTGACTCTATTATGTGGATGTTTGTAATAAGACATCGAGATGATGTCTCTACCAAGTGGGGAAGGATGTCACGTCTCGAACTATGATGCTCCTTGTTTTGGCTTTGAGTGGATTTGACATATGTTTGGATGTGTAGTAGATTACATAATGAACACTATGGTATTATTTTTGGTGTGATGAAATATGAAATGTTGTTTTAATTTAGGAAAAGTTAATGCTTAGAAATGCAATTTATTTTGAATGTCATGAAAAATGGAAAATATTATTATTTTAATTCATAAGTTTAATGTTTTGATTTATATCTTTATGCGGATACTAATCTATTGATACATACCTGAGGGTATTGAGATGCAGGTCGTCAAAGACCAAGGGTGTGGCTAATGAGAGAAGGTTAGCTTCTTGGAAGGGTACAATAGAAATGAAACTCTCGCATACACACACATGCATGTAGCTTTAATTTAATTAAATGCATAATTGTATGTTTTTCTAGGTATTTAATCATATATGGTGAAAATATAAAAAGTATAGTTAAATGGAAGAATTGATTTTAATCTAAATTTGATTATACCTCTCTACCTATAGTGAAAGATTATGTCTGGAAAATTGAATAATTATTTAATTGTTTTAAAATCAAAAGTTACTGTCTTGAGTTAAATCCTTATTTTATAAATAAATATTTATTTACTTCTCGTTGAGAGTAAATAGTTACCTTTATTTTACAAAGTTGTAATTGCATTTCCTAACTCTTTCGGGATGATGAATGCATAGATGGAAATGAAATTGTCATTATTTCTTTTCAATTTGTTATTTTTTTTAGACTGCAGGAATCGGATAGCACGACCCCCTATAAACTGCAGTGCACCTAGTAAACTTTTTTCTGCAGTGCACCTAGTAAACTTTTTTCACGTGACCGGCGGCGCTGGTGCAACATGCCCTCCGGTACCACGGGGGAGGGGGGAGACTAGAACTTGTGACCAACCTCCTACTATAGGAAAGATTTAGCCAACCAAGCTAGGGCCCCAACCCCATTATTTCTTTTCAATTAATAAGTGGATGAAATGCAAGATTTTTTTTTTAATTTTATCTATTGAATTCAAGATTAGGTTTTGGAAACGGAAAGGAAACCTTAAAAAGAGAAAAGAGTAATGAGAATGGATAACAGTTCTTGATACACTTCTTGAATCACTCTGCAAATTAATCACAATGGCTGCAAAAATAGAGGGTCTTTGATATAGTTTTTAGTAGAATAGAAATAGGAAAATAAGAGGAGAAGTATAGGAAAAAAGGAAAGAAGGGAATAATTTTCAGAAGACAAATTGTAAGAAAGGAAAGCTACAGGAGAAGAAGCAAAAGAGGAGCATTTTCACTTGGAGGCATTATTTGAGTATTTAAAATCTCCACTATTGTTTTTTTTTTGTTAAATTCCTATAATGTGAGAAAATAAATTTTGGCTTGTTTAAGAATTTATTTCTTTTGAGAATCATTGTTTTAAATTTATGTAGTTGAAATGGTTGCTGGGTGAAATCGTCTAGTGAAATCTGTACATTCTTTTTAAATCCTTTATATATATATATATATATATATATATATATATATATATAATATTTGCAGCCCCTTTGAGTTAAATATTTTGTTTTGTAGAATGGGGTGTTTCTAAGTAAATCTTTGAGTAAAAGAAAATCTTGTTTCAGATTATGCAAACTTAATCTATATTTAAATATATAATTATATATATTTATATTAAAAAAAAGATAAATGTGATTGCCTCTGAATGATTTACTCTTTTAAAAATAAAAATAATTATTATTTCTAAATCCTTCCCCTTTTATATAAATTCTTTTTAACTCTTTGTTCTCTGTATTGAACCTTTTAGTAATTCCATTACTTGTGTGAAATTAAACTAGTTGTTGTAATTCTCTTTCCCAACTGATAATCAAAATGTTGAATTTGTAATTAAAATGATATTATTTAAATTATATATATACAAGGAATTTGCAATGCATCTACATATATAAATATATAAATTCAGCAATGTATACTCCACTGCAAAATATTCCCTCAAAATGGTGTTCTTTTATTTTTTTTTTAAATTTAAATTTTCTTTAAAACTTTCCTCACCAAAAATTTCATTTATTATTTACATTTGTAAATGTATATAAATATATTTATATATACTATATATATTTGCATAGATAAGTGTATATATATATATACACACACACACACATACTCCATTATTACCCTTTCTTAAATCGTATATGATTGAAATTTATTTTCTTTTCCAATCGGAACTATTCTCATGAGCTTATTTTATTTATTTGGAAAATTTTCCCCAAATTTTGTACAGAAAAGATTATTAGATCTGAAAATTTATATATATACATACATATATAAATATATCCGCACCCAAAGTTTAGTCCGTGTATTGTAATTCTAGTTGGAAGATATTTCAAATTTCCCAACCTTGTATTTTACTAGCTAATGATATTAATGCTGGTAAATGAGAGTAAATATATATATATATATATATATATATATCAATAAATATACACCTTCTATGCATTTTAGTTACATTTTCCTTCAATAAGGTAAACTAGTTACTTAAAAGGTAAATAAAAATATATAAATATATTCTCAATGTATAAAATTACATGTATACGGATCTGAATAATTATCATATATATATATATTCAAATATAAACATAGTAATATAGGTACAAATAAATATTTACAAGAGTAAATACAAACTAGTTTCTATTTTTTTAAATAGAGAAGACAATTCTTCCAAGTTTACTATTAGTTGAATTACTTCTGTGATTGTTTTATTTTACCCTTGAAAGAGAATGTAAATTGAGTTTGAAATATAATTTGTACATAAGACTTATTTTTCCGGTAAATAATTTACTATTAAAAAAAATGCTTTCCGAGTATTTTCCAAAATTTATGTTTAAATGTGTAAACTTCTCAATTATTCCAGCCGTGTAAAATTAATTTACCGACTTAGGTCATTGTAGAAAGGCAAATAATTTTCACAAAATGTAATTATTATTTATGGAAAGTGTTTTCTTCTCAATTTCCTACAAGAGTGTTATTCTTTCAAAATGAATGTTGAGTATTTTTGAAAAAGAAGTACTAGTATTTAAAATATGTTTACATGGAAGTTTTTTTCTAGAGTGAAACAAAAACCAGAAATGAATTATTTACTTGTGAATTACTTTCCAAAGAATGAAATAGTAATTTTTGGATTATTTCATGTATCTATAAATTGCTTACAACAAAAAATGCTAGAATTATATGCATTTCATGTGAAGCTATGTGTATTTATATATTATGAGTAGACTTCTGGGACATGATGTCGAAGGTGGACCCACAGAGACAATAGTTTTACCTTTTCTAAAACTATCATTTATTTTTATTTATGCTTGGCCAAGCAATGTACCATTGAAATAGATGGAATTAAGAAAATCCTAGAACTAAATGTTATGTAGGTCTCTGCCACCTCCTGTTGCAAGAAATGTGTTATTCTTAGTATAGGAATGCATATAGGCATCAAACTTGCATCGAGAATTCCCTCCTACCGTATTGTTCCAAGTTGCTAGGCTCCTCGAGTAGGGTTGGGGATTTCTTCGAGATAGGAAGAAACCCAGGGAAGTCATGTGCTTCGTAGTTGGGTGGAAAAGGCACCTTAACCGCACTCTTGGCCCTCAGCGCAAGAAGACCAGTGGATTTGAGGCCGATGAGGATCAGAGCTTTACTTTGTCACATATACATCTTTTATATTATTTCTTTATGGCTTGCATAGCCATTTGTACTTTGTAACTTTACTTTAAGAGTATAACCCTTATGTAAACTTGTATCATTGAAATAGATGATTTATAACACCTTAAAATTGTATGTACATTGATAATGTTTGATGGAAGTACCTTGAGCATTTATGGATTACTCTTGGTATACATGTTATGGATATGTCATGTGATGAATGCACTCCTATCTCCTTACTTGAAGTGAATGTTTTTAATTACTATAGTTTGGTATGGAATGGAAAACTTGGGGTCTTTACACCCTATGAGCTATGGTATGAAAAACCTCCTACTATGAAATATTTTAGAGTGTTTGGAAGAAAATATTATATCAAGAGAGATGAAGAAAGTCTAGGAAAGTTTGATGCAAGATCAGATGAAGGAATCTTCCTTGGATACTCTACAAAGAGTAGGGCATATAGGTGTTACAATAAAAGGTTAATGAAGATAGTCGAAAGTGCAAGTGTCAAAGTGGATGAAGAATCACATAAAAGATCTGTGTTGATAAAAGGATATGAATTTGATGAACCCCCTTGTAGATAAGAAGAAATAGAAGAAGAGAAAGAGAATAAGATGACATTAAGTGCTATAATAAAAGGTTACAAAATATAGTTGAAAGTGTGAATGTTAGAGTGGATGAAGATTACTCCCAGTTGTTACACAAAGTGAAATCTATTCAAATGTCCCTTTTTATGAAGAAAAAGAAGAATCTACAAAAGAAGAGTCACAAGAAGAGAGTGATTCTGAGAAAGAAGAGAAACCTAACACTACTCCAAAAGCTCCACCCAAATTTGTCAAAAGAGATCATTCTGAGAAGCAAATTCTTCAAAACAAAGCTAATGGTGTCATGAAAAGAAGAAAGCTTGCACAACAAGAACATGTAAAATATATTCTTTAATCTCTAGAATTGAGCCTAAATATTATGAAGAAGCTAGTAAGGATGAAAGCTAGAGTGAAGCTATGAAAGGAGAAATTAGTCAAATAGAGAAAAATCATACTTGGGAACTTTTTCCTAGGCCTGCTGATAAGAATGTCATAGGCTCAAAATGGGTATTTAGATATAAACTAAATGAAGATGGGAAGATAACAAGAAACAAAGCTAGATTAGTCTGCAAGCGCTATACTGAAGTTGACAATATATATTTTGATGACACATTTGCATTGGTAGCTAGACTTGAAGCCATTAGAATGTTTCTTGCAAATTTAGGTTATAAAAACTTCAAAGTGTACTAGATGAATGCAAAATGTACATTTCTTAATGGTTATCTGGATGACGAATTTTATATGGAGCAACTTGAAGGGTTTATTGTGACTGAAAGCAAAGATTATGTATACATATTAAAAAAGGATTTGTATGGTTTGAACTAGGCCCCTAGGGCTTGTTATTCCAGGATGGATAAATATCTTCAACAACAAGGGTATAAAAAAGGTATTGTAGAAAACAATTTGTATTTCAAATGTGAAGGTGAAAATATATTGGTTGTCATTATTTATATTGATGATATCATTTTTGGTAGTAACTATGATAAGATGTGAAAAGTTTTTTCTTTTGCAATGCAGAAAGAGTTTGAGATGTCCATGCTAGGAGAAATAACATTTTTCCTTGGTTACAAGTCAATCAGTTCATTTCTCAGACTAACTATATGAAGGAAATTATGAAGAAATACAAGATGGAATATTGCAAGCCAATTAGCACACCTATGGTCACTGGATGTAAGCTCAACAAAGATGATGTGTCTGATTTAGTAGATCAATCATTATACAAATCCATGATTGAAAGTCTTTTATATCTCATAACAACAAGGCCTGATATCATGCAATATTATCCAAAGGAGACACATGTTAAGGCTATGAAGAGGATTTTCAGATACTTAAAGAGTACTTTAGAATATGGTCTATGGTATCTTGTTGGTAATGATTTTACTTTAATTGGATACATTGATGCAGATTGGGTTGGTTTTGTGGATGATAGAAAGAGCACTAGTGGTGGTGCATTCTTTCTAGGAGAAAGATTGGTAGCATGGTTAACTAAGAAACAAGAGTTAGTTTTTTGTCTCTAGTTATACTCAGGTGTTGTGGATGAAACACACTTCAAGATATTAAGGTGAGTTTTGATGGGACAATTACTATTTGTTGTGATAATACCAATGCAATACATATCTCAAAGAATCCTATTATGCATTCCAAAACCAAGCAGATATCTATTAAATATTATTTTCTCAGGGAACAAGTTTTTGCATAGGAAGTCAAATTGGACTATGTTGCTACAAAAGATCAACTAACAGACACTTTCACAAAACCCCTTCCCAAGGAGTCATTTGAACAACTCATAGAAAATTAGGAGTTGTTCCTTCTCATATCTCTCCTTGAATATAAAATTTATTCATCTAGGGGGAACATAATAGAGTAATTATTTATCCCAAATCTATCCCTTTATAATTGATGTCAAAGGGGGAGAGAGTATAAAAAAATGGTAGAAAATGGGAGAAAAGTATGCACAGGTATGCTTTTGTAATTGGTGTTAGGGGAAGAGTATAGTATGCAAGGTGTTGCTAAGGAGAATGCTGATTTACATTGATCATTTTTTATTCTGAGGGAGTATAAGAAAAATTGGTATGCAGGGAGAATGTAAGGTGAATGATGCAATGGTATAGAAAGGGGGAGTATGAATGATGTTGTCATTTGTCAAAGTTTTTCAAGTGTTTCCATCAATGACAAAGGGGGAGATTTTTGGAATTGTTGTCATTAATGTCAAAGGGTAGTTATGCTAGTCATTTATGTCAGTGGTCTAGCTCAAGAAGATTTTTTGCAATTGCTTAGTAAAGGTTTTGAAAAGTTACAGATGTTGTCAAGAAAAATTGCAAAAGTTACATAGTCTTGATGTAGGCAATTCTAGAGATTTGCAAAGGAATCAAATAGTAGATCTGATATGGGTTTTTTTAGTACATCTGAGATGTCTAGTCCACAAGTTCATATGACAAGAGATGAGCTCAAAAATGAATAATCTTTGCTCTTAGCCATTACTAGGGTTTATTAGTAAAACCCTAATGGTTTCAGTCATGGTGTTTATAGGCATTACTATTTTTGTGATGATTGGAAATAGCTAGTAACTAGTCACTTAAGTCATAACTTAAACCTTGAGGGTCATCGTGTTACTGACCCCTTTATTCTAATGGTTTACCGGCTGACCAAAAGGAATGGAATTTAATATTTCCTAAGTCCACATGTTTAATATTTGTTTGAGCGTGACCGATGATAGTGTTGATCATGATGTTAGTCGCAACAATAGTGCAGATAAAATCTACACAAGAAAATTGTGAAGAACATATCTTTACTTGAAAGGCTGAACTAGGACAACCTAAAGGAAAGGGAATTCTAGGGAAAAGGTTGACTTAGCTTAATCCCAAGGCTGTGGTAGTCAGGTCTTGACCATACTAGGTTCACTTCAGGGTATAATGTCATATTGCTGTTAATCTCAAGGGGTCTATGGTTATCTCCGGTTTTTTATAAAGGAATTATAAGTATCCAATGGAAGATTTTCAATTCAATCATTAAAAAATTTCATGAAATCAAAAGATTTGCAATAATATTTCATGAACATCTAATAAATTTTCTATCACGTAAGTAGATTTAGCTTTAAACATTCAACAATTTCATGGAAACAAAATATTTTCAATAATATTTCTATTCATTTATCTCTTTTTCAGAACATTTTCTGAAATTTAACATCTAATCTAAAATAAAGCGTCAAAATACTTGAAAAATAAATTGCTCCTGGGTATTCTCCACGCATGCCCCAAGATTTAATCAAATTAAAGAAAACTGCTCTATACTTCACTAGATTGCTTCACAGCTAGGCATAGAACAATGCAAACTTTTAAAGAGAGGGGGTTTAGTTTGGACACCGAGTAGGTTTTGTATGCACCTTTAAACAACACAACATACAGTCTTTTCTGACTAAACGAACAAACCAACTACAAAAGATACATGAGATAGGTAGCTATCAAATTGGCTTTGATATTGATTAAATTCTATGTGCATACCCGTTTTAAATCTAGAATGATTCAAAAAACAAGAAAAAAGAACAAAAATTAAAGAAATTTTGGCTCTTCTAACCTCCACAAATTCTAAAATTAACTTAGAAAGAAGTATCCCCTAGCCTTTTATAGAAACAAGACACAGGTAAGATAAGACAAATACATGAGAGGAAATCCAAGGGATGAATCATGGCAAGACATGTGGAATGTGGTAACTAGTAAGAGAATTGCAAACAAAGTCAACAAAGGTCAACCTTCATTTACACATTGATGTCCTTTGCGTGTTTCATCTTCTTATTATCAAGGTTCCTTCTTGGAACCAAAAAAATCCGCCAAACATAATGTAGGAACTTTCCACGCATTCAGAATGATCAAGTGGATATCCAGTTCCCACATTCAGGTTCTATCTTAGGTTGAACATTCCTAGGAATGGGTCACCCTCAAGATGAGTACACTCTTTCGTTGCATGATATCTAGATTTATGGTTTCTCGGTATCTGGTGTTTCTTTGCAACAAAATTTGTTCCCGCATGAGCTTCTATAATGTATTGTTGAACTTGGTAACACCATCGAATCTTCCTACAACCTTAGTTTTCTTGACTATCCATACCTGAACTTTGCATCATAATCTACTTCTCTTGCAATCACCAATTCCAACTATTAAATCCATTTTTAAAACATTTATAAAAATCCCATGTAAATAAAACCATCATTAATTCTTTATCATCATAAATCCATCATAATAAATAACACACTTTCCAAAAAAAATTGCATATTCTCGCATAATTATTCCTTTTAGTTGGGTTATCGGACCATCAGACCTTTTGGAGAACATTAAATTTTGAAACTTTACTTTGCATTGTTACATGGTACTCGGTGTTCAACTTTTACCCATAATTTTCCTAGACCTTGGCTTTTACCAAAACTTCCAAACTTATTGGACCTCTGCTCCCAAACTGAAACACTTCACCCAACACCTTGCATTACCTTTTTCGCTTCTAGCTTTCCTGGTTCTTGGTACCCGGTACTTGGAACACTTGAATTATGAAGTACTATTTTTTAAAAAATATTTCTCTATGCTTTGCACTTGTGGTGATCTTTCTAACTAGCCAACACCTGCCATAAGCATTAGTTTTTCACTTGGGGTCCCCAAGTCTTACAATCTTGGGGTGTGTTGTGAGACCACACAACAACTTGCAACCAATAAAACCAAATTTAAACCAAAACTTAGGATTAAATCACTAGTCGTAAATTATAATTTATGCATATTTTAAAACAATAGCTCTTTACCTTTACCTAGATTTTGACATAAAAATAGTAAAAATTTGTCTGAAAAATATCCGTGTGTGCTTTGATTAATTCTAATTTCTGGAACTCAGTAAAAAAATTAGTTCATTGGCATTGAACTACATAATTTGGTAATCCTCCAAAGCCAATCGTGGATAGAGCCTTGTTGCCAGTCAAGCGTCCATAGCCCTGACAAGGTTATCTTTGTATTTCCCCCAAACATAGCTCTATTTCTAGCCAGGGGTATATAGCCCCGACAAAGATATTTGGATAGCCTAAAGAGTTGATTTCTCTTTTTTTTGTATATCTTTTAATATTTCATTGATAACTCATTTTTTTTTTGATATTTCATTGATAGCTTATTTCAACTTGCAAGCAATGAAGCCTGCTATTAGGTTGGGAATTACAGTGATAGCAAAGGTTACCTTTTGATTTTTCATTCAATGCAAATCCCTTCATCGTTTCACTATTTCCTAGAAACTCATTTAATTATTCCCTGTTGGTGTGTATTACCGGCTAAACTTTACCACTCTTATGCCAAATCCTAGCTAACTACAACTCACTATATGTTAGAAGATATGCATAAATTAAAATTTAGCAACAAACAATTTAATCACCAAATTTCAATCTAAATTTAGAACCATTAGTTACCACCCCTTCCATTTCAATTTTATGGCAACTACTAAATACTTAGCTAGCAATTTTGATTTGACGGCGCTGCACCACATTAATGGATTAGAAATGTCATGATGACACTTAAACATGATCACATTATTCTGCATTAAATTCACATGCCTTAATGCGCATGTATCATTTCTTTCAAAATTTCTAGGTGATGACATGTGTTGCCTCATTGGCTTCATTTTCCTTTCTTCTTTGCACACATGGGCACCTTCATGATTAATACGACTTAATAAAAACATAATGAAATGAACACCATTAATTTTGAAATCTTTAACTTGCTTGATTCACAATCTTCATACTGAAAACTTTGAAGCAAATTGTCACCAATTGTGTAAGAATTAATTCGATTTAACGTTCTTCTCTCGAGAAACTCATTTGATCACCACCTCACTTACGATTTCCAAGACTTCAATCTAGGCAACTATGTACTACAACTTCCTCATGGTTTTCTATAAATTTTGCACTTCTCTCAAATTCTTCACACCTTTTCTTTTCTTTCAATTATCATTTTGCATTTTTTCTCTGCTAGTGCTTGCTTGCTTCCAAGTCATGGATACTCCAATTTTCTTGACCTGCTCGCACCGCTAGACTGCTTTCGTGGGTTGTATTATGGCTCAGAGGCTTGAAAAGGTTTTCTTCATTTAGACTAGTAGTTTCACCAAACTTGTGCTTAGTCCTTAGGGAACAATATGTGGAATCCAGAGCATACTACTAATTGTATTCAGATTTGGCTTCGCGCTTTGTAGTATCACTCCTAGATATTGGGCTCTCTGTTGAAGATGTTTGCTTGGCTACGAATATGATAGTGCAAATTGAATATTTTGGGAATCTAGATATTATTTTGTTTGTTGCACACCCAACCATTGGGATTCCCTCTATGGATGATATTCCTCAATTCTTGGAACATGGGGAAGTAGTTCCACTTTGGCCATTCCTAACTGACCTCCATACCCCTAACTTTGAAGTTCACCAAGAAATTGCCTATGTATGATATTGGTCCCTGATGGATGAGGCATCCTAGATTGACTGAATGACCACCTTTTTGTAGCTCAACTCCCTCTTTTTGCAAGAATTTTGGTACTTCCATGTATATACATAATATACACACACACACAAATATATATATAGCTTTATTGTACCTTTTAAAGCATGTATTTACTATCTATGGTTTTATTATTTTCTTATTTCATAACACAATGCTATATAATGTTTGAATTTATTCTCATGTGTATGATAAGTTACACAAAATTTGCAAATGTAGAGGGAAAACAAAAAAAAATGAAAACAAACCCTACGAAAGAAAACTAACCCTAACTAATCAAAACTTACCCTAAAAAATGAATAACCCTAACTAAGAAATTTATTTTAAGCTCATTAACTAATTTCAATATTGTTTTTGTACAAATTACAAAAGGTTTATCTTTAAATTCATCAGAATAAATTTCAAATGTCCTACTATAACAATGAATTATCTTAAATTTTCTGTGTTTAACAAACGTAAATTCAAAGGCGTACTTACCAATAAATTGGCTCATATGTATGAAAACAACCTCATTAAAGGTCAATTGCACACACTTTTGTTGATTCCTCTATACTCTACCTTCTTCTAGTCCTGGTTCATGATTTTCTTCTTTACTCTTTTTAGCTCCATGTGTAACGCCTCGCCAAGGGATCCCAAAGGACAACACTAACTATTCCACATTAATGGATTTTTTTTTTGAATAAGAACCAACAATGGAATGCAAACATATCATAACATGAAATATATTCCTAGGTCCTCTAAGGTTCTGTGACTACGCTACTAACATATCTATTAATCAAAATAACTAGAAGCATATCAATAACTACTATGATAACATGATTAATCTAACAAACCTACTTCATTTTAAATCACCACATTATATGATTCTACAATATGTATTTCCATAACATGTCATCAGAAAAACAACATCAAGATCATTTATAAATAACTAAACATATGAAAAATACATCACTTCAACAATATCCATTAGAAGAGAGTTCATCAATATCATTACAACATTACAACATTTACAACAAGGCTTCCTGAAGGACATGTGGGAAGAATACATATGTTTACAATAAGAGCTACAACTGATATACAATCCAATGCATATACATATAAGATTGTCTCCTCATTCTGGGATAGGATTTGGAGTCCACAACATATTGAACAATTTCCACACACACGATCATGCTACAGGAATACCCAATGGAGGAAAAGGAACCAACCTCTTGACCATGTGGAACCCTAAGGTCCACCCCCATGCTAGGAGATAACACAAGGTCCCACTACAAATAGACAGTCATAAAGCAATAGGCTAACACAATAGGGGTTATACATAGACTCCAACACAACATCACTTACAACATTGACTTCACTTCCAGAGGCACACACAACAGAAGGGAAAGTAAAACTAGGGAGTGCTAGAATGTAACAGGGAGGCGTGTCATCACATAGCTTGATATGAGTTATCCATGCCGATATTGATAGGCCCTGGCCCCCATCCTGGGTTATCCTATTGGCCTCTACTGATCCCCAACCCCCATTCAAACTCATGTAGAATCAATGTACCTTTCTTCAGGACAAGGCAACTATTCTTTCCATTCTAGGATTTCTCATCTCATCTCAAGTCTATACCAAGCGCTTGAGCCATGAGTGATACATACATTATCTTGATTAATGTGAAATCTACCCATCCCCCTAATTCATTATTAGTGTTATCATTGGATTTAGAAACTCCTAATAGGTTATCCCGGTCAACCACTTTGGGTTTTAGCCCCCATTGAGATCCACTCCCCCTACTTGAAACTAGTAAACCCTACAAATCAAGCAAGGAATTTACCATCTTGCAAACTTAACATAATTCACATGAATCCCAGAAATAGTGCAAGGAATTGACCTTCTTGCACACTCATCAAAATCACAAGAATCTATACATAGTGCAAGGCATTGACCCTCTTGCACACAACATAAAACATTACCAAACCACTTTTAAGAGAAACCAACATAAAAACAATACATACCAAAATACTCCCTCTTAGGCCTTTGAAAACCAACCTTAAAAATTTATACAAATGACTCGCACATCTAAACAATTACCAAAAAAAAATCTAATACAAAGTCAAGCACATTGTTCAATGCAACCAAACAATCATAGCATGACAAACTTGTAAAATACTATTTAAATAAGGCATTATGTCAATCACTTATTTTCACTTAATCCATACTTCAGTTAAAGGATTAATTTACTCCCAATATTTATACTTGAAAACAATGATACTAACAATACTCCAAACACTTAAATTACAAGGAAATTTTACTAATCATCTATAACTTAATTATATATATATATAATCATCATACATCCACAAATTATACAATTACCTATATAAAAAAAAATCATTTCTTTAATTATATACATAATTGAATACCCATCTAATAATAATTATCTGATTCAAATCTTTTTATTAAATAAC
Organism: Sequoia sempervirens; assembly: GCA_007258455.2. NCBI lineage: Eukaryota > Viridiplantae > Streptophyta > Pinopsida > Cupressales > Cupressaceae > Sequoia > Sequoia sempervirens. The sequence continues at coordinate 155,262,009 of VDFB02000017.1, read as the reverse complement.
CTTATTAAGCCAAAATATGCATATATATATATATAACTATGTGTGTGTGTGTGTCTATATATATATATATATATAAACACACACACACACACACACACACACATATATATATTATTACAAAAGACAGTATAGAATATAATTTATTAGAATATAATATGCAACCTATATATAAACATATATGAACATGCATACATCTATATATAGTTGAATGCCAACATAATATGTAATCATCAAATACCAATACAAAGTTTATTTAGTGCTTACCAAATATAAAACACATTCATCGGATATCAGAAAAATTAAGCATATTCAACGAATACCATATACAATGCATATTGATCGAGTACCAAGCATATAATACTTTCAATGAATGCAAATCATATAATACATACAATAAATACATAGCATATATTGCATACAACGAATGTAAAACATATATTACATACAACGAATGCAAATCATATTATACATATAGCGAATGCAAAATATATTATACATACATAGATTTCGAAACATGAAACAAAGCTATCAACTATAAAATATGAAACAAGCCATCGATTCTACAACGTAGGGAATGAATCGCCCCCATAGCATTGAATGAATAAAAGAACATGGACTTACCCAAATGCGCTACAAGGAGTAGGTATGCCACCTCTGATAGAGGTTTCAGGGAGATCAATTCACATGAAACACCTAAGGCTTACACCCCAGGCAGCTACATTGGCTCAGACCAGTGGGGTGCAGAAAATGATTTGTTGAATAGGCTTAAGTAACTTTCAAGTAGGGCAATTGGTAGGCATAAGAGAGGTTCACAAAATGGATTTATTGAATAGGCTTCAAAAAAATTCAAGCAAATGAAGTAATTTCCACGGTAAACATGTATGCAGGGTTTGGAAGCATAAAGGAGGTGCATGCTCTATGATCGAATGCCTCAAAAAGATATCATCTCACGGATGAAAAAGTTAGTAGGACGCGTGCATAAAAGAATTGCTAGAAAGGCTTAAGAAATTCACAACATGCAATTGGCTGGGAAAAATAATTCGATGCCATTGTGAGCAACTAAATTTTAGAATATGCACAAGATAGGTTTTGCAAAGAAGCACTTGAAATCTTTAAAACATGATAAGCTTTGCTACAAAGGTTTAAGAAATTTTCAGAGAGGAGTATTTGGCTGGGGAAGAAAGTAAATCAACATCTTAATAAGATATACAAAATGATAGAATGAACAAGACATATTTGCTTAAAAGGGTTTTGGAAACCTTTAGAGAATGCTATAGCTGCAAGATATACACAAATTAGATTTATTAAACATTAAAAAAAACAACTGGCAGGAGTAAATAAATGTTCTCTCAGGAATGTAAGGATTATCGGATATGCATAAAATATATTGCACAAAGATTATAAACAACAAAATTAAATCGTTAAACAATCAGAACAATAACACTATTGAAAGAAGAACAAAGAACTCATTTGTAAATTCATTTCCTCAAATTGATTTGAAACAATGCCTTCCTTTTCCTATCCTTCTACGTTCCTCCCTTTCAAGAATCAACAATTGAATGCAATTGTTTTATAGAAATTTTCTTGCATAAAAATTACTTCCCTTCCCAGCAAACAAAATGAATGAATCCCCCCCAAAAAATCTCCCAAAAGGATAATTATTTAGAAAAGGAAGGCTGTTCGTTTTCGAAACCAAAAATCCAATAAAATCTCACAAAATCCCCCAAAACATCAAGTTTCTTTTTTGACAACCTATTCAATATTGTGCATGTGCTGCATGAAAACCCTATCTTTTTATATTATTTTTACTATTTATTAATTACAACATTCCATTATAATTTTTATTTTATTTTATTTTAATATTTTAGTACATATTTAATTTATAATAAACTATGATTATTAATAAACATATTCATATTTATTTATCAAATGACCTTTTTACTTCATAATTCATTTTAATATATCAATTAACAAAAAACAACATTTATCAAAACAATTTTAAATTAAACAAATCAAATGTCAACAACAATTACCTAAACCCTAACCGAGGTTGAAAAGAAATACCAACTGACCATAGACAACACTGACACACCAACAGGGTATCAGACCATATACTCATCCTCTTCGAGGATGATGGATAGGTAGGGGACTAGGTGCTATCTTTGATCAACTATTCCATTGGGTTTAAGGCACATTTAGACCTTCCAATTCAAGTGGAGTCAATGCCTAGTACCTACAACCTGTAAAACACAAACATCTTTGCACATATATATAATCATCACATACCTAGTGAAAGGAAATCAAAACATCGTAGGGTTCTCATAGGTGAGAAATACGACATCCTTCCCTTCACACCTAAATAACATTTAAAAGCGTCATATAATATATCAAATAAGATCTCGAACACCAATAATCATAAACCATTCCTAAATAAGGTAACACATTTTATTTCTAGCATAAACATGTCATAATCATCATCAAAATAATCAAATACTAATCAACATCTAACACTATTCCATTAGTCATTAGAATATCCATAAGCAAAGAGTACAAGAGACATAAAATCAATCCACAAGCATCTAACATAAACGTCATAAAAGTGAATCATGGAGGGGCACTACATTCTCCCCCCTAAGATTCGACTTACTCTTGGAAGTCACATAGTTAAGATGAAAACATGCACACATTAGTCCTAGAATCTATTTAAATAATACCATGTCTTGATTTCCTGTAATGTAAATACAAGCAATATATCTAACTATCCTAAGATTATAGTTCATTATCATCTAACACACACATATTATGTGAGCTTCTTTACCCCAACACAATTTTCTCTAGCAACCCATATGATTAAAAAGGTTACAAATGCATCTCATCATGAAAACACATTTCATTTATTCAAATCTACATTATATCATCTAGTTACCCAACATGACTGGCTCCAATCTCTATGGTATTCTCCCTTAACACACCATCAAAAGTCCAAATTGAACCTGATAGAAACAACACTTAACAACTAAAAATAGGGCTAGCTATACTAAAATTTCAAAATGACCACCATAAGAGATTGAAAAAGAATACCCAAGAGAATAAATTATCCATTTCAACATTAAATCATGAAAAATGTCGGTAATTCAACAACCCACAATGAATAAAATATGACAAGTGTCACCAAATAAATGAAAAGAAAGGAGTTTGGTGGTCCGTCCTAGCATAAGAAAATAAAAAAGAAAACATGCCAGCCCTCAACATTACAAAACACAAATTTAAAGCATATCTTGGAAAAACACCATACCAACCATGACCATAAAACGAGGTGATTAATATCAGCCACACCAAAGGGAGTAACCGCTACACGACACCTAAGACCACATTGTCCTAAGTATGCAAGAGATCATACACTAGACACATTAGGCCATTGGGTTATAAATATATCTCTCTTGACCAAATTTGGACAACAATCAAACAATCATGGTTTCCTACTTCTTATGTTCATTTACTATCTTTTAATGCAATACAATATTTTCCTTACACACTAGCATTCATGCAGTCATCCTTTATGTAAATAACATATACAAGTGAGAGAGAGAAATACAATATTTCACACCCTCACAAGGTATACACTCAACACTTATCCAAAGTTCATTCCAATATCTCATTCACAAAATAATTACATTCACAAGATCATAAATATAATGAAAACTAATTTTAGATTCTGTTTTTATGATTCACTACTACACCATATCATTCACAAAGCACAATGCATAGGATGCAGACAAATAGAATTCTCTTCATAATGCCACAAAACAATTTAATCACCCAGTTCCTTACCCAAAACTCAAGTTCAAGACATGCACAATAGCAAGGAACTTTTCAGTCACATCATTATTTTCATTAGGTAAACCTCATTACTTGATTTTTTAATAAGAATTAATAGCAATACCGAATTATATTCACTCCTATTACCTACAATAATTTTATAACACATCTTAAACAAGTCCACTCACTTATCATCTTGTGAATAAATACTATAACCCTATTTGTATATTTCCTTTACATGTATCTTCACACTAATTTTCAACATATATCACATCAACTTATTTCCTATCAACATTCTAATTTAAACATTTTAAAGTCCATAAATTTTCATTTAGCTAAGGACATACATAATTACAAATCAAATAGGACACGAAGGAATGATTTCAAGCTTTCTATGCACACTTTACAAGCAATACACCATCCTTTTCCTTATTCAACACCTATGCTATAACATGGCCTGCTAATCTAATATCTCATAAGAATTTTCTATTCTATCCATGCAAGATGTTCTACCTACTTACTTTCAAAAATAGAGTCCTAAATGTGATGTATAACTTTCAGATATAAAATTTCCATTCTAAACAAGCATTTTCTTTATATGCAATTTAGATTTTATTCCTTACTAAACATTCAATGCCTGTATTGATGTTTACTACATTTTGAAGCAGTTTCCTTATGAATCTAATTTTTAGATAAAGAGAGAAGAGAGAGGGAGAGTTGTTAATTAATCCATGCACATATATGCCCATTAAGTAAGATCATTCAATTTTTTTCAGACATAACACCACTATCTACAATGCATCGTTGTGCTAACATGAAAAAATTCCATACATCTAATTGGTACGACACATCATAAATCAACATATTTTATATTTCCTCTCAAACTTGGAAAAGAAAGAGGGAAGAGAGAAAAACATCATTTTGCTAATATATGCTCACTAAACAAATTGTTCGCATATGTATTATGATCTATTCTAAGTTAGATTATTATGTGGAACACACGCACATATCCTACTATTTATAAGGAAGGTAAACATACTACTTATTTGTAACAAAGCTAGTCATATAAGCATTCATGGTAACATCATTTAAGAGAATACACACAAGATGATCAATCATACACTCAAAACTATCCTCATCATCCAGTAGGAACCCAAAAACAACTACAAGAGGAAAAATATCATATAGCATCATATAACAATCGCTCGCATTGAAAGGGCTGACACAAAATATGAATACACATAATGCACATAGATATAATTTCTAGAGAGAAGAGAGAAATAATACAAGCACGAACAAACATAAGGTGAGGTCTAAGGAATGCACAACCAAGAAGACTTGAATCGAAACCTTCAACCTTAACTATTAAAGTTACACTACTATCCTGCATAATGCACTCATATGCATCCAGAGTACCCAGTGTTTGAACCTGGCTTTGATACTAGGTGTAACGCCCCACCAAGGAACCCTAGAGGACAACACTAACTATGCCACATTAATGGACTTTTTTTTTATAATAACCAACAATGGAATGCAAACATATCATAACATGAAATCTATTCATAGGTCCTCTAAGGTTCCATGACTATGCTACTAACATATCTATTAATCAAGATAACTAGAAGCATATCAATAACTACTATGATAACATGATTAATCTAACAAACCAAGTTCATTTTAAATCACCATATTATATGATTCTACAATATGTATTTCCATAACATGTCATTGAATAAACAACATCAAGATCATTTATAAATAACTAAACATATGCAAAATACATCACTTTAACAATATCCATTACAAGAGAGTTCATCAATATTGTTACAACATTACAACATTTAGAACAATACTTCAAAGAGGACATGTGGGAAGAATACGTCTATTTACAATAAAAGCTAGAACTGATATACAATCCAATGCATATACATATAAGATTGTCTTCTCAATTTGGGACAGGATCTGGAGTTCACAACATAATGAACAATCTCCATGCACACGATCGTGCAACAAGAATACCCAATGGAGGAAAAAACACTAACCTCCTGACCATGTGGAACCCTAAGGTCCACCCCCTGTGTTAGGAGATAACACAAGTTCCGACTACAAATAGACAATCAAAAAGCAATAGGCTAACACAATAGGGGTTATACATGGAATCCAATGCAACATCACTTACAACACTGACTTCACTTCCAGATGTGCACACACAACAGGAGGGAAAGTACAACTAGGGAGTGCTAGACTACAATAGGGAGGAGTGTCATCACATAGCTTGAAATGAGTTATCCATGTAGATCTTCATAGGCCCTGACCCCCATCTTGGGTTATCCTGTTGGCCTCTATCGATCCCTAACCCCATTCAAACTCATGCAGAATCAACGTACCTTTCATGAGGATAAGGCTGTTGATCTTTCCATTCCAAGCCTTCTCATCTCATCTCAATTCTATACGAGAACTTGAGCCATGAGTGAGGCATACATTATCTTGATTAATGTGGAATCTACCCATCCCCCTAATTCATTATTCATGTTATCACTAAATTAAGAAACTCCCAATATGTTATCCTGGTCAACCACTTTGGGTTCTGACCCCATTCAGAGCCATTCCCCCTACTTGCAGCTAGTAAACCTTACAAATCAAGTAAGGCATTTACCATCTTGCAAACTTAACATAATTCACATGAATTCCAAAAATAGTGCAAGACATTGACCTTCTTGCACACTCATCAAAATCAAAAGAATCTATACAAAGTGCAAGGCATTGACCCTCTTACACACAGCATAAAACATTACCAAACTACTTTTAAGATAAATCAACATAAAAACCATACATACCAAAATACTCCCTCCTAGTCCTATAGAAACCAACCTTAACAATTTATACAAATGACTCCCACATCTAAACAATCACAAAAAAAATACCTGATCCAAAGTCAAGCACATTGTTCAATGCAACCAAACAATCATAGCATGACAACCTTGTAAAATAATCTTTTAAATAAGGCATTATGTCAATCACTTATTTTCACTTAATCCATACTTCAGTTAAAGGATTAATTTACTCCCAATATTTATACTTGAAAACAACGATACTAGTAATACTTCAAATACTTAAATTACAAGGCAATTGTACTAATCATCTATAACTTAATTATATATAAATAATCATCATACATCCACAAATTATACAATTAGCTATATAAAAAAAATCATTTCTTTAATTATATAGACAATTGAATACTCATCTAATAATAATTATGTGATTCAAATCTTTTTATTAAATAAACTTATTAACCTAAAATATGCATCTATATATATATTTATACTATATATATATATATAAACAAACACACACACACACACACATATTATTATAGAATGCAGTATACAATATAATGTATTAGAATATAATATAGCAACCTATATATTATTCTAGTTTTGACATGCAAATCTCTCTGACTTCCCAATATTTGATCAAGATTTTTAGTACTCTTTCTAAACTTCATCTACATCTGTTGATTCACTTTCTCAAGCTCTTTTCTTATTGTCACAATTTTAGCTTCCAGCTTCTCATAATCCTTATCTCTATATTGAAGCTAAGGTAGTAGAACAACTTCCTACACTAATCTTGAGAGGAGAATAATGCAAAAAAATTCACATATATTTAACAGTTACAAAAACTTAAACATAAATAACCATAAATATCATGCATACCACAATACAGTGATTTATGTGGGGAAAGCCCTTTCAAGAGAAAAAAACCCACACTCCAAAAGGTACCCAATATATTATTCAAAAATCACAAAGATTACAATATACTTGCAGAGCAAGCTTCTCACGGGAGTATCACCACTTAGAGAACTAGAGGCAACACAACAACTATCAGACTCTTAGAATACATCGCAATACATAGTCGTAATACAATTCCCTCATAAAATAAGGTTTCCTTCTATTGAAAGTTGAGCTAATAAAATATCAACCATCAGATATGAGACATAATGATGAATGGTCCAGATTTACAATAATAAATATAATTAAAATTTTCCTTTTAGGGGCATTGCTCCCAAGCCCCCACTAGAGTGTGCTACCCCTAGATCCCAGCCGAGGGGATGATCCCCCCGGACCCCTCATGGGGGGGGGGATCCCCCCATGCACCCCCCTGTGGTCGTCATCGGTTGATCAGTACCTTATGTAATTACAAGGTTGAGACACATTTTCTCAACAAATCTCCCACTTGTTAAAGACCTTGCAAGGACAACAAAAGGGTTGTTGGCAAAACAAGGAAAGTTAATTGAGAGGGGGGGTGAATTAGTTGTCACAGATTATTTAAAATTTTCAAACTTAACTTAATCTCAAATCTGATGCATGAACAATTAACACATTAGAAACACAGAGAACACCAAGATTTTTTACGTGGAAACCCTATTAGGGGAAAAACCACAGTGGATGTTAGTCCACAATATTATACCCTGTTAAAAGTATAGAGAAGAATAATGGGAATGCACATGCATTCAGGCACACTGCTTAGAGCTCACTACTCAAATACAAGAGGGCTCACTACCCAAAGAAGACACACTATCTTACAAAAATATGGATTAGATCCGTAGGGTATGAAATAAGAAAATAGCTTCTACAAAAGCCTAATTACAGTTCCAATTAAGCACATAAATACTCCACACTTCGCTCAAACTTCTTCACACTCTACTCTGCAATTGAATGATTAGATCACTATTCACACATTTTCTCTTCCTCTGCTCCCACAGACACTTATGCACACTTCACTTTGCTTAAACAATCACTCTTATATATCTGCAACATGAATTACATCAACAACTTCGTCAGCCAAAATAGAATATGAAATATAAAACATATACACAATATCGACCCAAATTTACAAGTAAATTTTCAATGTGAATCAAACACTATTGGCCAATATTATGTTGTGGCCCAAAACAACATCCTCAAGTGCGCCAAAAATTCAAATTTTAATTTCTAAGGATCCACAACATGTTACAACCACCATGTCAGCCAAGAACATGAAAACTCGAACACACATGAGAAAAATCTTCGACCACGAGAACACCGATCAACGCAAACATGCAACAAAGATAGAGAATGATCTAGAAGCATGCACAAGCAACAAGAACCAACAAAGAAACATTTGTAACAACTAAAATTACTAGAGTCACATAAACTTCATGCAGGAATACTAACTGAAACCACAGAAAAACTGTTAGAACACAACTGTTCATAACATGATCAAAACTTCACGCAGACGTCTAAAACTTCCAGTGGATAAACTAGATACTCTTAGAAATAAACCCTTTATTCCACAACGATTGATCATCAACATACTAAGAAAGACACCTTCATGACCTTCAATGTTCCACTAGCAACCTGCAACTCTTTCTTTAACAATTTTCTCAATATCCTTGACATATACTTCAATACATCAATGCTAATAGTGTTGACATCAATGACAACCACATATTAGCAACACAAGCACAAAATCCAAGAATCTCCCCCTTTGGAATTGATGGCAACACATGATGTGAAAAACACCATCAACACAACTCTCAATCAACACTTACTCCCCCTTAGATTCTGACTCTTCTCCTCAACTTCTTCTACATGATCTTCACCCCACAAGGCTCTTCTCCCTAGATAATTCACAATTTTTCACATGAATCTTCTCCCCCTTTGACATCAATGGAAACGATAAACATTATCTTTAAACATACAAGCTCTGAACCACATATTTGCACATCTGACTACTCCCCCTGAGTAGCAGCCACAGAAACATCTATTTGTATCAGAATATAGCTTTGAAGCATACAGATTGATGCAAGTAAATGCATCTATAGTTCATATCAGGAGGGGTAATCACCCCTAGAATCCCTCTGAGATACTCAAAAGTATCCTTTGGCAATGGCTTGGTGAAATTTTTTGCAATTTGTTCTTTGGTTGGAACATACTCTAGTCTGACTTCTTTCTCACTCACTTTCTCCCTCAAAAAGTGAACCTTGATTGATATGTGCTTGGTCTTAGGGTGTAGCACCAGATTCTTCGATATGTTTATTGCACTTGAGTTGTCACAGTATATGGCAATAGGCTCATCATATACTACTCTAATATCTTTCAGCACCTATTTCATCCACATCACTTGGGTACAATTATTTGCAACAACAATATACTCTGCCTCAGCAGTAGATAGAGAAATGGAATTATGCTTTTTTGCTCAGCCAAGACACCAGCTTCTTCCCTAGGAAGAAGGCACCACCACTAGTACTTTTCCTGTCATCTACATCTCCTGCCCAATTTGCATCAGTATAGGCACTTAATGTAAGATCATCTTTAGGATACCAAAGCCCAAAATCAATTGTTCCTTTCAGATATTTGAAAATTCTCTTTACAACAATCACATGAGATTCTTTTCGATTAGCTTGAAATCTAGCAACTATACACACATCATTCACAATGTCTGGTCTAGTTTGGGTTAGGTAGAGCAATCCAGTAATCATTGACCTGTATCTTGTTTTATTTTCCTTAGGAGAATCATCATTCTATGTTAACTTGCATCTGATTACCATGGGTGTACCAACAGGCTTTGAGTCTTCCATGCCAAAATTATTTAGTAACTCTCTCACATATTTGGACTATGATATGAAAATCCCATTGTCTAACTGAGTGACTTGAAATCCTAGAAATAACTTCATCTCTCCAATCATACTCATTTCAAACTCACTTTTCATTTCATCAGTAAACTTCATACATAAATCATCATCTCCTCCAAAAATAATGTCATCAACAAAGACTTCAATAATCAACTCTTTATCATGATCCAACTTAAAATACAAATTGTTGTCAGTAGTACCTTTATTGAATCACAGTTTTAGTAAGTATTTATCCAGTCTAGCATACCAAGCTCTAGGAGCTTGCTTGAGTCCATACAGAGCTTTCTTCAATCAACAAACCATGTCTTCCTTGTCAGTCAGTTGAAATCCATCTGGTTGTTCAAAATATACTTCTTCTAACTCACCATTTAGAAAATTTGACTTCACATTCATTTGATAGACTTTATAGTTCCTATATGCAGTATAAGCAAGAAATAATCTTACAGCTTCAATTTTGGCAATAGGGGCAACACTTTCTTCAAAATCAATAGCTGCCATTTGTGAATACCCTTTACATACTAGTCTTGCTTTATTCTGGACCACTTCACCTTGTTCATTTAGCTTATTCTGAAGGACCCATTTAGTACCAATCACATTTTTATCTTTAGGTCTAGGAACAAGAATCCATGTATCATTCTTTTCAATCTGCATCAGTTCTTCCTTCATAGCTTCAATCTAGTATTCATCATTGCAAGCTTCATTGACATTTTTAGGCTCAATCTTAGAAATCAGGCAATATTCTTCTACAATCCTTCTTCTAGTCTGCACACCTTTATTCTTGTCTCCTATAATTTGATTCTCTAAATGATTCAATCTCACATACCTCATAATTTTAGGATTCACTCGCACTTTTGGTTCTTCTATTCTTTCTTCTACACTTCCACTTGTCTCTCCTTCTTGACTTTCTTGATTTACTAGAACAATTTGAACTTGATTCTGTGTCTGAGCATTCTTCCCTTTGTCTGAACTATCTTGCTGGTCATCTGAATCATATCCATAGTATCTAGATGATCTAGCAAAGTCCTCATCAACTTTGACATTTGCACTTTCAACCATTTTCCTCAATCCTCTATTATAGCACCGGTAAGCCTTGCTCTTGGTAGAGTAACCTAGAAAGATTCCTTCATCACTCCTTGCATCAAAATTTCCTATGTCCTCATCTCTCTTAATGTAGCACTTGCTTCCAAAAATATTGAAATATTTAACAGTAGGCTTATAACCAAACCATAGCTCAAAAGGAGTCTTACCAGAAATACCATTAACATTTACCCGATTTAAAGTGTACACAATAGTGTTTACAACTTCTCTCCAATAGATGTGAGGCACATTTCCTCAACCATCATTGTTCTAGCAGTATCCAAAAAATTTCTGTTCTTTCTCTCTACAACTCCATTTTGTTGATGGGTTTGAGGAGTAGATAACTGTCTTTTGATTCCATGCTCTTCACAGAAAGAATTGAACTCCCTAGAGGTGAACTCACCAGCTCTGTCTAACCTTACGTACTTTATCTTTAGATCTGTCTCATTCTTTGCCATAGCTTTGAAACTTTTGAACTTCTCTAATGCTTCACATTTTTCTCTTAAGAAAGCAACCCATATCATCCTAGAGTAATCATCAATAAGCAACATAAAATACCTTTCTCCTTGTAGATTTCTGATTTTGGAGGGACCCCATAGATCAGTATGCACCAACTCCAGTACTCCATTAGAATGATGCTTTTTACTCCAAGAATAAATTCTAGTCTATTTACCCATCTAACATTCCTTACATATTGTATTAGCAGGATTCACTAGCTTAGGTAGATATCTTACTACTTTAGTGGAGCTTACCTTGACAATGTTATCAAAATTCACATGACACAACCTCCTATGCCATAACCAGCTTTCATCTACTTGAGCAATTAAACAACTTACATTAGTAGCACATAGGTGAAAAATATTACCTCTTGTCTTTGTACCTAAAGCAATCATATTTCCAGAACTTCCAAGTATCCTGCATCTTACATCTTTGAATTGAAGATCATAACCCTTGTCCACCATTTTTCCAACACTCAACAGGTTATGCTTTAAGCCTTCAACATAAAGGACATCATCAGTGTTATGTTTACCACCAAGAAAAATAGATCCTCTGCCACGAATCACACCAACATTATTATCTCTAAATCTTACAACCCCACCATGATATTTCTCTAGACTTAAAAATTTTCTTCTGTCACCAATCATATGATGTGAGCATCTACTGTCAATAACCCACTTATCCTTTTCTTCAATTTGGGCTGCAAGAGCTTTCTTAACTTTAGCAGATTCAATAGCCATCAGACCATTTTCCTTGATAGCAATGAAAACCCATTCATCTTCATTTCCATTTTCTTTATCATATTCTTCATCAGTCACACCTTCTTCAGTAAAATAACACTTCTTTTGAAATCTAGGTTTGTTAGGTTTAGGCCTAGGAACTTTTTCAGGACACCTTGAAGCAAAATGACCTATTTTACTGCAAGAGAAACATTTAATAGGAAACTTTCCTTTATACTTACCTTGTCCTCTGCCTTCTTTCTTCACAATTAGTGCTTCCAACTCTTCAACCTCTCTTTCTTCATCTTCTAGTTGTTTCATCTCTTCCTCATACTTGAATGTATTTCTTGAACACTCTCTCAGATCATATTTTTGCTTGCTCCTTCTAGATATAGAAGCCTTGAATGCAGATTCAGTCTTAGGGGCAGAATCACCAAATTCACTCAACTCAAAGGCATCAAGTTTACCAATCAGCATATCCCTTGTGACATTTGTTACTGATTTGAACTCTTCAATAGAATGAGCTTTTGACTTGTAAGAGGGAGGAAATGATTTGAGCACTTTAGCTACAATTTCTTGTTCATCCAAGGTACCACTGACACATCTTATACCCATCACAAGTTCATTTACTTTTTACATACAAGAAAAAATATTTTCATCTTCACCCATCTTCAATTTTTTATACTTTCCTTTCAAACTTTGTATCTTAGCAACCTTCACATGTACATATCCTTCATACAAAGTCTCCAACTTCATCCAAATCTCATGAGTTGTCTTCAGACCTATCACATTTTTCATTTCTAAATCTGTCAGAGCACTCAACAAAGCTTCAATAGCCCTGATGTTAATCTCAGCCTCTTTAATCTCATCAGGAGTGGAAGGACCATTCTGAGGAATATTATATTTGTTCTTTATAATCTTCTAGAAGGGTTCACCAATACACCTCAAATGCCACTCCATTATATATTTCCACATAATGTAGTTTGTTCCATCAAATCTAGGGTTTTCCTTCTTGTATGATGCCATCTTGGATCACCTCAAGCTTTTAAACTTCTTCAAATGAACCTGCTCTGATACCATTTTTTGGCAAAACAAGGATAGACAACTGAGAGGGGGGGTGAATTAGTTGTCACAGATTATTTAAACTTTTCAAACTTTACTTAACTTAATCTCAAATCTAATGCATGAACAATAAACCATAAACAATTAACACATTAGAAACACAGAGAACGCCAAGATTTTTTATGTGGAAACCCTGTTAGGGGAAAAACCATGGTGGATGTTAGTCCATAATATTATACCCTATTAAAAGTATAGAGAAGAATAATAGGAATGAACATGCATTCAAGCACACTGCCTAGAGATCACTGCTCAAATACAAGAGGGCTCACTGCCCAAAGAAGACACACTGCCTTACAGAAATACCGATTAGATCTGCAAGGTATGAACTAAGAAAATAGCTTCTACAAAAGCTTGATTACAGTTTCAGTTAAGCACATAAATACTCTTTCACACTTCGCTCAAACTTCTTCACACTTTGCTCTGCAATCGAATGATTAGTTCACTATTCGCACATTTTCTCTTCCTTTTCTCTCACACACACTTATGCACACTTCACTTTTCTCAAACAATCACTCTTATATATCTGCAACATGAATTACATCAACAACTTTGTCGGCCAAAATAGAATATGAAATATAAAACATATACACAATGTCGGCCCAATTTTACAAGTAAATTTACAATGCGAATCAAACACTGTTGGCCAATATTATGTTGTGGCCAAAAACAACATCCTTGAGCATGCCAAGCATTCAAATTTTATTCTCCAATGATCCACAACATGTTACAACCACCATGTCAGCCAAGAACATGAAAGCTCGAACACACATGAGAAAAATCTTCAACCATGAGCACACCGATCAACGCAAAAATGCAACAAAGATAAAGAATGATCTAGAAGCATCCACAACCAACAAGAAACATCAAAGAAACATCCGCAACAACTAAAATTACTAGAGTCACATAAACTTCACTCAAGAATACTAACTAAAACCATGGAAAAATTGTCAAAACACAATTATTCATAACATGATCAAAACTTCATGCAGACCTTTAAAACTTCTTGTGGATAAACTAGATACTCTCATAAATAAACCCTTTAGTCCACAACGATTTATCATCAACGTACTAAGCAAGACACCTTCATGACCTTCACTCTTCCACTGGAAACCTGCAACTCTTTCTTTAACAATTTTCTCAATATCCTTGACATATACAACCTTCAATACATCAATGCTAATAGTGTTGACATCAATGACAACCACATATCAGCAACACAACCACAACATCCAACAAGGGTTCCATCATCATCTCTTCATTGCTAGGGGCCGAAAGGCCCATAATCTATGAACACCATATGAAATTCTTTGTGCTCACAAGATTAGTTAAAGAATCAACAACATTCATCAAATTTTATACCTTAAACAATTTCACCTTGCCATTTTTGACCATATCTCTAACAAAATGATATTGTACATCAATGTGCTTGGTCCTGGCATGAAATGTTGGGTTCCTAGCTAGACACATTGCACTCTGACTGTCGCAATAAATTTTCATTGCACCTTGTTTTATTCCAATATTTGAACAGTCTTTTAAGACAAATGGATTATTTACAAGCATGAGTAGTTGCCATAAACTCTGCTTCAATAGTGGATAAAGCAACCACAACCTATCACTTACTCATCCAACTAATTGCACCACCAAATAAAGTAAACACATAAGCACTAGTGGATCTTCTTTTATCAACACCACTTGTCTAGTCTAAATCCACATAACCATGAATATAAAAGGAAATCTCATCTTTAGTCATATTGTTGTGATAACATAAGAAATGATTTAAGGTACCGCACAAATATCTGAAGACTATTTTAACTACATCCCAATGAACTCTACCAGGATTAGACATATATCTGGAAAGAACTCCCACTACTTGGGCAATGTCTGGTCTAGTACAAACCACAGCATACATCAAACTTCCAATTGCACTTTGTTAAGGAACTTTGCTCATGTCTTCCATCTTTGATGGAGATGTTGGACAATCTGAAATAGATAACTTTGTTCCAACTGAAACAGGAACACACAATGGTCTACAAGCCTGCATATCAAACCTCTATAAAATTGAGTTGACATACTTACTTTGGCCAAGCCATAACTTTTTGTTCACTCTATCTCTTTTAATTTCCATCCAAAGAATGTGTTTAGTTTCACCAAGATCTTCCATTTCAAATTTAGTAGCAAGTTGAGATTTCAATTCAAAAATCATACCTTTCCCTTTACCAATAAATAACATATCAACATATAATGAAATGAACACGAAACAATCACCATCATTTTTGTAATAAACACAATAATTTGATTTAGAATGCTCAAATTCCAAACTCAACACATATGTATCAAATTTTTGGTACCACATCCTAGGACTCTGTTTTAGGCCATACAAATATTTCTTCAATATGTATGAAGGAATGCAGTTTTCACATCCATTTGCTCAACCTCTAAATCATAAGCAACAACAATAGAAATAAAAAATCTAATGGATATCATTTTTGTAACAGGAGACAATATCTCACCATAATCAACACCCTCAACTTGAGAGTAACCTTTTGCAACTAACCTTGCTTTGTATTTCTCAATACTTCCATCTAAACCAATCATTTTCTTGAACACCCATTTGCAACCAATAGGTTTTCATCCTTCAGGAAATGGTACAAGATCCCATGTATCATTCTTTTTCAAAGCTGCCATTTCTTCATCCATAACAATCTTCCAAGATTCTGCATCATTCATACCTAATGCCTCTTCTACTTATCTGGGTTCATCCATGTTAGTATTTAAAGAAAAATACATCTCCAATAATTAGGTGTATACCTTTCAAGTGGTTGTCTATTCCTTGTAGACCTACGAACAAGCTAAGTTGGAGGTTCTTCCTCCTCTTCTAAAGATTCAAAGCTAGATGAGATCTCCTCAACTTCTTGTTTATCCATGGGCCTCAATTCAACTTTCTCAAGTGTAGAAGGAAATTGAATCACATCTTCTTGTTTAATTTGTTCTGGCTGCAATACAACAAAAGAAGGCTTAGTTTCTCTAAAAATAGCACTTCTACTATGTACTACGTTATGTGTAACAAGATCCCAAAGCTTGTATCCTTTCACACCATAACTATATCTGATTAAGATACATTTCATAGCCTTTTTCTCCAACTTTGTTCGCTTCTTCTTTGACACATGTGCATATGCCTCACAACCAAAAACTCTAAGATGTCTTAATGAAGGCTTGTGACCCAACCATGCCTCTATAGGCATCTTACTAACAAGAGTTGATGTAGGAGGCCTCTTAATTAGGTAACAAGAAATGGAAACAACTTCAGCCCAAAACCTTTGTTCTAAACCAAAACCACTCAACATACTCCTAGCCTTCTCCATCAGTGCCCGGTTCATTCTTTTTGCAATTCCATTCTGTTGTGGAGAATATGGAGTTGTCTTTTGTCTATGAATACCACGATCTTTATAGAATCTATGAAAATCATTAGAGAAAAATTCACCACCATTATCAATCCTCAAACATTTTATTTTCTTTCCAGTCTACAACTCAACCATTGCTTTAAATTTTTTAAATCGACTAAAACCTTCAAATTTACTCTTTAGAAAATATACCCATGTCCTTCTACTATAATCATCAATAAATGAAACAGGATATGTGGATTTACTAATTGAAGGAACATCTATAGGACCAAACACATTAGAATGAATAAGATCCAATACACTACAAGATTTATGAGAAATTCGAGTAAAACTAAACATGGTTTTGTTTTCCATAAATGCAATGCTCATAAAAATCAAATTAAAGATTACAATTAGACAAACCTTCAACGAGGTTTTTATTTTTCAAGGTACTTAGACCCTTTTGTCTAATGTGGCCAAGTATCTATTTCCATAACATAGTTTTCTTTGGAGGTAACTTTGATTTAGAAGAAAGAGCACCCTTGGGTACCCAAAATCCATGACCATCTATTGAAGGTGAAACCCTCACTTCTTATGTAGACATGCTTTTCACATAAGTGCTATTGCACTCAACAGTGATGCATCAAGCTTATACAATGTGCCATATCTGACACCTCTAGCAATCACCATAGTACCTTTGACAATCTTACATCCTGTATCTATTAGTTTGCTCACAAATAACAAATTTCATGCTAAACCAAGGATATGCAACACACCATTAATCCTTTTTATTCTACCATCAGGAAACTTGATTTTAAGTTTACCATAGCCAAAAATGTCTATATGAGAATCATCACCCAAGTACATCTTACCTCCATCAAATTCTTCATATTTTGAAAACCAATCTCTATTAAAGGTCATATGAAAAGATGCACTTGAGTCAATTAACAATGCATCATTACTTGTACAAGTTGTCAAAGGTGAAATGAATGTGTCACCATATTTCTTCTCAGACTCAGACTCATAATCAAATTTCTTCTTTTCTTCTTCGCAGTCTTATGAACATGTCCAGGCTTACCACAATTCTAGCAAATACTTTGGACTTTCCAGGAGACTTAGATATCTCCTTGGACTTGGATTTTTCACACTTCTCATTATTTTTTCCTTTTTCCTTAGGTCTTCCATGAACATTTAGGGCCTCCTTAGCACTGATGGATACCTTCCTCCTCATCTCTTCAAAAATAAAAGAACCCACTACATCTTTAGTCTTCAACATAACAGAAGTGCTCCTAATAGCCATAACAAGAGAATCCCACAAATCAGGTAAATAACAAAGTAATATTTGACATTTCTCTTCCTCATCCATTTTGACACCAATCGATGCCAATTGAGCCACTAGCATATTGAAAGCTTCCAAGTGGTTTGTAATTCATCCACCCTCTTCCATTCTCAAGGAATATAATTTCTTCCTCAAGAAAATATTTTTCACTAAAGATTTGGCTTGATACATCTCACCAAGCTTCTTCCATAGTTTCTATGCAAAGGTCTCTTTATGGACATTGATTAAAACAGAGTGTTCTAAACACAATCTGATTAGACCCTTGGCTTTATAGTCCATAACATCATATTGAGCAACATGAGTAGGATTTGTAGGCCTTGAAACATTCTCATCAACAACATCCCATAGATCTTGAACCATCAACAAATCCTCCATCTTTAGCTTCCACATTTCAAAATTATTTCTAGAAAATTTATCCACCTCTATTCTCCCTGATGAACTTTTCATCTTAAAATTCTTGCAACAAGATCACAAAGTGTATTTTGCACAAGCTCCTCCTGAAATTTAGATTAGTTCAAAAAACCCAACAAACCACATCTGAAACCAAAGGTGATCAAGCTCTAATATCACTTGTAAGGAAGCTAGGGTAGCAAAACAACTTCCTACACTAATCTAGAGAGGAGAATTTTGCAAAAAAAATTATAGATCTATAACAATTACCAAAAATTAAACAAAAATAACCATAAATATCATGCATACCACAACATAGTGATTTACATGGGGAAAACCCTTTTGGGAGAAAAACCCCACATTCCAAAATTTTCCCAATATATTATTCAAAAATCATAAATATTACAATATACTTGCAGAGCAAGCTTCTCACAGGAGTATCACCATTTAGAGAACCAAAGGCAACACAGTCGCTATCAGAATCTCAAAATACATCACAATACACAACCGTAATACAATGCCATCATAAAATAGGGTCTTATTCTAAGGCAAGTCGAGCTACTAAAATATCGACTATCAAATATGAGACATGGTGAATGGTCCAGATTTACAATAATAAAATATAAATAAAATTTTCCTTTTGAGGGTGTTGCCCTCGAGCCCCCACCAATGCATGCTACCCCTAGACCCTAGCCGGGGGGATGATCCCCCAGACCCATCATGGGGGGGAATCCCCCCATGGCCCCCCATCATCATCAAATGAACAATACCTTATGTATCAACAATATCTTATGTAATTGCAAGGTTGAGACACATTTTCTCAACAATCTCTTGATAGCAACTTTACAATCATAACTTCTTCAATACTTTTTGCTTCTTCTATTTGGGTCTTCAAATCAAGAATCATATTTTCTGCTTTCTCAACTCTTGAGATACTTTTTCTTTAGCCTTCACTTCTTCTGTAATTTTATTCTTCAACCTTTTGATTTCTTTTCTAGTACATAACAATTCTTCTACAAGATCAACTTCATCTTCATTTTTTTTGGAATCCATTTCTGCAACTCCTTCAAAAGACTCAAAATCCATGAAAATAACCTTTTCTTTTTCATCTCTTGAGATATCTTCATCATATTCTTCAATAGAGTAGTCTTCTTCCTCATTGGTGTAGAAACTCTTATGCTTCCTTTGACCTTTATACCTTCTCTAAAATTATTTCTTTCCATTTTTTTTTCTCAACATTGTTAGAATTATGATGGGGACACTTAGCCATAAAATTTCCTACATCACCGCAATTAAATCACTAAAAAGGTAACTTACATTTGTACCTCTTTTTAGCTTCCTGAAAAAATTGGCTTCCTTCAAATCTGATGCAATATCAAAATATTGTTCAACCTCCTTCTTAGATAATCTGAAAGTAGCTTCTTTCCTTATAGCATCTTCACTTTCAAATCTCATCTCAAAAGTAGTTAGAATTCCATGCAATTCAGTCAACTTCAAAGAATTTAGATCCTTAGCTTTTTCTATTGCAGATACTTTAGAATCAAATCTTCTAGGAAGAGATCTGAGTACCTTTTTCACAACCTTTTCTTTCAATTATTCTCCAAGATGTCGGATAGAGTTGACAACTTCATCAACCTAGAGCAGGAATGTGGCAATACTTTCATCTTCTCTCATCTTCAGGCTTTCAAATTGAGATCTATGAGTTTGCAGGTTTGCATCTTTGACTTTTTCATCACCTTCATAGATGATTTGCAATTTATCTCATATTTCCTTCATTGTTTTGCACTGCATCACTTTCACAAATTAAAAGCTAGTCAATCCACATAAAATAGCATTCCTTGTATTAGCATTGATTTAACAAGCCTTCTTTCCAGCCTAATCCTTAGGAGGTTATTTTAGGAATCTCATATCCCTCTATTGCTGACAACCAAATATCCATTCCAAGAGCCATCAAATAGGAATCCATCCTAACTTTCCAAAATGCACAATTAGATCCATCAAAGAGTGGTGCTTTGTTTCCATAGAATCCTTCTTGAGAAATTGAGTGTTCCTCACATAACTACTTTAAGTTGTTAGGCTTCTTCAAAGGAACTTGGATTTGATACCAATTGAAGGGAACACAATCTACTGAGAGGTGGGTGAATTAGTAGATCTAATCAATTCAAAATTCTAAAATTCGTCACTAATTACCAGATCACATGAATCTTTCCTACTATTATCAGAATATATGATTCTACTAAGAAAATCCAACATAAAAATTAAGACACAAAAGCATAAAGCACACACATGAACACTAGATATACATGGAAACCCAAGATGGAAAAAACCACAATGAGAATAGCTACTTGGATCTACTACCCAAATCCAATGTAGAAATGTACAAGTGAATTTTACACACTGAAGTAGGCACCAACCTACTAGAGACACCAATCCCCAATTGAAATAGTACAATAGGTAGAACACTAATCCTATCAGATTACAAAGATAAAGCTTGTGGATCTTTAATGCAACACATACATGTGCCAAAATCACAACTGACACTCTTCCTCACTATAAATGATCTTTTGATACAAGCACGTATAGTGGAATGTAATTCTCCCTCTTTTCTTCACCACCTTCTCTTTAATTTGTACTAACAACCAATTATTCTTCACATAGGTTTAATTCTAATTCATGCGGCCACACTCAGATACATTATAATGCATCTGAACATTTGAAATATATGCATGACATTTCTGTAATGTCATAAAATTGCACCCCTTGCAATTTCCCATACATTCTTGCATCTACTTTAGTGTCCACACCCTTAACACTTGTGTAGGCTCATTTTAGCCCCTGCATAAACCTTTTTCCCCTCTCAGGATGCTCAAAAACTCCTTCTCAGCAACTACCTTCATGCATCAACTTTTCATCAAACCTTGTTCTTTTCTCGTTCTCATCATTTTATAGTGTGATGTGTCTAGACATTAGCAAACCGCATGCCATGCTAGCATCCCACAACATTTCAATGTTCAAATGATTATTTTTGTGCATGTTTTCCACTTGTCAGCCTCTTTTGTCGGTGGTAACGGCTAGGGTTGCTTTGTAACCACCTGGGAAGCTTCTTTTCTCTCTTTAAAAAGCTATCTTTTCAACTCATTTGGCCTTCCTCTGCTTCCTAGCTTCTATCTTGGACATTCTCCCATCTTTCTCCTACTATCTTGCTTGCAAAATCCCTCACTTGTGACAATAGCTTCAAGTACTCTCAAGCTCTCACATCACCCTTTGCAACTCTCTTGACTCTTGCAGCTATCTCTCCCTCTTTAGCTTCCTTAAGCCTTGCATTGGCATCTCCCTCACCTTGTGCTTGTGAATCTTTGGATTTCACACATCCCCTATCTATTGCACCTATATTTTGTGATATGGGTTCTCCTCCTTGAGCGAGGATTGCTTTTATCACTTACATTTTGTGGTACAAGTTCTCCTCCTTGAACGGGTTTTGCTTTTATCACTCACCGTATACTTTATTTCTCTCTATCTATCTAGCTGCTCGTGGAGGTGGTAACACCAAAACGGGGGTTTGACTGAGGAAAACCCCTATACAACCCCAACATTTTCTCTAGATCTTACGCATGCAGGTATTGAAGATATTCACGTGCTGGAGGCTTCATTACTTTCTTTTCTTTATCCCAATCATTTATTTTACTTTATTTCAGTTCTATCATATTCTATTGTTTTCTTGTACTTTGGAAGTTCTTAGCAATTAGATTGTCAGTAGTCACTAAGTTGTTTTATGGGAAATTCTCACTTTTTGATCCATACGAGACGCTAGTGTGCCTCTGGGACACTAGCACACTGCGTTGTCGTCCTTTGGCCGAGAGCTCATCAGTTTGTTCAAAAAACCTTTGTGATTTTCTCTTTCTGATTCTAGAATTCTTGTGTTGTTCCTTGAGGTATTTTAGGGTAGTTCACCCCTTGGGAATCTCTTGAGAATAAAGAGACTCATGAGTAGTGAATCCCTCTTCTCTACAATTTCATTAACACTCTTCTATGTCAGCCAAGGATCAACAAATAGCTAGGACAACATAAGGTGGACCTAAATTGTGTAAGGAAGCTAAGGTAGCAGAATAACTTCCTACACTAATCTTGAGAGGATAATGCAAAACTTTACAAATCTTTTCAATAGTTACAAAAAATTAATTAGAAATAAACATAAATATCGTGCATATCACAAGATAGTGATTTACGTGGAGAAAATACTTTCAGGAGAAAAACCCCACACCTCAAAATTTTCCCAATATATTATTCACAAATCATGAAGATTACAATACACTTGTAAAGAAAACTTCTCACAAGAGTATCACCAACTAGAGATCCAAAGGAAAAACAACCACTATTAGACTCTCAGAATACATCAGAATACTTAGCCATAATACAACTCCCTCATAAAATAGGGTTTCCTTATAGGGAAAGATAAGCCAAGAAAATATCTATTGTTAGATCCAAGACCTAATGATGAATGGCCTAGATTTACAATATGTACATGAAACGTGTAGTAGGTCAATCCAAAAACAAATTTCTTGCCCCCAAAAGAACATGATATCACGCACCACCATAGGAACCTTAAGAAGGTCCTATCTTAACACCACATGCAAGATTTGAAATCTGCATGCTAGTAGTCATTACCACACATGCCTTGAACTCCAACCGGTTGACACACAAACATAGAGAACCTTTTGTCACTTCAATCTTTTTCATGCTAAACATATCCTCCAGAAACTATGGAATATGATAGAACTAGTGTAGGCATATTCTCCTCTGAAATCATTAAGCAAAAATACATTTCTAAAAGAAATACAGACCATAATTTTATTGCTAGACAAATCTCTCTGTCCAAAAACTATCCTTGAATAGAAACATATTGATACAAACTTTTGAACCATCACTGGCATATATAATAGATGCAAGCATGATATTGCAAACATACAACAATCATACAAACACTCCTTAGCAACTAATAATATATTTTTCTTGATTTTGCATCCTGACAGTAAAATTTCCAACACTGATCAAACTGAACTTTTGGCATGCATCAACAAATCTTCAGCAGCTCAAAATGATAAGTCGAGAGGAATATAGTGATAATTCAACTTAGCCTTAAAAAAAGAACACCTTTGGCATCAAACTTGTAACTACATCCTCTAACATCAATGGCATTACTAACAACCTTTAATAGGGAAATGAACAGTCAAAATGCAAGAAGCAAACACCAACATTTTATTATCTCCATAAAATTGAAATTACAACATTCAAAAAATTGTAGACTACCATTACATGGGATTTTTTATTAGAAAAATCTAGAAATTAGAGCCACAATCTACTCTACTCCCCCTACTCTATAATCCCCATTCTCTTCCTTTATCTAGAATGCATAACACCCTAGCATATCTGGAAAATATAAACCCCTCAAGAAGATATTTTGAAATTTTATTAGTTTTGATAGTACTTCTCGTGATCATAAATTTTGATCCAACCGTTGGATTTTCAATTATAATAATCGTTGGAAACCCTCAAGAATATGCTTGGCCAAAAAATAATTTTGAAGGGTATATTTTGGTTTTCGGATAATTTTCAGGCCCATCCAGAACCTCAAAGTGCTTCAAATTTGATTTCAAATATTTTTAACAAGATTTTGGAAATTAAAAATATTAATATCCCATAAATGACAAATGATATTGAAGTAATTTCTTCACCATTGACTTCATTTCACCTTTTTGGGGCTCTGTGTAAGATTTCGTGTCCAAACATGCATAAATACTAACTTACAAAAAATAGCAACCCTATGAAATTTAGCCCTTATTGAAAGATGCTCCTATGTCAATAATATAACAATTGTAGTGAATTGTTCCCATATGAGTTTTGCATTTCTATGTGATACATAGATAAGTTTTTCCATAACAGGTGGTAATTGAGTCAAGTCACCTACAAGAATGATAGATGTCCCATCAAAGCACAAGTGTTTTTGGTGGGGAAAAGCTTCACACAATCTACTATCTATTTTCAATAGTAACTTTGGTCCTGTGAATCTCATCTCATCGGAAAGGATGTATTTTATGTGTCTCATGTTTTCTTGAAATATTGTAAGTGACTATCCCTTTAATGGTTGCATTTCTTTTATTGGAATCTTAAGAGTTGTATGTATGGTTGAGGCATGTATGTTGAATGTTGTGATTCCTGTAGGAGAAACAACAAGGAGTGGGTTATATTGTTTTGATGCTAAAATCCAAAGTGCTTGCCTAATACAATGACTTAGGATTTTGCTATACCTATTGTTCCTTGTATTATGATGTGCAAGGGTTGCTTGAAGGAATTTTTATTATAGTATTTTTTTAACAATGGTAAGTGCTAGTTCTTGTTTGGGAGATAGTGGATATGCTAGATCGTTTACCTGAAATGTGGCTTGGTCATCTTATTGGGAGATCTTGTTTGTGCTTATGAAATGTTTTGTAGTGGTGTGTAAATGTGGAGGTATAGTATGATCATCCCATTTGTTGATATTATTGAAGTCACTTCTACCAAGAATTTCAAGGGAATTTAGTTTTCCACCATTATCAAGGCCCATTTGTGATAGAAACTCCCATGTATTTATTTGTATTGTATTTCCTACATTTATATCATTATCAATGTCCTCTTCCTCATCATGGTTAATCTCTATATCAATTAAATGGTCAACATGCCACACATAGTATGTATGTGTACTCATTTCCTTCAAATTTGCAACAATATAGTCTTTAATGATACCTATATATTTTGTACTATCATGAAAATGTGTGTATAGAAGTAGTTCACTCCAACAAAATCTTTCAAAATGTTTGGAATCCTCATTTGGAATAGTAGAGAATTGAGGAAAGAAATTAACAATTTCCTTTGGTTTTTTATCTTTTCACTTACACTCTTTACGTTTGAAAGAAAATGAGAATGATCATGCAGATTCAATCAATGTTATTGTTTCCATCTCAATAGATTTTTTTTATGTAAGAATGTAGATAGGTCAGTTATAATTTATTTTCATGTAATTTTGTTCTAATTGGATGGAATACTTTTCATGGGCAACATTTAATGTCATAAACAGATGATTGCAAACAATAAGTGGAAATTTTTGTAGCATATGACATGTTTTTTGTTCACCTATATCAAGGTTTGCAACAATCTCGGTCATGAATTTTCTATATTTTACAAGAGATTTTTCTTCTGGTGCTTATTTTCTACATATTCGTGTTAGCATATCAATACAACTCTCAAATTTTCTTTATGCCTTAGATGAATATTTTGCAATGTATTTAAGAATGATATTTTTCGAACTAGATTGAAAATCCATATTAGCTCTCCATATTGAAACCATTTCTAGATTGTGCATATTTAACCTATCCTCATTACGTGCAAGGGAAAAAAATTTCTTTCTAGATTCATCATAGGACAAGGAAGACATAAGACATTCATTCCAAGGAGCTTTGTAACAACACTCTACATTTTGACCCTTTTTGCATAGGCACAATGCTTCAATACTTTTTGTGTGCCTTTGGACATGATTGATTAATTTTTAATAGTCAACACATGTATTTCTAGAGAATATCTCAATTGTATTTAGCAAGCGTGAATCATCTTGTAAAGATAGATGCCATGTGTTATTTCTATCAATTGGACAATGAGGGATCCATGTAGAAACATGTTTTTCAAAGATTTTTTTTTCCTTTTCAACATCTACATGGTTTCCCCAGTCAAGGTTGTCCATTTCTGATGCATTCTCAAGCCAAATTAATCCATGTACATGTGTATACCCTCGATGTCATTCATACCTATACCAAAAATTTGTTGCATAGAAGAGTTTCTCTATCACTTCACAAAATATTGTGAATCGTTGATGCAAGTATAGGGACATGGTATGTGGGTTATTAATAATGTTATCTATGCAGTCTTTGTTAGTTTATTGTCTAGATGGTATGGAATTAGAGAATAGTCAATGTAAAACTAGCCATTTAGTATCTACAACACTTAATGTGAAGAAGACAATGGGTGATCCTATTTGGTTGATCATATTTGAAATCTCACCATGACAGTTGTTCCAATATGAGTGGGTCCCTCTTAGGGAAGATCCAAAATGTATAAGTTGTTCAACCAATTTAGTGTTTGAAAATTGTTATGTATGGAGACATCTAGGAATGATGGTTGGTATGCAATCCTTTGCATTTTCTTTACAAACACAGAGGCAAGTGGATTCAATGGCCCATCATAAGGTTCAATACAAAATATCAAATTCTTCGATGGCTTCCAAATCTATTATCATGAAACCTCACTAAGTGCAACACATATTCATGCATCTCAATTTGTCTAAATCAGAGTTATAATTGTAGTGCAATGCCATTTGGAAAGAGTATAGGGAAATCCATGCCTAAAAGGCCCTTAGTATTATATTCATTTATTGGAGCAGAGTCTAGCTATGACCAATGAATAAGGGTGTTATGTTCATCTCTAAATCACAATGTTTTTTATGATTTCCAACTCATGACATTTGTTTGGTAATTTAGGCATAAATGATGATGAGTAAGTTATTTCATTTTTAGGTTGATCCTTAACAATCATAGATTCAATGTTTGGTGCTACCATATGTTCACTTTCAACATTAATGGTATGAAGCATGTTTGAAATGTCTCCACTTGTATTGGGGAGTTGTGCTAGCGAGTCAACATCTAATTTGACATCTTTGTAATATGGGTTATGTTTGATTTTGTGTTGTAATGTAGCCCACACACGACTTCTACTTACATAGCAATCATAATGGTTACCATGTGTATGGAATCTTCAAACCAATAAGACATCCAAGTTTATAATTCTATGTGGAAGATATTTTTCTATTGATTTGATATCTTGTGGGAAACTAATTGTGTGACTAGTATGTTTGTATTTCCATCCATGAGAATTGGTTACTTTCACTATTAGATTTACTCATGTTATGATCATCTCCTCTACTTGCATTAGATTTTTTAACTCATCTGGTTGTTTCAATGGGTACATATTATTAGATGTTGAGAATCGATGTTTTCCTTTCTCACGAAAGCATCCTAGTACAAATTAGACTATTGTTTGTTGAATTGATAAACATTTTGGGGTAGCATTCACTGCATATTGTGCATTCTTGAAATTTTTCTAGTGCATCTATTCTATTACAAAATATTTAAGAAGCTATTATGAAGTTATTGTTGGATTTTGGTATGATTGTGGATTGATCATGGATATTTTGCATTATTTCATGTGAACTCATTGATGCACATGGGGAATAAGGGTCTTCAAGTTGAGATGTTGTAATTTCATGTGTTTTAATTTTGTGATGGGTTGAAGGAATAGTGGATGGTTCATTAATCATTTGTAAGTCAATGGCTTGGACATTTTGTTTTTCTATGCATTGCATACGATGATGGATACTTATTTCTTCTTTATGTTGAGCATAGTAGTCTCGATTTCTTTTACGATGTTACAAATTGTGAAGTTCAATCTCAAAGGATGTAATTTGAGAATTTGTAGTAGTGGAGCTCATCATCTATAAGGAAGTAATAAGTTTCATTA
Source organism: Sequoia sempervirens (assembly GCA_007258455.2). NCBI lineage: Eukaryota > Viridiplantae > Streptophyta > Pinopsida > Cupressales > Cupressaceae > Sequoia > Sequoia sempervirens. The sequence goes on along the minus strand of VDFB02000017.1, from coordinate 155,233,389 downwards.
TTGATGCTACCCAAAAAATATAGAATTAAACAAGATTAATAGAAATGGAAAACAAGTATTAATTGTATGCAATAAGTCTTACAACCATCCTAATTTGATAATTATTTGAGACAATTATTATCTAGTATAAAGAAATAACTTGTTGAAAGATAATAGGAACATAATTTTCACGAAAAATAATATAATTTGAAATATGTATAAATGTGGCATTTAATTGACATACATTTAAACACAAATATAATATATATAATCTATTTTGTAATTTTTTGATTCTTGTCAAAGTCTATAATAATAAATATATTTACTATTTTTTAGGTAAAATGAGCAATAAAACTAAAAACAAGGTTTGTGTAAAACCCTAAACATGTCTAGTTCATGATAGTACATACTTAGCTTTCCCTTGCCCTTCAATGGATGTGTTTAGTCTATCACTTGTCACTTCTAGCATTCCTTTATTGGTTAAATTTATTTTAAGTTCGTAAGAAAATTACACCTTTTTTAATCCCAAATATTGAAAAAATTAATTCTATAATCTATTGACTAAAAATTAAATTATTATTACATACTTTGACAAGAATCAAAAAATATTTTTAATCAACTCATGTGCGGTTGGTATCAATGGCATAAGCTATCAATTTCCTACAATAAATCTAGGCTATTATTAGTTCATGTGGTGACATGGACTGGAATTATAATAATGTGTGTTAACTCACTATTATTAACTTGATTTTCAACCCAAAAAATAGTTATAATTTCTCTCAACCAATTATACTCCAATGTTTATGATATTTTAATGGCTCTTACTGGTATTTTTTATAGTTAATAGGAAAACATATTTTCTATGGACAAGATATTAAGGGGGGGCATGTGGATCTTCCATTAGGGCATGGCACTCTTCAGAGTAGTTCACATTCCCTATCTATACTCCCACATTTTGCATGCAAACAAGAGAATTATTTGTGTGCCTTGCCTATGTTTCTACATTTTGCATACATGTTGAATGGGAGAAACTCTAGACGGGAATTTGTTTTTTGCATTCCCTACAAGCCGCATATAACTACCATTACTTATTTTAGAATATTTTTGTTTTATTTAGTGCTTGTTAGGGTTCAATCTTACTTGATATATCTAGATTCTAGAGGCTTCATCTCTACAAGGTTTAAACCTATATATTATAATAGTTTTTTTAGTTTTATTAGAATGATTGTTTTGAATTGAATGTCTTTAGAGGGAATCAAAGTGTGAATTCAGTCCAAAGATCCTAATCTGGGCTATTGGTAAATTCCTTTAACCCACACTAGATTTGTATTTTGAATTACAAATACCTAACCACTTTGCTATGGAAAAAACATTTTTATTGTAAATCTACACTTTTTCCAATATTTTATTTTGCTTTAGTTGTGTGTAAGTCTTTCAACTATATGTTTTAATCCCTTTTCATCCTTGGAAATTTTGGTGATTTTTTGAGCTTCAAAATCTTTTGTTGTCATCTAGGTTTACTTGTGTAGGTAACAAGTAATCAACATGAGTAATCTTGTCATGCAATTGAATTTTATTGTCTGATGGAGAGTACATGTCAAAATTTATTATGATACTACAAGTATGTGCTCCCATGAAACTTAGTCCATGTACAATGTGTTGTTATTCATTGTCAATGTTCATCATGTATTTCTACAACATAGACATGTATTTATGTTCAGTTAATTAAACTGTTAGAACTATTTGCAAATGATGTCATTCCAAATATAGCTAGTCAAATGACTTCATTTCTCAAGTCATTAATCAAATTAGTGAAAACAATACATGGAATTTTAGGCTTATGTGTTTATGATTACTTCAACACCTTTCTTTGACCCAACAATAGTTGACATCACCAAAATTTCAATGTGGATGTGCAAAGGTATAATTTACCATTGATTGTGAGACAAGGAAACTACGTTGGTGGAACATGTGGTTGATTTGTGAAATTGATTTAGAATAGGTTGGACCCCATAGAAACTTTGTGAGGATCTATGTAATGATTGATATGTCTAAGCCAGTCCTCAACTCCCTTAAGGTTCTTTTTTGGAGAGTTTCTTGGAATATTTGAATTTTGAGGGTTTGCATAAACTTTCTTCGTTGAAATAAGCATGGTCACATGATTGCAAGAATTCCCTCTCTTGGTTCGACAGATCATCATTCAATTTGTTTGTAGAAATGGATGAGAAAATCTAGACAATCATAGATTTGAAACGAGGATTTATGGCTATGCAAAATTTGCTGCTAGTTATCATGTCCCCGAAATTACAAGCGTTGAAATACAAGTAAATGAACAAAATAAATAACAAATATAAATATTAAAATATTACCATTATAATCATACTAAAAAAAGGTATGTAAAACTCATATTAAAATAAGTATTAATATAAAATAATGTACACATTTAAATAATATATATAATAATAATATACATACAAAATAATAAGCATAGGGAATGATAGCAAACTGCAATGGTCCTAATTGTGGAGCAAATGGGCTGCAGTGAACAATGGTAATAATGTTGTTAATTGGTAGTGATAAAGTCTAAGGGCCAGCACCTAAGAATAAGACAAAGGCAAAAAAGACAAAGTAGTCTTTAAAGGTGTGATTCATTATGTTATCATCCAGGACAATTAACATTTATAAAGGCAGTAATTACTATAATAAAAGTATGAAACTATTAGTATAAACCAAAAGTCACAATATTTCATGAGTCATCCCTCTTTAAATAATTCGCATCTCTTGTGAAAAGGCATGAGATGGTACATAAGGAACATAATGTGGAAGTTTAAAGGGATAACCATAGAAGAGCATAAATAAAAGAAATCAATGATATAGTAGTGAGCAGAGAAGAAGAGAAATATAGAATCAGTAGATATATATAAATACGTATAAGATCAAATAGAGGTACATAAAGAGAGATGGAGAAATATATCTGCATTAGAAACTACGAGAGAGGAAATATATATATTGGAATAAGTATCATTTACAAGAATATAAGTAGGGAAGTAAAATTAAATATAATTATTAATATATATAAATACATACATATATGTATATATATGTGTATATATTTATATATATGTGTGTATATATATATATATATATTCATTCAAGAATGATTATTACAAAAACAAATATATATATGTATTCTACAAATATGTAATAATGATGCTTGCAACAATTATTGAGCCTTATAAGTTGTTAAATGTTTCTTTTATATGAATATGAATAATAGTCTTATGTGCTTGATTTACACTAACAATATCCTTTAAACATTAAGGGAAAATCGAACCTTAGGAGGATACATCATCGATCAAAGAGAAGAGACATACAAATTAGAAAAAAAAGAGAATCAAAAACATGTATCACAATAGATTACTATTATCGGATATATATACATAGATAGGAGTATATCATATATTCAAGTGTATTTCAGCCATTTGTTATCATATATTTGTATGTATATTACCATGCATAATAGAGGAATATTTAATGTGTGATTTCTATGATAGAATACAAGATGTGTATGAATTTTTAAAACCCACCTTGTAGGAAGGGCTTGGGGTGTAAGCAAAAGGGGTCAACGAGGCTAGTAGGTAGTCAATCAGAGGGCCCTACATAGAGAGCCAAGTTACCCACTTATGGCCCCCACCCAACTCCTCAAGGTGGCAAGTGTATTTTGGGAGTTGAGGCCTTGATGGGGAAAGAAGGTACAAGTCACCAAGGGGGAGGGTTGCGGTATACACCCTCTTAGGCTTGGCATATGGCTTTGGGTGGACCCATCATGTCCCTTCTCCCAATTTCCTAATATGTGGCATTATTGATAATCTATGACTGTGATGCAATTATCTAACCCTAACAAGCATATATACATATTTACGAATATTGTTCATGTGGTGAATGTAGGATTCAATTCAAGATTATATTATTAAAGAGATATTTATTTAATAAGGTGAAAACCCTAACCCTAATTTGTTGCAATTTGTGATCAATAGGAGAATTCTAGGGAAAATTAGGATAGGGGACATTACAGTGGTATCAGAGCATCTTTCCTGCCATCCTATGTATACTTCATGTATTAGGTGTATTCACGTGTATGCTTCATACTTCTTGTGTATGCTTCATGCTTCTTGTGTATACTTCATGTATTATGTGTATTCATGCGTATGCTTCATGCTTCATGTGTATACTTCATGTATTACGTGCATTCATGTGTATGCTTCATGCTTCCTATGTATACTTCATGTTTTACGTGTATTCACGTGTATGCTTCATGATTCCTATGTATGCTTTATGTATTACATGTATTCACATGTATGCTTCATGCTTCCTATGTATACTTTATGTACTATGTGTATTCATGTGAATACTTTGCATACCTTGCATTCAAGTGTATACTTTGTGGCTTACGTGTATACCTTGTGACTTAGGTGCATTTGAGTGTATACTTTATGACTTATGTGTATTCAAGTGTATACATTATGACTTGCATGTATTCAAGTGTATAAATTATGACTTAGGTGTATTCAAGTTGTATACATTGCAACATGTATGTGTTCATGTGAATACTTTGTGACTTACGTGTATCTGTTTGTATACTTCATGACTTATGTGTAGTTATGACAAAACTTTTTGACTAACATGTATGAGTGTGCTTTTTGACTTACATAT
>VDFB02000017.1:155215388-155228597 GCA_007258455.2 Sequoia sempervirens | reverse complement strand
AAAAATTTCTATGTGAACCTTTTAAAGCTCTAAAATCCTTTATATGCAACAAGTTACACAAAATTTGATTTTTATTTTTAGGATTTCAATAATGATGAATTTTGCCAAGGCATACTTATTCTTTTATTCTCCAGGGGTCAAGTTAATGTGGAACAAACAAACCTTTGTGGATTTTTCTATTATGTTGGATAAGCAGACAATAAGATGGACATTTATATTGAACTGAAATATTTATCAAGGTAATTAACTCAAAAATTGAACCATCATTAATCACATCCACCATTTCTCCTTGTTCGTGTAGGGGAAGCTCATTCATCTACCCGTTTAATTTAAAAGTTTACTCAGGCCACTAGTAATAGAACATGTTCGGCCCAGAATCCATGGGGTCAATACATAAAAACACAACTTAGTGCAATGGAAACTTGAGTAACCAATCAACAATAGAAATACAATTATAGTGCAGGGTTTAAGAAGGCTCGAGGATTTAGGGAAAATACAAAGGTTTTAGAAGCCTGCAACAATCAAATTTCGCACCCTAGATCACACAATTAAGGAATTTAAAAATTCCAAAAAGACTAGAAAATCCACATAACCGGCCAAATTTACAAGTACCAATTAATTCCTCATTTGTTTTCCTTCTCTCCGTTGGTTTATAAGAGAATGAATATTAGCACCAGAAGTCTTCATTTTAGTAATCATAAGATTGAACAAAAATGAATAAAAATACAAGTGACATCAAAGGAGGAAGAAGAGGGTGGATTGCAAATAATAATTATGTACCATGTCATGAGAAAAGTAATCAATGAAGTTGTATTCAAAGAGATCTTAGTCTAGTCAAGCAATTGAATCCCTAAAGGTTCATTTTCTTCATTTTTAATTTTTTTGTTGGGTTTCATAATTACATTTTTCTCCCATTAATTCTCCAGTCATGGAAATTGAATCAATGCCTCTGCAAAAGATGGAAGTTGAATAGTCATCTCCAATAAATTTGTACCATTTTGTCCCTCCTCTTTTAAGACCGTAAGAATAGTTAAAATGCATTTAATAGTATTCACATTGGTATAGTTTTAAATGAGAAAGAAACCCGATTAGCATGATCTAAACATGTTGAAAATATTATTATTTCAATGATTTATTAGCCGATAGGCTATATGTTGTGTTAAGTTTCAGTATAAAACACATTTGATGCCTAAAAACCACAAGATTTTACTAGAAAACATGCAATGTTTTCATTCAAGTACAAAAATTTATGGCATAAAAGGGATAGCTTATCCATGTATTGAATGAATTAGATGAAATTTTCATCGCACTAAATGCACAATATATTTTTGATAGATTTTGGTTACTACTAGCAGTCCAAATGTCACTTTGAATCAAATAACTTATAGAAAATATTTGATATTCTTTCAACTACCATAAATTTGCTCTTATTGCATTAAGTGCAGCTGGTAAATGCATTTATGCATTATACAATCAATCACCGCCCAGTGTGTCTACAAATGGAATGAATAGAGATAAGAAAAATACAAAACTTGCCAACAAACTACTTGAAGCTAACTACTGAAACAAAATAACAAAAAAATGAATATGAACAATCTATGATACTTTCTTGCAAATTTTTCCCTTTTTTCTCATATATATTGATACTCATAGGAAACCCATAGGAAAAAATATTTTGTATACAACAAGTTTTGATCTATTATACTAAATTCAAGGAGGAACCCCTAATCTTCTACTCATAACTTTCTAATTCAATCCATGTCTCCCACCTAGAAAACAAAAGCACCACCCTAAATCGTTAATTCCAAAATCCATCAACAAAATCCTAAACCAATTTCAATAAACAATGGAGTACTGATAAATATTCCTAGCCCTTTCCCTAAGACAACATTGGTAGCAGATGATCGAGATGGAGAACCCACAGAGGTAGAGGTGAAGGTTAAGCCCATAGAAGGTAGGCCCTTAGCAATAACAAAGGCTCTTGAGGTAGGTGGGTGAAAGAGTCGGGAGTAGCACATCCAACATCAACACCACTAGTGTAATGTCCCCTATCCTAAATTTCCCTAGATTTCTCCTATTGATCACAAATTGCAACAAATTAGGGTTAGTTTTTTCACCTTATTAAATAAATATCTCTTTAATGATGTAATCTTGGATTGAATCCTGCATTCACCACATGAACAACATTCACAAATATGTATGTATGCTTGTTAGGGTAAGATAATTGCATCACATTCATAGATTATCAATAATGCCACATATTAGGAAATTGGGAGAAGGGACATGATGGGCCCATCCGAAGCCATATTCCAAGCCTAGGAGGGTGTATACCACAACCCTCCCCCTTGGTGACTTGTACCTGCTTTCCCCATCAAGGCCTCTAATCCCGGAAGACACTTGCCACCTTGAGGAGATGGGTGGGGGCCATAAGTGGGTAACTTGGCTCTCTATGTAGGGCCCTCTAGTTGGCTACCTAATAGCCTTGTTAAACCCTTTTGCTTACACCGTAGGCCCTTCCTACAAGGTGGGTTCCAAACAGTCAAACACATCTTGTATTCTATCATAGAAATCACACATTAAATATTCCTTTATTATGCATGATAATATACATACATATATAAGATAATGAATGGCATAAACACACTTGAATATAGTATAGATCTAATATACTCTTGTTTATGTATATATATTCGATAATAGTAATCTGTTGTGATACACAGGTCTGATTCTCTTCTCTTTCTGATATGTATGTCTCTTCTCTTTGATTGTTGATGTATCCTCCTAAGGTTTGATCTGCCCTTAATGTTCAGAGGATATTGTTAGTGTAAATCAAGCACATAAGAATCTATTATTCATATTCATATTAAAGAAACATAACAACTTATAAGTCTCAGTAATTGTCACAAGCATCATTATTGCATATACGTATTATATATATATATAAGTTTTCCTAATAATCATTCTTGTATATATATATATATATTAATAATTATATTTAATTTTACTTCCCTACTTATATTCTTGTCAATGATACTTATTCCAATATATGTATTCCCTCTGTTGTATCCATCTCTCTCCATACACCTTTGTTCGATCTGCATATTTATATATCTATTGATTCTATATTTCTCTTATTCTCTACTCACTACTATATCATTGCTTTCTTTTATTTATGCTCTTCTATGGTTATCCCTTTAAACCTCCACATTATGTTCCTTATATACCATCTCATGCCTTTTCACAAGGGATGCGAATTATTTAGAAAGGGACGACTCATGAAATATTGTGACTTTTGGTTTATACTAATCGATGCATACATTTATTATAGTAATCACTACCTTTATAAATGTTAATAGCCTTGGATGATAACATATTGAATCACACCTTTAAAGACTTTTTTTCCTTTTTTCCCTTTGTCTTATTCTCAGGCGTTAGCTCTTAGACTTTATCACTTCCAATTAACAACATTATTACCATCGCTTACCGCAACCCATTTGCTCCACAATTATGATCACTACAGTTTGCTAACATTCCCTATGCTTATTATTTTGTATGTATATTATTATATATTATTTATGTATATATCATTTTATATTAATATTTATTTTTGTATGAGTTTTACATACTTTTTTAGTATGATTATATTGATAATATTTTAATATTTATATAATTATATTAATATTAATATTTGTTATTTATTTTGTTCATTTACTTGCATTTTAATGCTTGCAATTTTGGGGACATGACAGTCCACCCTGTCCAAGATTACTTGTCCTTAAGCAATCGTAACTAGAATTTGTAATGTACTGAGATTAACTTCAGTTGTGATACTTTAATAGGAATTGTAAATTTTGAACCAATTGATGGTTATGTTTGATTCTAGTATTTTCCTCAACTTATGACCCATAAGGTTAATACCATCCTCTAAGTATGAGGGAAATTTATTGTCTTATGTATCGTTATTTCCCAATATCTCTCAACAACAATACCAAGAGTTGGAAATTGACAAGATTTACTTAAGACCAGTTTTCTCTCATCTCATTACTGAAAATTCTTCATTACCTCTTTGTTGAAATCTAAAATCATGATGGATTGCAAGGATGCTGTGAATATCAAGATAACTTCTCGAGATAAAGGATGCTTTATTCTGTGTAAACATTCAACCAAAGTTTAAGGCAAGTTTGTTTCTAATGGGGAGCTTATGGTGTATTAGTTAGACATCTGTCATTCCCATAGGTAAAGCACAAATTTATGGGTTTATTCTAGTCAATCAAAAGGATGTATAATAGTTTAGAATTTATAGTTTTACCCTCTTATCCAATTCTTGCTTCATCTTCTAATTCAATTGGAGGTTATCATATCACATAAAATCATCTCAATTTATCCAAGGTTTGAAAGGTGAGAATGATCTTGGGCTTTGTGGGTTATGGACCCATAATGTAACTTAGCATAGGCTCATGTAGCTTGATTTGTGTCAATTTTTATGAATGTAGAGCTACTTCAAGAAAACATTGGGAGAAAAAGGACCCTAGATCTTACATATGGGAGTATTTTTGGTCCACAAGGTAGAGATCACTAGATCCCTTTCATACATTACAAAGTGGTATGGACTTGATTGCACTAATTACTCTTTGTTAGAATAATTGTGTCATTTTCCTAGAAAATCTTTTGATAATTTTGATTGATCGATTTCTTGATGAGTGATGATTTCTTGATTTCTTGAGGGATAGATGAGTGATGAGTGCTTATTGAAGGTTAATGAATTGATTCATCCCTTATATTAATTTCTTGAAAGAATCACCACCCTTCATAATTACCCTTGATAACAATACTTTACTCCCAAGTTTATTGTTAGACTTATTTCCTATTGATAGCTTCTTTACAAGGAGGTGGTTTCCCCTTTTACCTTATTAGTCATTCATATTTGAAGGGCCACAACTTTTCTAATCTCATTCTCTTGTGAAATTACTTAATGTTCTATTCTCAATTGGATTATTTAAATGGTAGTATGGATGAAATTCTCTTCGCTTTTATATCACCCATTTGAGGGAGTGACACCTCTTCACTTCAAATTTACATTTGCATACTAATAATAATTTAAATTTAGATGAGTTAATTTGTTAGGGCTTCTCACTCTAGAAGCATTTTGAAAAACAAGCTTTAATACTTCCATAAATTTTAAGCATAAAGTAATCATAAGAACACATCTTGTTGAAGATACATGAATCAACACATAGATACATGTGATACATAACGCATAAATACAAAGCACGAATACACATAATACATAGAGTATATGCAAGAAGCATGCATGTGAATAATACATGAAGCATATGCATGAATACCCAAAGTCACAAAGAATACATATGAATACATGTAAGTTGTAAAGTATACCCTTAAATACATAAGTTGCATGAATACACATATACACGAGTGCACACAAGTCACAAAGCATGTAGTTTGAAAAGTATACACTTGAAGTCACCAAGTATATGAAAGGTATACACATAGTCACATGAATACAAGTAGGTAATAAAGTATACACACAAATATATGCAAGTTACAAAGTAAGTCACAAAGTATACACTTGGATACACATAATGTTGGAAGTTTGGAAGTCTGTCATTGATGATGTAGTTTGGAAACATGCACATGAAGTGTATTTAAACTGGTTGATCTGATGTTGTCATTGATGTCAACATTGCGATGATCATCCTACAATAATAGGGAAGTATTTTTAGTCACCTTTGTATAGTACCAGTTGATCCGAAAAGCATGGTTTATTAGGAATTTGGCTAAGTATCTCCTTTGTTAGTATTGTAGTTCAATGTGTCATTTTTTGGGTTTGCACTTCACCACACATTGGTTTAATCTTATACAATCATAACTACAACTTCAAATCCATCATATGAAGTATCATTCAAGTTTTTGTGACATTTTGTACAATTTCCAAGAAGTTATGAATAATAGTGTGTGGCTCTGTATATCACAGTTATCTTCTAAACAATATACTAGTGTGAGAGATTCTGCACTTCTTCATGAATAATTATTTTGTCTTGCGATGATGAAGATAAGCTAATGAATGTTAGTTGAATGAGAATTCGATGGGAGATTAAGTTTTGAGGTAGCTTGATTGATGAAATTGCATAAGCTCTTGAAGACTTTGTGTTTAGGTCTGTTTTAGGCTAACATGGTTGATGTTTCGAGGAAAATAATTGAGCAACTCTATCTTATATGGGATTTATATTTAGGTTCATGCCAACCTATTTTGATGTAAATTGAATGTTTAATTTAGGAACTAAGCGTGGATGAAAAAATTTGAGGATGACAGGTTTAGTTTTTGTGTGTTACTTCTAATTAGGCCAGCCTAATTGAAGTTTCACCTAAATGTGGGTATATGTATGAGATCATTACTAAGCCTTTGTGTGGAGAAAGGATAAGCATAAGGATGTGGACAATGATTATGATAATAATGATGGTGCAGAAAGAGTGTGAAAGGAATGTGTGATATGCGAATGTGATAGAGAAAAGCAAATTTATGACATGTATGGTGAATCACCTACATGTGTGTAATGTAGTGATAAGCAATCTGTATGATGATCATTTTGTACCTCAATGGAGATGAAATATAGCATATGATAGATGTTATTGTATCAATTCAAATAGTTAGTATTGCCAACCCTTCTCTGTACTTACTCAATTAGTTGTGAGCTCTTTTTTGGACAGTGTATCCTGGCAGTGAGCCTTTGCAATATCTTATATCCAAATATAATATATTGTGAGCAAACCCTCACTATGGTTTTTCCTTTTTTGGGTTTTCTACATAAATATCAATGTTCATGTGTCATGAAATTTTGTATTTGTATTCATGCTTTCATTCTTCATTGCAGTTATTTCTATTCAGTTATTTGGATGGGTTGTGTTTAATTGGTTTAGAGGAATACTAATTCACCACCCCTTTCAGTATTTGAGTGTTCAACACATAAGTCACAAAGTATATACTTGAATATATGTAAGTTAGAAAGCACACTCATACATGTTAGTCAAAAAATTGTATTGTCAAGTAAATACACATAAGTCACAAAGTATTCACATGAACACATACATGTTGCAAAGTATACAACTTGAATACACGTAAGTCATAAGTTATACACTTGAATACATTTTCGTTAGGGTTAGATAATTGCATCACAGTCATAGATTATCAATAATGCCACATATTAGGAAATTGGGAGAAGGGACATGATAGGTCCACCCGAAGCTATATACCAAGCCTAAGAGGGTGTATACCACAACCCTCCCCCTTGGTGACTTGTACCTGCTTTCCCCATCAAGGCCTCGACTCCTGAAATACACTTGCCACCTTGAGGATTTGGGTAGGGGCCATAAGTGGGTTACTTGGCTCTCTATGTAGGGCCCTCTGATTGGATTCCTACTAGCCTCGTTGACCCCTTTTGCTTACACCCCAGGCCCTTCCTACAAGGTGGGTTCTAAACAGTCATACACATCTTGTATTCTATCATAGAAATCACACATTACATATTCCTCTATTATCCATGGTAATATACATACAGATATATGATAACAAATGGCTGAAATACACTTGAATATATGATAGATCTGATATACTCCTATTTATGTATATATATCCGATAATAGTAATCTATTGTGGTACATGGGTTTGATTCTCTTTTCTTTCTAATCTGTATATCTCTTCTCTTTGATCAATGATGTATCCTCCTAAGGTTCGATATGCCCTTAATGTTCAAAGGATATTGTTAGTGTAAATCAAGCACATAAGAATCTATTATTCATATTCATATAAAATAAATATAACAACTTATAAGGCTCAATAATTGTTGCAAGCATCATTATTACATATTTGTAGAATACATATATATATTTGTTTTTGTAATAATCATTCTTGCATGAGTATATATATATATACACACACACATATAAATACACACACACACACATATATATATAAATAATTATATTTATTTTACTTCCCTACTTATATTCTTGTGAATGATACTTATTCCAATATATGTATTCCCTCTGTTGTAGTTTCTAGATTTCACTAAATGCAGATGTATTTCTCCATCTCTCTTTATGTACCTCTATTTGATCTTATACGTATTTATATATATCTACTGATTCTATATTTCTCTTGTTCTTTGCTCACTACTATATCATTGCTTTCTTTTATTTATGCTCTTCTATGGTTATCCCTTTAAACTTCCACATTATGTTCCTTATATACCATCTCATGCCTTTTCACAAGAGATGCAAATTATTTAAAGAGGGACGACTCATGAAATATTGTGACTTTTGGTTTATACTAACAATTTCATACTTTTATTATAGTAATTACTGCCTTTATAAATGTTAATTGTCTTGGGTGATAACATAATGAATCACACCTTTAAAGACTGTTTTGTCTTATTCTTAGGCGTTGGCCCTTAGACTTTATCACTACCAATTAACAACATTATTACCATTGTTCACTGTAGCCCATTTGCTCCACAATTAGGATCATTGCAGTTTGCTATCATTCCCTATGCTTATTATTTTGTATGTATATTATTATTATTATATATATTATTTAAATGTGTATATTATTTTATATTTAAACATTTTATATTAATACTTATTTTCATATGAGTTTTACATACTTTTTTTTAGTATGATTATAATGATAATATTTTAATATTTATATATTTTTATTTATTTTGTTTATTTACTTGTATTTCAATGCTTGTAATTTTGGGGACATGAAAACTAGCAACAAATCTTGCATAGCCATAAGTCCTTGTTTCAAATGTACGATTGCCTAGATTTTTATCATCCATTTCTACAAACAAATTGAATGATGATCTGTCAAACCAAGAGAGCGAATTCCTGCAATCATGTGACCATACTTATTGCAATGAAAGAAAGTTTATGCAAACCCTCAAAATTCAAATATTCCAAGAAACTCTCTAAAAAAGAACCCTAATGGAGTTGAGGACTGGCTTAGACATATCAATCATTACATAGATCCTCACAAAGTTTCTATGGGGTCCAACCTATTCTAAATCAATTTCACAAATCAACCACATGTTCCACCAACGTAGTTTCCTTGTCTCACAATCAATGGTAAATTATACCTTTGCACATCCACATTGAAATTTTGGTATGGGAACTATTGTTGGGTCAAAGAAAGGTGTCGAAGCAATCATAAACACATAAGCCTGAAATTCCATGTATTGTTTTCACCAATTTGATTAATGACTTGAGAAATGAAGTCATTTGACTAGCTATATTTGGAATGACATCATTTGCAAATAGAAGTTCTAACAGTTTAATTAATTGAACATAAATACATGTCTATGTTGTAGAAATACATGATGAACATTGACAATGAATAACAACACATTGTACATGGACTAAGTTTCATGGGAGCACACACTTGTAGTATCGTAATAAATTTTGACATGTACTCTCCATCAGACAATAAAATTCAATTGCATGACAAGATTACTCATGTCGATTACTTGTTACCTACACAAGTAAACCTAGATGACAACAAAAGATTTTGAAGCTCAAAAAATCACCAAAATTTCCAAGGATGAAAAAGGATTAAAACATATAGTTGAAAGAATTACACACAACTAAAGTAAAATAAAATATTGGGTAAAGTGTAGATTTACAATAAAAATGTTTTTTCCATGGCAAAGTGGTTAGGTATTTGTAATTCAAAATACAAATCTAGTGTGGGTTAAAGGAATTTGCCAATAGCCTAGATTAGGATCTTTGGACTGAATTCACAATTTAATTCCCTCTAAAGACATTCAATTCAAAACAATCATTCTAATAAAACTAAAAAAACTATTATAATATATAGGTTTAAACCTTGTAGAGATGAAGCCTCTAGAATCTAGATATATCAAGTAAGATTGAACCCTAACAAGCACTAAATAAAATAAAAATATTCTAAAATAAGTAATGGTAGTTATATGCGGCTTGTAGGGAATGCAAAAAATAATTTCCCATCTAGAGTTTCCCCCATTCAACATGTATGCAAAATGTAGAAACATAGGCAAGGCACACAGATAATTCTCTTGTTCCCATGCAAACTGTGGGAGTACAGATAGGGAATGTGAACTACTCTGAAGAGTGCCATGCCCTAATGGAAGATCCACATGCCCCCCCCTTAATATCTTGTCCATAGAAAATATGTTTTCCTATTAACTATAAAAAATATCAGTAAGAGCCATTAAAATGTTTTCCTATTAACTATAAAAAATATCAGTAAGAGCCATTAAAAATTCATAAACATTGGAGTAGAATTGGTTGAGAGAAATTTTAACTATTTTTTGGGTCGAAAATAAAGTTAATAATAGTGAGTTAACACACATTATTATAATTCCATTCCATGTCACCATAGGAACTAATAATAGCCTGGATTTATTGTAGGAAATTGATAGCTTATGCCATTGATACCAACCGCACATGAGTTAATTAAAAATATTTTTTTGATTCTTGTCAAAGTATGTAATAATAATTTAATTTTTAGTCAATAGATTATAGAATTAATTTTTTCAATATTTGGGATTAAAAAAGGTGTAATTTTCTTACAAACTTAAAATAAATTTAACCAATAAAGGAATGCTAGAAGCGACAAGTGATGGACTAAACACATCCATTGAAGGGAAAGGGCAAGCTAAGTATGTACTATCATGAACTAGACAGGTTTAGGGTTTTACACAAACCTTGTTTTTAGTTTTATTGCTCATTTTACCTAAAAAATAGTAAATATATTTATTATTATAGACTTTGACAAGAATCAAAAAATTACAAATAGATTATATATATTATATTTGTGTTTAAATGTATGTCAATTCAATGTCACATTTATACATATTTCAAATTATATTATTTTCATGAAAATTATGTTCCTATTATCTTTCAACAAGTTATTTCTTTATACTAGATAATAATTGTCTCAAATAATTATCAAATTAGGATGGTTGTAAGAATTATTGCATACAATTAATACTTGTTTTTCCATTTCTATTAATCTTGTTTAATTCTATATTTTTTGGGTAGCATCGATAATGAAACTTATTACTTCCTTATAGATTATGAGCTCCACCACTACAAATTCTCAAATTACATCCTTTGAGATTGAAATTCATAATTTGTAACATCGTAAAAGAAATCGAGACTACTATGCTCGACATAAAGAAGAAATAAGTATCCATCATCGTATGCAATGCATAGAAAAACAAAATGTCCAAGCCATTGACTTACAAATGATTAATGAACCATCCACTATTCCTTCAACCCATCACAAAATTACAACACATGAAGTTACAACATCTCAACTTGAAGACCCTTATGCCCAATGTGCATCAATGAGTTCACATGAAATAATGCAAAATATCCATGATCAATCCACAATCATACCAAAATCCAACAATAACTTCATAATAGCTTCTTAAATATTTTGTAATAGAATAGATGCACTAGAAAACTTTCAAGAATGGACAATATGCAGTGAATGCTACCCTGAAATGTTTATCAATTCAACAAAAAATAGTCTAATTTGTACTAGGATGCTTTCGTGAGAAAGGAAAACATCGATTCTCAACATCTAATAATATGGACCCAATGAAACAACCAGATGAGTTAAAAAATCTAACGCAAGTAGAGGAGATGATCATAGCATGAGTAAATTTAATAGTGAAAGTAACCAATGCTCATGGATGGCAATACAAACATACTAGTCACGCAATTAGTTTCCCACAAGATATCAAATCAATAGAAAAATATCTTCTACATAGAATTACAAACTTGGATGTCTTATTGGTTTGAAGATTCCATACACATGGTAACCATTATGATTGCTATGTAAGTAGAAGTCGTGTGTAGGCTACATTACAACACAAAATCAAACATAACCCATATTACAAAGATGTCAAATTAGATGTTGACTCGCTAGCACAACTCCCCGATACAAGTGGAGACATTTCAAACATGCTTCATACCATTAATGTTGAACGTGAACATATGGTGGCACCAAACATTGAATCTATGATTGTTGAGGATCAACCTGAAAATGAAATAACTTACTCATCATCATTTATGCCTAAATTACCAAACAAATGTCATGAGTTGGAAATCATTAAAAAACATTGTGATTTAGAGATGAACATAACACCCTTATTCATTGGTCATAGCTAGACTCTGCTTCAATAAATGAATATAATACTAAGGGCCTTTTAGGCATGGATTTCCCTATACTCTTTCCAAATGGAATTGCACTACAATTGTAACCCTTATATAGACAAATTGAGATGCATGAATATGTGTTGCACTTAGTGAGGTTTCATGATAATAGATTTGGAAGCCATCTAGGATTTTGATATTTTGTATTGAACCTTATGATGGGCCATTGAAGCCAAGTCCTTGCCTTTGTGTTTGTAAAGAAAATGCAAATTATTGCATACCAACCATCATTCCTAGATGTCTCCATACATAACAATTTTCAAACACTCAATTGGTTGAACAACTTATACATTTTGGATCTTCCCTGAGAGGGACCCACTCATATTGGAACAATTGTCATGGTGAGATTTCAAATATGATCAACCAAATAGGATCACCCATTGTCTTCTTCACATTAAGTGTTGTAGATACTAAATGGATAGATTTACATTGACTATTCTCTAATTCCATACCATCTAGACAATAAACCAACAAAGACCACATAGATAACATTATTAATAACCCACATATCATGTCCCTATACTTGCATCAACGATTCACAATATTTTGTGAAGTGATAGAAAACTCTTCTATACAAAAAATTTTTGGTATAGGTATGAATGACAACATCAAGGGTCTACACATGTACATGGATTCATTTGGCTTGACAATGCATCAGACATGGACAACCTTGACTGGGGAAACCATGTAGATGTTGAAAAGGAAAAAAATTCTTTGACAAACATGTTTCTACATGAATCCCTCGTCGTCCAATTGATAGAAATAACACATGGCATCCATCTTTACAAGATGATCCGTGCTTGCTAAATACAATTGAGATATTATCTAGAAATACACGTGTTTACTATTAAGAATTAATCAATCATGTCCAAAGGCACACAAAAAGTATTGAAGCATTGTGCCTATGCAAAAAGGCTCAAAATGTAGATTTTT
>VDFB02000017.1:155204097-155215288 GCA_007258455.2 Sequoia sempervirens | reverse complement strand
TTTAAGTCTCCTTGTAGGGTCGACCTTATAGATAGATCTCTGACCATGCATAATGATGATAACCTTCTAAGATTTTCTTCTTTTCAATTGGCCCTTTTGATGTGTAGTGGAGTATCAGAGTCGTCACCCAACTTAATGGGGATAATATTCTTCTTTAGTGCACTTTGATAGAAAGTCTATACTTAAAAACTTTCTCAGGTCTTCTTTCAACAAATGGCTTTGAATAAAACTTTTGACTTAATGACTGCTAGACATATACTACTAGATAGAAATTTCTTCTAATCCCTAGTAGAGTCACCAATCTGTTGGTGTTTCCAATTGATTGTTGAGGTTTTCATAAAGGTTAGCCATACTTTATAATCAAGAACCTCAGGTTAGTGGCCAACAAATAGGAGATTAACCTTATATTTTCC
The DNA here is from genome assembly GCA_007258455.2 of Sequoia sempervirens. Taxonomy (NCBI): domain Eukaryota; kingdom Viridiplantae; phylum Streptophyta; class Pinopsida; order Cupressales; family Cupressaceae; genus Sequoia; species Sequoia sempervirens. Next base: position 155,214,875 of record VDFB02000017.1, on the reverse strand, counting down.
CCTTTGCACTTTAAGCTCTATAAAACCAAGGTGGGTTCCCCTATAAGATAATTCAACAATCTAGCAATTTCCTAGCAATGATGCCTTTGATAACAAATTCTTCACACTAGTATTTTAGAAGGTGGTATGACTAGCTAAATCATCTTTAGGACCTTCTATATGCTATATCTTACTTTGCTAGTGTGGACTTGAGCATGAAACATAAAGTTGTAGTAAAGTAAAATTTTGATTTTTGATTTAAAGTGTGACCCTGTCTCAACCTCAAACTTTATGAACTATTTTTTCTAGTTCCTTACCCACAATAGAGTCAAAAAATGAAGTAAACTCCTACAATAGACCAAATCTTTTCTTCTTATAACCTCATTTCCTTGCAATGAGAAACCAACAAAAGAAAAATGTTATCATACTACTTACAAATCCTTATTGCATTCACACAATCTTTGATAGATAAACTGAAAGAAAGGTTACTTTGTTCCTTAGATAGAAGCTAACAATTCAAACATCCATAACATAACACATGACATGAGAACCATAGATAATCCTTGATTATTTTGATTCAAAAGATAGTGCATAAAATATTGGAGTATGATATGTTGATATTCAAACTTAATGAAATATATAGAGTATTGGAGTCATTATTGGCATGTGGCGACTGATCATGCTATACTGTCACTGAAAAAGAGAAAAATCAAGGAAAAAAGAAAAAAACCCAATTTTGTAGAACCCTAATCTCGAAGCTTCTAAGCTTGTTAAAAAGGGGTTCGGATGGGGGTTACAGTATGATGAAAAACGTGATTATTTGCAAGATTGTAATAGGTTTTTTCACTGGATAATAAAATCATTGGATGGCTGCAGTTTGGTGGATGTATCCTAGATTGGGTGAACCACGTTAAATTCTTTGTGTTATAATTTATTCTGTGTTTTAGTTTCTCTGTTTATTAATTAAATCTGCATTTAATTGTTAGATATCTGCCATTTCTAACCCTAACAAGTGGTATCAGAGCGGGTTGTGTTTTGATTATTGTCTATAGGAAGGTCTTATGGTTGAGTGGGAGTAATGGCAGACGAGGGTAAGAAGGTTGAGAAGTTTAATGGGCAGAACTATCAGTTATGGAAGATGTAGATGGAGGACTATCTCTATCAGAAGGATTTATGGCGGCCATTGGAAGGGAAAACCAAGAAACCCAAGAACAATGTTTAATGAGGATCCGGGAAATTGGATAGAAAGGCTCTCGTAGTATTATGCCCCGTACACCGGTATGCTCAATATAATAAGCAAAGACAATTCAAGAGTTGATGGAAACCCTATGGGTTATATGAAAAGGCCTTAATAAGGTATTTCTATGAAGCATTTTATTTAATATGAAAATGGTAGTAGTTGGGTCACATCACTCATTTGAGTTTAATACTAATGTACCAATTAACTTCAGAAAAGCAAATTTTGATGAAGAAGTTAGGATCTTTGATTTTGTGTTCTTTTTCCCGAAGCTAGAATAGCTTAGTAATGGTTTGCTAGTAATTTACTGGTCTTCAATACATTGAAATTTGATGATAAGCGTTGGTGTTATTTTGAGTGAGGAAATTGTGAGGAAAAGCGAGAGGGAACATCCACATCAAAGGTTTGAAATGTAGAAAGCAGGGGCGCAATAAAAGGAGAGAGGAAACACTCGAAATCGCGGGAAGTCACGAAAATCAATGACAAACATCCCAATCTAGAGACAAGAGGGGTCAAGGGTCTGTGGTAGTCGGCCATTTAAAGAAAGATTGTTGGTCTCAAAAATAAAGGAGACAAAAAGGAAGGAAGTAAAGAGGAAAATGTGGTAAGTAATAAATCTGATGAGGATACTTTGATTATTTCTGTTGATAATGTTGATGATTCTTGGGTGTTAGATTTAGGGGCTTCATTTCATGCTACCCCCATAGAAGTTATTTTTCTTGATTATGTCCAAGGGGATTTTGGGCTAGTTTATTTAGGAGATAATGAACCCTGTCAGATTGTCGGAAAGGGAAGAATCAAGATTAAGTTACCGGGAACTATTGGCTATACGAGGTAAGGCATGCTCCCAGTTACAAAAATTTACTGCAAGGCAACTAGATGATGAAGGTTGTGTTGTTACATTTAGTGATAAAATTGGAAGGTCGCCAAAGGTGCCTTAGTGGTAAAAAAAGGTGTGAAAGTAGGCACCTTATATCTTTGTACAGGTCATACTATTCCTTCTACTTTAATTGTTACGGAAAAAGGTAAATGTTCAGGAACAATTGTTGCAGTTCAACAGGTAGAAGATCATACAGTTGCTGTGGACTTTGAATCAGCACTATGGCATAATAGACTTGCGCATATGAGTGCAAAAAGTATGAAAGTACTTCATTCAAATAATGTTTTACCAGGTCTAAAATGTGTTAATATGGGTTTTTGTAAAAGTTGTGTGTATGGAAAACAAAAGAGAGTAAGTTTTCTCAAGGATGGGAAGCAAAAGAAAGATGATAAATTGGAGCTTGTGCATACAGATGTATGGGGACCAGTTCAAGTATCTTCTCTCGGTGGCTTGCTGTATTATTTTACATTCATTGATGATGCAACTAGGAAGGTATGGATTTATTTCCTTAGGAAGAAACCTGGTGTATTTGAAACATCTAAAAAATGGAGAAGCTTGTTTGAGAATGAGACGGGTAAAAAGATAAAATGTCTCAGATCTGATAATTGTGGTAAGTATTGCAGCAAAGAGTTTGAAGATTATTGTTCCTCTAATGGTATTCGTAGGCAGAAAATGGTTCCAAGGACTCCACAGGAAAATGGAGTGGCTAAGCGCATGAATAGAATAATAATGGAGCGTGCACGAACTATGAGATTGCATGTTGGGTTGCCTTTAAAAATGTGGGTAGAGACTGTAAACACTGCTGTTTATTTAATTAATAGAGGTTCCTCTAATCCTTTGGGTTGTGGTATTCCAGAGGAAGCATGGAAAGGTAAGAAGGTGAGTTATTCTTTGCTCAAAACCTTTGGCTGTGAAGCATTTGCACATGTAGATTCTGAAAATAGAACCAAGCTTGATGCAAAATCAAAGAAATGTATATTTGTTGGATTTGGCATTGATGAATTTGGTTATAGGCTTTGGGATTTTGAAAATCATAAAATTGTGAGAAGCAGGGATGTGTGAGAAGCAGGGATGTCATATTCAATAAGAAAGTGTTGTACAAAGATTTGTTGCTGCAACATGAGAAAAAAGAAAATTATTATGTAGCGTTGGATGATATTCCAAACAATGATGTTTTAGTGGTTCCTCATGTTGGGCAACAACATCAACAACAAATACAACAAAATACTGTTAGACGATCTTCAAGGATAAGTAGACCTCTAGAAAGATTCTCTCCCTCTTTGTATACTATTTTGTTAAATGATGTTGGTGAACCAAAATATTATGATGAAGCTATGCAGATGGATACCAAGGTTCAGTGGGAGCATGGAATGGAAGAAGAAATAGACTCCTTGTTGAAAAATTAGACTTGGGAATTGTGCAAGTTGCCTACAGGTAAAAAGACTTTACCAAACAAATGGGTTTATAGGTTGAAAGAGGAGGATGAAGGTAAGAAGAGATTTAAAACCAGATTAGTTGTAAAGGAATTTGCATAGAAAAAGGGTATTGATTTTGATGAGATTTTTTCTCCAGTTGTTAAAATGACTTTTATTCGTATTTTCTTAAGTATTGTGGCTGTTGAAGATTTGCATTTAGAATAGCTTGATGTTAAAACAACCTTTCTCCATGGTGATTTGGAAGAAGAAATATATATGGAACAACCACAAGGATTTGAGGTCAAAGGTAAGGAGAAACTAGTGTGCGATTGAAGAAAAAGTTTATAGTATGGTTTGAAGCAAGCTAATCTCGCAATGGTACTTGAAATTTGATAGTTTTATGGTCGAAGCAAGGCTACAAACCGGGTATAATTTGACCATTGTGTTTATTTTAAGAGGTTGGATAATGATGTACTTTACATTATTTTATGTTTATATATTGATGACATGCCTTTGTAGCATGGTCTATAATGGATCACATAAGGAGCTAAACCAACAGTTAGAAAAATATTTTGCTTTAAAGGATTTGGGGGCAGGAAAATAAATCCTTGGTATGAAAATTTGTAGAGATAGGAAAAACAATTTTTTTTTATCTCAAGCTAATTATGTTGAAAAGGTGTTGTAGAGATTTATATGTGAGAATGCAAAAAGTTGTCAGCACACCTTGCCTAGTCATGCTAAATCTCGACTAAGGATATGCTCAAAGACACAAGAGTGAGTGGAAGAAAATGTCCAAGGCAATTCATATGCCTAACCCAGAGGCGCTTAATGTACACCTCATGGTATGCACAAGACCAGATACATTGCATTACGTCATAGGAGTTGTTAGCAGTGCATTTTGATCTCATCCCCGTAAGCTGAACATTGAACAGCGTAAAATGGATTCTCGTGTAATTTGAGGTACATCCAATAAATGTTTGCCAAAATAAATACTAATTTAAAAGGCTATGTTGACTCGTATTTGGTAGGGGATATAGATACCAGGTGGAGTACCACTGGTTATGTATTTACAGTTGGTGGGACAACAATGAGTTGGATTTCTCGATTACAAAAGGTGGTTGCTTTATCCACCACAGAGGCAGAGTATGTTGCTGCAACAAAGGCAACAAAGGAGATGATATGGCGGCAACTTTTCATGGATTAGTTGGGCAAACAACAAGCTAGAAATTACTTGTTTACAAATAAAATGAAAGTGTTATACATCTTGGTAAATAATTTGCCTTGCATTCTAAAACAAAACACATACAGTTGAGACATTTCATTCAGTCAGGATGTTGAGGATTGATGTCGCTTACAAGATACATACGTGATGTCAATCCAGCGGATATGTTTATGAAGGCGGTGACAAAGGAGAAGCTAAGCTCCTCTTCAGCTTCGGTTGGGCTTCAAGTATAACAGAGCAGTAAGGTCCAAGGTACTTATTTCCAGTGGGAGTTGTAAGTGGAGCAGTGTTTTCTAGGATCAGTCTCCAAGTGGGAGATTGTTGGCATGTGGCGACTGATCATGCTATACTGTACACCCCAACATGTATCCTTATCAGGGTCTAGGGCTGGGCCCTTGGCAGGGGTTCGGGGGTGGCAGAGCCCGAGAAAAATTTTCCTCCTACTTTTTCGCGTTGTCATTGAAAAAGGGAAAAATCAACGAAAAAAGAAAAAAACCCAAATTTGTAGAAACCTAATCTGGAAGCTTCTAAGCTTGTTAAAAAGGGGTTCGGATGGGGGTTACAGTATGAAGAAAAACATGATTCTTCACAAGATTGTAATAGGTTTTTCCACTGGATAATAAAATCATTGGATGGCTGCAGTTTGGTGGATGTAGCCCACAGAGAAAAATTACATTTCTTATATGTGCTATCAAGTGATTAAAACTATACAACCTAATACTATGTAAAGACCTACAAATATTAAAGATTAGAACCCCATGAATGAGGCTCATAATTCCCTTTTATAACACAAGGGAAGCAACAAGCAAAATGTCTCATCCATTGCTTGGGTTCACAAAAGATAAAACTTAAACAATGGCATTAAACACCAACTAGAAAACTTGCAAGGAGATTTGCAAAAAGCTAATGGAAATCACTTAGAATATCCATATAAGCGATGCTATTGATTTTTTCAAAGAAATCTTTACAACTTGATGGGATGCTTCTCGACATTCCTTTTCTGACATGCCCATATGCCAATTATACCTAGCTGGTGAGGTCTGATAGAAACAAAACTCAAATCTCCCATTTCATTCTTTGTCAACTACTTCCTTTGATGCTATGCAGACCTGCCATGGCAAATACCATCCGATTCTGAAAATGAATTCTCCTTCTTCAACAAAATCTTCAAGAATCATTAGGCACCATGCCTAATCAAGATTTCTTTGACAACCAAAATTTGGGACATAAGTCATGAAAGTTGATACATAGAGAAATTCATAGGTCGGGTAACCTATTGTATTTTTCATCCCATGCTCTATACACGCTTTTTGAAGGGAAATCATGAGACAAAAGAAAATCAACATTTTGCAAATATTGTTGATATTTAGCATTAAGTGTTGCACTGGTTTCTCTACAAAAAATCTCTATGTTGTGATCTGCATTGACTAACTTGTTTGAATAATAATTAATTCATTTATATCAATTTTATTGACTTTACAAATTATGAGAAGGGTGGGGATTATGACATTAAAGCTCTCCTTCCATTCACTTAAGGTTTTTAATTCCCCATTATCTTCCAACAAGTGAGGCATAATTTTGCTGTCAATATGTAGGATATAATCAAGCTTTACTTGCACTTTCAATTATACTCTCCATGTATGTTGCATGTTTCGTGTTGTCCTAGTTGTATTGAAAGTAGGAAGAATGCCTGGTGGGGTGTCAGGTGCATTGGCAGATCCTTTGTATATATTGTCTAAAGCCATAATTATGGGGATCCACTTAGTAAAAATCCTTTTAAGCCTATTTCAATCCCTATTTATTTTGACAACAGAACCACTCAAATTTATATATGGTACATAGGCATTCTCCAACCTTATCAAAATTTTGGACAACCCGTGTTCCAGGATGCATGTTACTATGTCCACATTCTCCTTACATTGGATCTCTTGAGAATTTTTAATATGATCATCCATCATTTGAAATCTCTCTTTAAGTTCATCATTCTCAATTACCAAATTATTTGGAGGGACTGCTGAAGAAGAAACTACTTCCCATGTACCGATGGGAAGAGATGTTGTTTGAGCCTGCTACATTTTCTATTTGTTAAATGCTTCAGTGAGAGATACATGTTCCTTTAGCAATGCATTATGGCTATCTTGTAGTCTTTGAGAAGTTTCCTTATTGAATTTTACAACATGCACCATTAATGAAGCTACTTTAGGGGTAGAAGTATCAAACACCCTCTTCATAGTCAAACTTCCTTTCATTCCCTTTGACACCTTAACAATCATAGGTTTATTTGTATTTGGGGCTAAAGCCCATTTTGTGAGGGCTTCCTATTGTGGGTTGAACCTTGAACTTGATAGTGCCATTTCTGCCTCTTCTTTAGAGGAGAAAATATCTCCATGTTGTCTTCTAATGGTGTAAAAAAAAAATGCCTGAGAAATGTCCCATTCTGGGAGTAGTAGTAGTCCACTATCCTCTACCATTTTTCTGCCTTCCTTAGGGGTAATGTTCTTGGTTTCAAAGTTCATCTCAACCCTCACTTGTTTGGAGACCTCAACATACTTCTCCTTGGGTACTCTTGCTTGTGCAAATTGAAGTCTTCTATGGTATTCCAATGTTGGAAATAGGTTGCCATTCAATTGCAAATCCTAAACATTAATTATTTCATGTATCTCCTAGATTCTTGGAATGTGTTCAATAACACTAAGATTAGGATGAGATTAATATTTGATGAAATAATCATGATTATTGACATTTGTAATTAATTCTAAATGTAAGAAGCATGTGAGGGCGTCCATAGTGAGTTCCTAAATAATAGGGACACATGGGACACTCACATGGTAAGGTGAAACTCACCTTGTGTTCAGTTAACTATAAGAGTAACAGTTAACACTTCTAATGCATGTAAAGATCCTAGGAGTTAGGATTTGATGTTTGCATGCTTGAAGTTTAGTTAAGTTAAGTTCAGATCAGTTCAATTCAGTTCAGCCTACCGTAATCAGCTTTAGCTTAGTTCCTACCAACAAATACTAATCTGGGCCATTATCTTCTGGGCCATGCAAGTGCATGTTGCATGCATGTTGGTTATTTTAAGTTGCATGTAGTTAGCTTCAGTTAACTTGTAATGCATGGCTAATAACATTGAGTTGTATGACAGATAACATGGACTACCTCCAGTTAACAAGGGATGACCATTCTTTGGGAATAGTGTTGAGTAAATGTTTCAGTTAACTATAAAGCACTTGAAGCCAACTTGGGCGCCCAAGATGCTTTATTGGAATTACCTCTCATGCATGATAAGATATTTTTGAAGGCTCAGTTAAGTAGCTTTACTTAAGGGCACCAACTTTGAGGAAGAGCTTTGGAATTATCACCAAAGTGAAGGAGAAGTTGTAGCTTCAGTTTGGGACACTCAAATGCATGAAGCACATGTTGTAAGCTTTAGTCTTCACTGAATAACTCAACTTGAAGGAATATGGCGTACCTTTTCAAGGGCTTGAACTTATGCATTGTAATTATCACCATTTGATTATTACAAGGTTACATATTGTCTCTATATCTCATTCAAGTTGAATAGAGTTGTCATAATTGTTATTACAGGTGTGAAGAAGATTGGTAAAGACAGAAGAAGCATTCTCAAGCAAGAATTGGAGCTATTGTAATTCAGAGATTGAATAATAGAATAATTCTTGGTGGAGTTTTTCCCGAAAGGGTTTCTCCATGGTATATCTTGTGTGATCCTTCTTATATCCTGTCTAGTTCTTCTATCAACTTCTCTCTTCATTCTACAATAGTAAAATGAGTTAATCAAGATAATCATCCACAAAGAATTTATGTAACAAAGAAAAGACTTACTTATAACAGCAATATTGAAGTTTTACAGAGTATTAAGCTAAGAAAACACCTCAATTTTCAACATTTGGTATCAGAGCTAAGGTTGGGTAGAGTATTGGGACACCTTTCTCTTTAAAGTTTGAAGGATTTATTGGCTTAGTGGGAGATCTTATTATTTTAGTAATTTGCTGATTTTGGAATTAAGTTTTTGTTACAATGAATTCAAGGTTAGATATTGAAAGGTTCAATGGTTCTAACTATGAAATGTGGAAATTAAAAATGGAAGATCTTCTTGAAGAAAGAGATCAATGGTTAGCGGTTAATAATGAGACAAAGACACCTACAACTATGTCAGATGAAGATTGGGCCAAGTTAGATAAAAAGGCAAGAGGAACAATTAGATTGTGTCTTGTTGATGTTGTTCTTTTAAATGTTTCAGTGGAAACTAGTGCATATAAATTGTGGAAAAGAATAGGAGACATTTATCAAACAAAGAGTCTAACAAATACGTTGTATCCTAGTAAGGAAATTATATTCATTGAAAATGAAAGATGGTGATTCTCACAGAAAGTACCAACATTTAAAGTTTCAGCAATTTAATTCTCACCGCCAGTTAATCCATGATGTAAAAGCTTGAGGATGAATATATGCATTTTATTGCTTTTGTTTCCTACTGCATTCTTTGGGAAAACCTAATAGCAGGTAATTTAGTATGCATGGTGCATCCAAAGATGACTAGAGCTTATCTCCAACAGATGAGATGGAAATTCCAAAACACCTCAAGATGCCTTGTTTGTAAGAGGTAGGCCTAAAGACAAGGAATCTAAAGCAGACAAGAAAGGAAAGGGTAAGTCTAAAGGACGGTCAAAAACCCCTGGTAAGAGTAAGGTAAAGTGCTGGAATTGCGGAAAACCTGGACATATTAAAAAGGATTGTAAGAGCAAGAAGAAGAGTACTGATGCTTCTACAGAAAAATCCGATGACAGTAATGATTCATTAGTCATTTCTTCTAATACTGTTGTTGATAACTCTTGGCTTATTGATTCAGGTTGCTCCTATCATATGACTCCTAGAAAGGAGTGGTTCTCTAAATATATTGCATATGATGAAGGAGATGTCTTCTTTGGAGACAACAACACAACAAAGGTTGTTGGCAAAGGAGAGGTAAAATTGTGTTTCAGTGATGGTAGTGTTAATACCCTTAATGATTTTTTACATATTCCAGGACTTGCAAGGAATCTACTTTCTGTCTCTAAGTTTAATGATTCTGGAATGCATGTGACATTTGACAAAGGTGGTTGCAGATTGGCGAAAGGGAATATGGTGGTTGCTAAAGGATCTCAAATTGGGACTTTGTTTAAGCTGAATACCTCCAATGTAAATATTTTATCAAATGTAACTGAAGCTGAAAATACATGTATGCTATGGCACCATAGATTGGGCCATATAGGTGAAAAAGGTCTTAGGACCATTCTTAATAAAAATTTGGTTTACGGTATTCCTAATTATAATATTGGAAAAAATGACTTTTGTGAGCACTGTGTGTTTGGAAAACAATCTAGATCTAAATTTCCTAGTGGTACAAATAGAGCTAAAAGATTATTAGAGATTATTCACTCAGATGTAATGGGTCCTGTGGATATTGACTCTATTGGAAAATCTAGATACTATGTCACATTTATTGCTGATGTCTCAAGATACACTTGGATATATTTTATGCATAACAAATTTGATGTGTTTAATAAGTTTAAGGAATTTAAGGATTTGGCTGAGAAACAATCGATTATAAGATAAAAAGTGTTGAGATCAGATGACAGTGAGTAATTGTTCTAAGGAATTTGATGATTATTGTAAGTACGCGTGGAATAGTGGCAAAAAATTACTCCATATACACACCAAATAAAATGGAGTAGAAGGTTTAACCAAACTCAATGGAAAAAGAGCTAGGAGTATGTTAAGTAGTGCTAGGCTTTGAATGGTGGTCCCATGTAATGGGTTGCATGTACTTCTTGTTATTTAATCAATATATCCCCTAGTTCATCTATTGAAGATAAAACTCCTTATGAGATGTGGTTAGGTAAGAAACCTAGTGTTGCACACTTAAAGATCTTTGGTTGTGAGTATTCTGTTCACGTGCCTCAAGAAAAGTGATCTAAATTGGATCCTAAAGCATAGAAATGCATATTCATATGTTATGGTGAAAATGTAAAAGGTTACAAGCTT
>VDFB02000017.1:155062038-155203997 GCA_007258455.2 Sequoia sempervirens | reverse complement strand
TGAATAAAGAGGTAGAGATAGCGAGGGAGATGGAGAAAAATAGATAAAGGAAAAGAGAAAGAAAGAGGAGAGAGACATAGATAGAGATAAAGTTACATAAAGAGATAGGGAGATAAAGATAAATAGCTTAGAAGAAAATATATATATATATATATAGAGAAAGAGGGGGATACATTGAGAAACATATAGATAGAGAGGGAGGCAAAGAGATAAAGAGAGGTAGAGAGATAAATAGATAAAGATGGATAGATAGAGATATAAGGAGTGTGGTTGATATCTCTTCCTATCACTCTCTATCTCTCTATATCTCCCACTATCTATGTCACTCCCTCTTCCCCTCTTTATCTATTGAGCTGTCTCTCCCCCCTCTCTCTTTCATTGACTCCATCTCTCCCTCCATCTCTCATACTCTATATCTTTTGTGAGATTTACTAACTAGCCTGTACCCATGAATCTAATAACTGAAGGAAAGAAAAACTAGAAATATGAGGAGGAATAAATTGTATTCCTCTCAAGAATGCAAAGCTTCATTCAGCTTGATAATTGAGATTACAAAGGAAATGTAATGGTTATATAGGCCAAGGGGAGAGATAGATGTAACCAAATTATGAAGAGTGTTGGCATCATATGAGGTGTGAAAACGCATGTCATTAAAGGCTCAACCACCTTATCCCTATGTAAAGTTAAGTTATTGTGAAGAGGACTTTAGTGGAGAACTAGCTAAGAATGAACTAGTTAGATAAAGTACCTCTTTCACACTAACAACCCCCCTTAAGTGCAACTTAGGGAGAAGTATACAATGGAAACTTGAAAATATGGGTCCTAGATACTAGGCCTGATGAGGTACCCATGTACATAATAACCTCTCAATGATAAAGAAGGAGAAAACCTAGTGGGAAAAAACTCATGCCCATGAGAGGGTGAATGAAGAAGGTCTAAGTGACCCCCCCATAAGAGATGTGCCTCACCCCCAAGAGAGACCAAAGATGAACATACTTTCTCTCAGTGAAGGGTTTGGTGAATCTATCTACAACTTGATCTACTATAGGACAATATTGCAAATTAATGACATGCTCCTGAATCAACTCTCGAAGAAAATGCATATGGATCTTGATGTGTTTGGTTCGTTGATGATGGACTGGGTTCGTCGAGATTTGGATGGAACTCTAGTTGTCACAATAGATGAATGGTGGCTTCTGAAAGGTGATGCCAAGTTCAGTGAGGATATTGTGAAGCCAAATAGCCTCAATGGCAGCATTGATAGCCCCTTGATACTCAGCCTCAGTTGAAGAAAGAGCAATGGCATGTTGCTTCTTGCTCTACCAACAAATGGGACTGGAACCATAATGAAAACTGTAGCCGGATGTGGACTTGCGATCATCAATATCACCAGCCCAATCAAAATCTGTGTATCTAAGTAGGTCTGAACTTGTGTCTGCTACATAGTGAATCACATATCAATGAGTGCTTTGGATGTAGTACAAGATGCATTTGGTAGGTCTTCAATAAAGCTCATATGGTTTCGTCATGAAGCGTGAAACAATGCCAACTACAAAGGAAATGTTGCGGTGAGTATGAGTCAAGTAAATGAGGCTACCAAAAAGTTCACGATACAAAGTAGCATCAACTAGTGTGGAACATTTTGCCTCAAGCTTAACTCCAGACAGAAAGGGAGTCGACACAGGCTTACAATCAGCCATATGAAAACATTACAAAAGATCAAGATCATACTTGGGTTGTGCAAGTGAGTTTCCAGAAGAGGTCTATGTGATCTCGATCTCAAGAAAGTAGTGTAAGAGACCCAAGTCGGTCATGGAAAATCTGTCATGCAAAGCAATCTTGACAATTGAGATGATGGATGAAGTGCTCCCAATGACAATCAAGTCATCAACATAGAGAGCCAAGAAGAGAAGAGCATCCTGTTGTTGCAAGATGTAGACATTCAAATTTGAGTGGCATCTAGAGGACCCAATGGAGAGAAGAAAGGAGTCCATTTTGGCATACCAAGCTCATGGAGCCTGTTTGAGGCCATGGAGAGACTTCCTTAGTTTGCAAACCAATGAAGAATCTTGAATGAATCCTTGTGGCTGCTCCATATAAATTTATTCATGTAGATTTCTATGAAGAAATGAACTCTTCACATCCATTTTATGTACAACCCAACCATGAGTTTCAAAAATAGCAAGTAGCAAGCAAATGGAGTTCATTTTGGCAATAGGGGCAAAGGTCTCAGTGTAGTCATTAATAATTGGTACTTAAGAGAATCTCTCCAGGAAGCTTCAAAAGACCTGTAACTGAAAATTCAATGCATGAACCCCCATAGAAATTGATATTTTTTTCACACCTTTTTGATTATCTAGATCATCCGAGGATGCAAGAGAAGAGCATACTCAGTTTTATTGAAAAAACTATGCACTCTCAGATTTCCTAAAGGAATGCTAACCCACAACTCAAATTTGGCTCTAATACCATGTGAGATTTGCTAACTAGCCTACCTAGGAATCTAATGACTAAAGGAAAGAAAAACCAAAAATATGAGGAATAAATTGTATTCCTCTCAAGAATGCAAAGCTATATTCAGCTTGAGAATTGAAATTACAAAGGAACTTCCTTGGTTATATAGGCCAAGGGGAGAGATAGATGCAACCAACTTATGACAAGTGTTGGCATCCTATGAGGTGTGACAACTCATGTCATTAACGACTCAACCACCTTATCCCTATGTAAAGTTAAGCTAGTGTGAAGAGGACTTTAGTGGAGAATTAGCTAAGAATGAACTAGTTAGATAAAGTACCCCTTTCACACTAACATCTCTATCTCTATTTCTGTCTTATCTCCCTCTCACTCCTCTTTCTATCTCTTTCACTATCCCCCTCTATCTTTCTATATCACCCCATTTCTATGTATCTCTCTCTCCCTCATTATATATTGAGCTATCTCTCCTTATCTCCCCCATATTTCTCTCTCTCCTTCTCTACATATCATTCTCCCTCTCTCCCTCCTCTTCTTTCTCTCCCTCTTCTATCTATCTCTCTCCCTCTCTCCCTCTCTCCCCCTCTTCTCTCTCTTCCTCTTCAACCTATCTCTCTCCCTATCTCCCCCTCTTCTCTATCTCTCCTCCTCTATTTATCTCTTTCCCTTTCTCTCCCTCCCTCTCTCTCTATCTCCCCCTCTCTCTATCTCTCCCCATCTTTCCTTCCCTCACTCCCTCCCTATCCCCCTATCTATCTCTCTATATCTACCCCTCTCTCCCTTTCTCTTCCCATATATCTCTATCTCTCTCTTTCTCTTCCCATATATCTCTATCTCCCCATACTTCTTTATCCCTTTCTCTCTTTGCCTATTTTTCTCTCCCTCTCTCCATCTCTATTTACTATCTCCAATTTTCTATGTTTTTCTATCTCTTTGTCTCTCTCTCCCTCTCCTCCCCTCTCTATATCTCCTTATATTTGTATCTCTCTATCACTCTATCTCACCATCTATATCTCTCTATCTCTCCCTCTCCCTCTTCCTCTATATCTCTCTATATCGTCATATCTATCTCCCCCTCTATCTCCCTATCTCTCTATATTTATCTCTCCCTCTACCTATATCTCTCTATCTATTTGTCTCCCTCTTCCTCTCTCGCTCTATCTTCATCTCTACCTCTATTTTCCTCTCTCCCTTTTTATCTCTAGGCATGTCTCCCACTCTCTATCCATCCATTTATCTCCATCTCTATATATTTATCTTATCCATCTCTATATATCACTCTCTCCTCTCTCTCTTCTCTCCATATCCCTCTCCCTCTCCTTCTCCTTCTCCATCTCCATCTCTATCTTTATCTCTATCGAGCATTACCCCTCTCTCTCACTCTTCCCCTCTCTATCTCTCCCTCTTTCTATCCCTACCTCTCCCTCTCTTTCTCCCTCTCTCCTTATTACAAACATAACATGATCCTATTGGTAATGGAGCCTAATTATCTTCTTGATTCAAACGTTTTATTTCAATCATGTTTGGATCCTTGTAAGTGGATACATAGTTTATTTGAAGATACCACTTCTCTATTGAGTCTTTTGTTGCACAAACAACATCATTTTCTCAATGGCCTACCAATTGACCTCATGTACTACATAAATGTATGCAAAAAATAGACCAAAATTTATCATAATTGACCTTCCACACTTCTTCAGCATACCCATTGCACACTAAGGTGGGATTCCTAGTATATACCTACATACCTACATATTGAGTGAGCAATCAAATTTTGTTGACTAGTGTTTCTCAAATTTATAAGTGCTTCATTTTGAATTATAATTTTGTATTTTGTATTTATTTTTTTTTGTTATCCTCAAGTTATCCCCGTGACTCAAGCCTAGTGGGTTCCCTTTATGGGGCGAGATTGAGGCAAGACTAGTCCCTAGGGCCACGGGGTAACCAATGCAACCCCCTAGCATTCGCAGCGAGGTGATTTTCGGGCTAGAGAGAGTAAAACCCAAGACCTCAGGGAGCAAACCCAAGACTCAAACCAACTCCTCTAACCCGCGGGGGCTTGTATTTTGATATTTTAATATTATGTATTTTGTATTTTTAATTTTGATAGTAGAGTATAAAGTATTTAAAAAGAGATTTTTTTAATTCAAATTCACAAGATGAATTTCATGTCATAATTTCATATTTTTTAAAATCATATCTAATTCCAACAAATATATATACTTATATAAAAGCCACACAAGATGAAGGAACCTTTTTAACCAATGAAATGGTTGTTCTTCACCATGTGTTATTTTTCATCCTCCACTGACTTGCATTGAGGTGACATCAAGTACCACCAGTGGATCATGTCCTCTAATGTGTTTTCTCCCAACTTATATATGATTGTCTACTAGAAAATCTACTTACTCCACATTTTATTTTTATTTTTTCTTTCTAATTTATCCTACATAATTTTCTACATACCCGGGTGATCCCACAATAGTGGTTTACACTTTTTGGCCTAACTGGACACTGATATTTTTTTTTTAACACAATCTCCACATTCGGGCACCTATAGCTATTAAACCGTAAGGAATTTGAAGATGATGTAAACTAGAGTCTTGTCACATTTTGTCTGTAGATTCTAAAAATATTTTTTTCAATTTTTTGGAATCAGATTGCACTTTTTTTCCATCTCCCACAAAAATTGGTTTTTTTCAAAAATAACATTTTTAAAAGTGGCCTTGTATAATGCATAAATTTTTTCCATGAAGGATAAAATTCCAATTCTTTCAAATTTAGATTTCTAACTCCGATATCTAGTGCTTCCACTTGGTTAGATGTTTTTTGAATATTTTTTCTTTAATCAAGTTTTGAAGTCAATCAAATGACAATTCAGACATAAGCGACCATATAACGCATAACTTTCTTGTATGTATCAAATTCTTCTCTTTTTTTTTGTTGGATCAAGGACTTCAATATCTGATGCACTCATATTTTAAATTTTTTTTTTTATAATCTTCTATTTTTCCACTTGTGCAGAGAATAGAGATTTTTGTTTTCGATAAAAACCTATATTTAATAAAACTTAAAAATAGATAGATAATAAAACCAAAACATACTAAAATTATATTCATTGGATAGCTCGTTCTAAAGGCTACTCGATTCCAAGTTTGGTTTCTAAATATTCCCCCATTTTCATCCCCAATAGGAGCTTGAAAGCTTAAAATTTTAGGTTTTTTGTGTGAACAAATTAAAAATTAGGGAAAAGGGGTTCGCTAGAACCAGGGGGTTCTAGCGAACCAGGGTTCATTCGAACCCCCACTAATATGCATTTTTCCTTTATTTTTTGGGTGGGAAATGTGGGCCCAATAGTTAATGGGTTCGCTCGAACCCTAGTTCGGTCGAACCCCTTTATGGTTCAGTCGAACATGTGGGTTCATGCGAACCCCTAAAACCAATTTTTTTGCCATGGGTTCATTTTTTCTCAATTTTCCTTCCTCCATCAAATTGTAAACCACTATTATGGCTTCACCCACCCACATAGCTTTGTGCTAGCATGTTTAATAGCTTAGCATCGTCACTTTCTTATTTCTTTCATTACTAACTTCCATGTGTGGAGTTTAGGTTACATTTGGCATATGTAATGTTATGATTTCTATACAACATATTAGAATGCACACACTAACATGGACTCATACATTAGAATTGCTTTTAGATACCTAAGCATTGTGAAATTGTTTATATTTACTTGAGTTTGTTACTAATGGTAGTTGTTCAAATTTCATGAATTTATATTATTTTCATTATATTGGGCGTGTGCTATCTTGATTTTGTAACATACTCAAATAGGTAGCCAATTTTTTTTTTTTAATTCAATAATAATTTAACATATATCCCATACTATTTATGCCATACTTCGTAAAACTTAAAAATTCATTGATAAATTATGCAACTCTCATAAGTATATAATAAGTATTAATAATAAAGATAACATTGTTCATAATTTCAAATATACAAAGGGGAAAAAAATGCAACCCTCACAATGATAGTGCAGTTAATAAGCCATAAGCCAACACCACACATACAAAGTGGCCATATATAAGTACATAAAAAAATTGAGTGACTCCAAGCTCAACTCTCTATAAGCCAATTTCTCCAAGATTCTACTACCAATGGGGAAGGTTTGAACCCACCATGAGGATGTCCCTTTCCTCCCCAACCATTAGTTTAACAATGAAGCATCCAATCAATTATCCAAGAGTGTGGAAATTACATACAAGACTAATTATTATTTAATAGTTTATTCCATCACTACAAATTTCCATTCATAGAACTGTATTAAACACATAAATGATCACATCATCAAATACAAAATTTATGAACTTACAAACACTCATACAATACAGTCACTCATAATATGACACTCAAGAATATAGAATATTTGAAAATAAAAGAATGATTTAATATAATAAATACAACAACTAAGACACTAAAATAGAAAATAAAGAATATATAATCAACAACATAGACACAAAGCCCCAAAACCTCATCTAGATGCACCTCTCAATTGTGTAGTGTACCCAAGTACTACTAACTTGCATAAGATAAGCAAGTTAACTGTAGCAACCATACAACACCCTAGCCAAAGGTAAAATAATATGCATATCAATGAACATGCCACATGACTTCTCTTAGAAATATATTAGCTAGTAGTGATGGATGACATAGTAAATGCATAAATGGCCTATGGACCTTCTACCATTGAGAGCACTCTCTAAGCTTAACCATGATGTGGTACCTATACAAAGATGAGCAAGCTCAATATTAGCCAACTTTCTTAAGGAGATATGTCTACTTGTGTTGGGACAAAGTAGATAATATGGTGTCATGATATATCCATCCAAGACAAAGACACTCATCCACTCCTACTCTTTTGACCTTGTTACTTCCAATAAAAATCAAGGTATCAAAATCAATAATCAAGAGTAATATTCCATCTTATGGTGAAAACCACTGGGCACCTTAGATAAATACCATGGTGAAAACCTAGAAAATAAGCACCATGTGTAGAAAGGTAATTCCATTATCTCACTCAATCCTTGCCTCATCTTTATGCTACTCATCCATATTCACTTCATTTGAATAATCCCCCATCCTATCCTACATATAACTCATCCACCCATCCTGTTTTATTCCCAATTGATCTTTGGATGATTTAGATAACTATCCTATTCCTAATCTTCATGCTCTGGTTTGTTGACATATCCTAACGACTCTAAGACATAATCCCAATCATGATTTTATATTAGGATATCATATAAACTCATCTTATGTAAACATTGTACATCACATGTCTATATTAGGTGTCATGTGTATAGTGTTAGTCTTGTGTCACCACCTAGGTTCACCCTTGTACATACTTGCTTTTAAGTTTCATCCTTGTGTTTTTCATCTAATTATGACCTCTCATATCAAGATGGTACTTCAAAAAACTCCATTAGCCTAGATTTGGATTTGAATTATCTTTATCGCCTCTTATCATGAGCATCCTAGGTCCTACCTATCCATATTTCATCTTTGCAAGATATACCGTTCCTCAAATCAAACCATATCTACCCCATCCTTTATCCTTATTGCAAAAGGTACTTGAGATATTTTATTATTTCATTGGTCCTTTTGGATCTTTGTTTATCTTTTTAAGAGCTTCCTACTTTACCTACGCAATATCGCCATGATCCATCATATCATGGTGTGCTTTGACTAGTGAAAATAGGGGCAAGAGCTTGGCTTTTTGTTTCATACATGTTTTCTTCCAAGGTGTCCAACATTGTTCCCACCTAGATCCTTTATGACCTTGTGTTACACTGGAGCATTCCTTCATGTTTGTGGTTTTCTAGCATCGTTTCCACCAAAATCCCTGTGACTTTGTGAGATGTTGGACTAACCTTTTTGTTTGTTGAGTTAGTCCTCTATATGTGATACATAGTCACTTTGGTTCTTCACACCTTGGTGCATAGTATCTCGTGCTAAATTAAATTAAGTACTCACTACATGGTAATTTTAATTTGGCACTTCAAAATCCCCCATTCACTTATCCTACATGTTTCTATTTATCCATTATCCCTATCCACCCATTTATCTATCTCATTCATTTTCCTAACACACTTAATGTTGGGTTTTGTGTGCACATGCATCATAGCTTGTATTTCCATATTCCTCTAGTTTTGTCCCTACAACTAATGTGTTACAGATTGACACCCACACCCACATATCATCCTATTCATTATCATTTTGTTGTATTTAATTTGTTTAGATTTTTTCTTCTAGTCATATTTTTGTATTATCATTAATCCATTTTTAACTATCATGTACAATCATTTAAGTTGTTTAGCTTTGTTGTCCTAATCATCTTTTGCATTATCATCAATCATTTCATTATCATTTAGTGGTACTATCATTAGGTCCATTTAACTTATTGTAGTTGTCCATCCATTGCATTTAATTAATTCATTTACATTAGGCTTATTTAGAATTAAATTGCATATATACATCATCATTGCATTGCAATACATGCATGTTATCCATACATCATACATCATACATCATCATAATATTAATAGTCCCATACATATGCCTAGTCATATAGACACAAACACCTTGCATCACACATGGTAGCACAATAGATATCCATCACATATATAAACTAATCATCCACATCTTGCATCACCATTGTTAGTTAAATTTAAATATAAACATACAATCATATCATCCAATCACATACCATACTAAACAACATAACATCACATCACAATGCCCACAATCATAATCCATCAAATTTCCATCATATCCATATATATCAAAATAATAGTAATGTCCATGTACATCAAAGTGTCCATAATAATACATATAGAAATAAATACATACACCATATATAGCTCATCATAGGTACACCATATCTTGGTGTAAACATCAATAAAAAAAAGAGGTTAAAATTGTTTATGCTTCCGTGGCTAGCTACTACTAGCTTCCTCTAAATGTGTTGGAGACATTGGCACTCGTTCCCATCCTCTTGTTGGTGGTGATGGTGATGGTGGCCCCATCAATCTAGATCTTGTGGACCCAAATCATCTTGATTTGGACCCACTCCCCATCGACTGACTCCTCTCTGAGAAGATTAGTGGTTGCTTTTCTATCAAAATGATTTGTTCATACAATGTCTGGTAGTACATGGCCTCACCGGTAGCTCAAGATAGTTGCATGGATATCTACTATGTCTTTCCCTCTACCCATACTCTATGATGCATCTATCTCTTGCTTCAACCTATTGCTCTCTATAGATAAGGTCCCCCTCTCTGGTTCCTAGGCATCATGAGCTAGCCACAAAATATCTCTCTTTATTGTAACAATATCCAAATCTCCTTACATGGTCACCACTCTCCCTCGTAGCTCATCAACCTCGTTGAGATCTATACCAATCTCTCCTTGCCACCATCTCCTCCCTACACCAATGCTTGTCCTTGTCCTTGGGGCTAATCCCCACCTCCCCCTCCTCCAACCTCTAGTGCCCCCTCACCTCCTATATCTATGTCTATCTCCCTTGACCCTAACAAGTTGGAGGAATCATTGTTGTTGTTTCTGATGTTGTAATCTCGACCTTCACAATATCCTCCTTAATTATGTCCTCCCCTCTCCTATCTCCCTCCCCTTGGCTCTCCCTCTCCACCTATTTCCACTTATCCCTCCTCATCTGGCCACTACTACTCCTCTCACTCTCCTCCTCCTCACCACCTGTATTGTGGCTCATACTCACTCCACCAAATCCTCCCTCCATAGTTGAGTTAGGAATGTTATTCTATGGCCTCTCCACCATTTTTCATATGTGGGTGAAATACCCACGTCATCTACACCTTTGTGCATGTCCCAAATCACTTGTTGTAATCCCCTCCAATCATCTACCACCATCCTTTGATCCACTTGTTCCCACCACTCTACCACCTCTTTGGTCAATCACATTAAAACATGTGGGCTTGGTGTAATATTCTAGACAATCCCAAACTGGAAGGCCACCCTATCTGATCTGTACCTCTCTATCAAGTACTCATATCAATTAATTATGTAACATGGGGTGAGCATGTAATACTCCACCCATCAATCCTCCTACCATCCACTATTAACTCTATATGGCCACCATACAATATCTCCATCATCAAGGTCAACCAATAAGCTTTGGTTGTTTAGTGTACCCCTTTGATCTCTCTGATAGTACAAAACACCGCCCTAATGTAAACCACTAGCTCCTTTGGATCTCTGCACCCTGGCACTAATCATCCACATCTTGCATCACCATTGTTAGTTAAATTTAAATATAAACATACAATCATATATCATCCAATCACATACCATACTAAACAACATAACATCACATCGCAATGCCCACAATCATAATCCATCAAATGTCCATCACATCCATGTATATCAAAATAATAGTAATGTCCATGTACATCAAAGTATCCATAATCATACATATACAAACAAATAAATACATCATATATAGCTCATCACATGTACACCACATCTCAATGTAAACATCAATCAAAAAAGGTCAAAATTGTCTATGCTTATGTGGCTAGCTACTACTAGCTCCCTCTAAATGTGTTGGAGACCTTGGAACTTGTTCCCCTCCTCTTGTTGGTGGTGATGGTGATGGTGGCCCCATCAATCTAGATCTCGTGGACCCAAATCATCTTGATTTGGACCCACTGCCCATCAATTGACTCCTCTCTAAGAAGATTAGTGGATGCTTCTCTATCAAAATGATCTGCTCATACAATGTTCGATAGTACATGGCCTCACTAGTAGCTCATAATAGTTGCATGGCTATCTCTACTATTTCTTTCCCTCTACCCATACTTTTTGATGCATATATCTCCTGTTTCAACCTATTGCTCTCTATAGATAAGGTCCCCCTCTCCAGTTCCTAGGCATCATGAGCTAGCCGCAAACTATCTCTCTTTATTGTAACAATATCAAAATCAACATAGCTAAGATCTATACCAATCTCTCCTTGCCACCATCTCTTACCTACACCAATGCCTATCCTTGTCCTTGAGGCTAATCCCCACCCCCTCCCTTGTAGCTCATCAACCTGGCTAAGATCTATACCAATCTCTCCTTGCCACCATCTCCGCCCTACACTAATGCTTGTCTTTGTCCTTGAGGCTAATGCTTGTCCTTGTCCTTGTAACAATATCCAAATCTCCCTACATGGTCACCACTCTCCCTTGTAGCTCATCAACCTGGCTAAGATCTATACCAATCTCTCCTTGCCACCATATCCACCCTACACCAATGGTTTCCCTTATCCTTGAGGCTATTCTCCACCTCCCTCCTCCAACCTCTAGTGCCCCCTCACCACCCATATCTATGTCCATCTCCCTTGACCCTAAGGAATTGGAGGAATTATTGTTGTTGTTTCTCATGTTGTAACCTCAACCTTCACAATATCCTTCTTAATGATGTCCTCCCCTCGCCTCTCTCCCTCCCCTTTCCTCTCCCTCTCCCCCTATTGTCACCTGTCTGTTCTCATCTTGCCACTACTACTCCTCTCCCTCTCCTCCTCCTCACCACCTGTATTGTGTCTCATACTCACTCCACCAAATCTTCTCTCCATAGTTGAGTTAGGCATGCTATTTTATGGCCTCTCCACCATTTTACATATGTGGGTGACATACCCACGTCATCTACACCTTTGCGCATGTCCCAAATCACTTGTTGTAATCCCCTCCAATCATCCGCCACCATCCTGTTGAAAATGATGGTGAAATTGTAGCTTAAAACTTGTAACACTGTTATATTGTAGATTTAATTAAGTGTTCTTTGTCACAATTTTTTGTGTGTGATTAATCTTTTTAGATCAATTTTACCAATTATAGAAGAATGAGACAAGAAGATAGAAGTGACATAGCATATACGTGGAGAAACCCTTTCAGGAAAAAACTCCACCAGAATCAATAGTACTTGTATTATTTAACCTTAGAACAAGATTACAATTAACTCTCATAGAACTCTTATACACATGCTGCAACACAAGTTATCCATGCATTCCATGTGACCAAGCATGAGTCCACACATCCCATGCCATTCTTCAAACCCTCACACATGCACAAGCTCAACCTACTAACCTGCATACAAACTCTGATGCACTTGCTGCAATTAATAGACAATTATGAGCATTGTAAACTCCAAAGAGTTGATCAAAACAAGAGCACAAAGCTCTTCACAAATATCTACACCTATATTGTGCAAGTAGAGTTCCACAGTGTAACATGAAGTCAAAACCAAAGTCTCCTCAATTTAGGCACCCCAAACTAAACACTTAATTGAACTTTGGTGAAGAAAATATCTTGCAAGCATCACCTCAAAGTTGGCGCCCAAGAATGGGCCCACTTAACCGAGCCTTGTAAATATCTTCTCATGCAAAAGGTTTTAACTCAAAGATGCCAACTTGTGTGCCCAAGGTGGGTCCAAGTCAATCTTAGTTGACTAAAACATATCTCTTCACCAATTCATGCAACCATTATGCATGATTGATCATCCCCACTTAACTAAATGTATCCACTAGTTATCTATCATGCAACTGAAGTCATTAGTCATGCAACTAAAGTCAACTAGCATTCAACTCAAACTAACTACATGCAATTGAAGATAACTAAACTGAACTAAACTCCACTCATGTAGATTTTAATCCCTAACTTGTAGGATCTTTACATGCATTACTGAAGTGTTATCAATCCTCCAAACAATTAACTGAACCAATGTGGGTTCCACCTTCCATGTGAGTGCCCAATGTGATCCTATTTTGTAGGAGCTCTTCTTGGGCGTTCCCACATGTTGGACTATCATTTAGGAATAATTACAAATGTCAATTTACATGTTCATTTCATTCGAATTTAATCTCTTTCTAATCCTAGTGTTGGGGAACACTTTCCAACCTGACTTAGGAGATACATGAAATATGTTTAGACACATCCTTTGATCTACTTGTACCCACCACTCTACCACCTCTTTGGTTAATCGCGTTAAAACATGTGGGCTTGGTGTAATATTCTAGAAAATTCTAAATTGGTAGGCCAACCTATTTGATTTGTACCTTTCTATCAAGTACTCATATCGATTAATAATGTAACATGGGGTGAGCATGTAATAATCCACCCATCAATCCTCCTGCCATCCACTATTAACTCTATATGGCCACCATACAATATCTCCCTCATCAAGGTCACCCAATAACCTTCACTAGTTTAGTACCCCTTTGATCTCCTGATAGTACAAAACACCACCCCAAATGTAAACCATTGGCTCCTTTGAATCCCATTGCACCTTGGCACCAATCGGTCTAGCTACATCTATATGTTTTCCCATGCCCAAATCATAATGAGCATGACATGGTTCATGCTTCATCCCCTACTACAATAGACTACATGCAAATCTCTATAAGAATGGGGTAATATGCATGGCCCCCATGTGAATTCCCTCCTTTTCTTGACCATGTCATCCGCACACTCTCTCGAGGTCAAGGTGAAGAATTTTACACTCATGTCTAGCAGTAGCATGCTACTCACTAGTGTTACAAGGTATAGTCCCATACCTAGCACTATTTACCTACTGGCGTCTTGGTCCAGCTATATCTCAATAATTGATACATTTGTATGTCTGAATAATCATTGTAAAACTACATCCACCACCTAATTTGTTCTATAAACTAATTGTCCCCTAATTAGGACTTGTAGCATCCTCCACATGTCCTCCAAAGTCACAGTCATCTCCCCCATCAAGAGATGGAATGTGCTAGTATTTGATCTCCATCTCTTTGACAACATAGTCAGCACCACTCTATATGAGTGAATCTTCAACATCCACACTATAAACTCCAATCTACAGGCATGCACCAAGGCCTAGTCTAAATCCTAGAAATGGTTGCACAATCTCAACATTGATGAAATCCACTCTCTTGTCATTATTGGCTGCATGATTTGCATATTCAAGTCACACCATTAGTCTTCTCACCACTTTCTAATTCTTCTTCCTAGTCTAACCCATTTTCCCTCTGTCTACCCATGGAAAATTCACTCCTACATAGAGTGCATTCTCCTTTTCATTCTCGAATATTCTTTTTTGTGAACTCACCCAAAACTAGAGCTCATTTGCTCTTTTTTTGGCATATTTACCTATGGAAAATTTTCCTATACCAAACCCATCGGTTCCATTCCTTCGCTTTTGCACTTTTGTAACCTTGATTGCCTTCACCCTTGGAATTATGAATTGATTTAGTAGCCTTTTTTTGCAAATCTTTCCTTAGTCAAATTTTTCTTTTGTGGAGGTTTGAGAGGCCCTAATAAACCTTGTGAACCACTCACATCCAACTACACTTTCATTTCCCAAACTTGGCCAAATTTTCCTTTCCCCTTTTTTCTTTTTTGAAAACTCGACCCACTACTAAACTACACCATTTGAACCTATTGAAGTGTTGGACTGGTTTAGTAACAAATCCTCATGAAAATCAGTAGGAGACCCAAAACCTACAAGCACATAACTTGGCCAATTTTAACCTAATTTTCATCAAATTTGGATTGGAGATACCCATTTGGGTGCTCAACAAGGTGGAAGACTTGAAAAACCCTCCCACTTAGCCAATTTTAGGATTTTCATTTTGGGTAACTGAATAAGATGAAGGGGAGGGGAAGCCACAACCAGAAGCACAATTACATCATTTACCCACATAGATCTCTAAGATCAGTTATCATTAGTGGGAAAATATAAGGGTGCATAAAGTTATAATGGGTACAATATCTTGGAGAGAAAAAAAAACCAATCTTGCTCCCTCTTCCACAAAGGTAAAATATTGTGTTGTAAGGGGAGTTGTCTATGAGGTAATTTGGTTATGTTGCTTTTTGACAGGAATGGGTGTTCCTAACACAAGTCCTACCACTTTGTGTTGTGATAATCAGAGTATTTTGAAATTTGCTTTCACTCCTATTTTTCATGAGGATACCAAGCATATTAACATTTGGTGTCACTATATTCATGAGCATGTTTAACAACATAATATCCAACTCTAGTTTTGTTCAACTCAAGAGCAATATGCTGACATATTTACCAAATCTCGTATAAATGTGAATTTTGAAGCTTTTTGAACTTTCTTGTTTTGTTGTCTTGATCATATAATGCAATAATGTGAGGATTGATGATTTATTATTACATCTATGATATGTTGTCTACAACCAAATTTTGGGCATTTTCGGTAGTTGATCATTTGTTACTATTTGGTTAGTTTCTTATCTAAATATCAACCTTATCTATGTATTTATCTTTAGAATTCTTTCATAATAGCTAGAGATTGCTCATTTCCTTTTGATCATTCACTTCACTCCATTATAAACTATTTTTTTGGAAATATTTCTTTGATTGTAAAAAAAATACAAATTAACCATTTGACAATGGCAAAATCATGGCATTTGCATTTTTTTCTAGCTATGTGTCCATCTACTTTGTAGATCCATAAGTGACCACACTTGTTTGGAAATCTCTCTTTCTTCTTGACACACATCACAAAAAATTGAAAAAGGTATTCACATTTGACAACATCTTATTCACTATAAAAAAAATAGCAAACTAAGTGAATGTTTTGACCCTCGATGTAAAATTTATACAATGCAAATCACTTCCGACAACCTATTCAAATAAAATAGTGTTATGCAATGAATGCCAAGTTTTTTCTTAAATTTATTTGGTTACAAAGAGATAGAATGGGATTCATAATTTATTACAAGTTTCAAAGATATAGAAAGGTATACATACATTTTATTGCAGGTTATTTCTAACTCTAATTTTTATTGGTGTTTTTGTAGTGCTATTTTGAGGAGAGAGTTTTGATATGGTGGATTTTGTGAAGATAGTCCAATAAGGGGATTCTTTTATATTCAAAGAAAGATATTACATAGATTTTTCATTGTTATGCTTTTTAGGTCTTTTCACTTGGTCCTTGGGGCTCTCCTGGAGACAACGACACCCAATCTAAGAACTTTCATCCTTTGCCATTTCATAGGAAATCGCCAGTCGATCTGGGAAAGACACCTTTAACCACTGATTATCCTACCACCTAGAGCTTTGTTATAGCTTGATACTAATGGCATTTGAGTGATACCATTCATAGACCAACTCTTGCCACTTCCTAAACCCGTGAAGTTTGGGTTTTCCAACTTAATATACACTTCTAGATTTTCTTTCCTTTTTCGTGGATTCGTTTCAGGCCTATTGCAGCAAAAAAATCAGTGGTATGTATCACACCTGTCCTATGTGTTTATCCCAAAGCCTAGGGAGAACAGTTAATCATCAACATTCCTGTCGTTGGATTTGTTCCTCGATCTTCTTATACATATTTGTTCAGTTCTGACCACGCCTCACATGCATTCGATATTATTTCTAAAGTTGTACTTTCTATCCTAGTATTTGCCAAATAATCCACCTCTTTGTTGGCTTCTCGGTATATATGATTTATTGTGTAAGATCTTAGCATTTCCAATTTCTTCTAGATTTTCATGATCCAACCTTGAACGCGCCAATTGTAGATGCTTTTTAATTTGATAGCATTTATACTTCTCTATGAATCACCTTCAATTTCTATGTTGTTTATATCTTTTAAGATGCATAGTCCTAACTCGACACCAATGTCGACCAATTCTGCTTCATTATTCATTCCATCCTCTAATTTTTTAGAGAGGGCCCACACAATTTTTCTATTATGATCATAAATTATACATCCAATCCTTGAATTTCCTAGGTTACCCCATGCAACACCATCAAAATTTAGTTTTAGTCATCTACTAAGAAGGTACACCCATCTTACTCATTTCCATTTGTCTCGTGAGGAGGGTCCTACATTTATGTAATTCTTGGGCATTTTCAGAGCAACCCATTTCTTCATTAGATTGTTGTCCCAATTTGTAAATGCATATTTCTTATATCGTGATGTCCTGACATTTAATATTTCAATTATGTCATCTTTTATATTTCTCAGGATTTCCTTCCATAGTTGCCATAGAAATATTGAGGGGCTAGCATTCCAAATATCACACCAAAAGGAGTATGGGTAGAGATTCAACCAAATATGTAAAAATGCATATAGGTCATATTATCTTGCCCATTACCATCCAAGTTTCCCATAATGCCAATCCTAACATTGCGATGCCACCTTGCAATTAAGCAACAAATGGTTGGCACTTTCGTCTCTTTTCTTGCACATAGGACACCTATTAGGACCCGGCACCCCAACCAAATGTAGTCTATCACCAATTAAGATTTGTTTATGCAAAGCTATCCATGTGAAAGCCCTCACCTTAGGGAGAATTGCATTGTCCCAACATAGCTTCGCCGACCAACCCTTACTATGTTGTTTCAATCTCTGAATTTGGTACCCAAGTTTAACTGTATAATTCCCCATTTTTGCCTTGCAGCATATGATCTGATCAGGTTTAAGAGAAACCAATTGCTTCCTTTTCTTTATTTCTGCTACAAGCACTCCTCTGGTTTGTTCATTCAATCTGATATCATTTAAGAAGTCCCATCTCCAATTGACATTCTCATTGAAATCATCCACCTCAAGAAAATATGTAACACACATATCTCTCTATTCTAACCATTAGTACATTGCACCCATCCAAAATTACTATCTCTATTAGGGCCTTATAATCATTCCAAAAGTCGCTCCAAAACAATGCAGATCTTCCATCATTTATTTGCCAGGTTATATGATTAGTAATTACCGGTTTGCATCCCCACATAAATCTCCAGATATATAATCTCGGACACAAATTGGCAATAGTCAAAATTCTACATTGGGGTCTTCATTGTCAAGATATTTTTGTCTTAACACCCTGCACCAGAGATTCTACGACTTTTTATACATCTGTCAAACCAGTTTGGCACCGAGCACCCTATTCTGTATGTCTACGTCTTTGATAGTGGCCTCGCCTCACATATGATATCCCAATTGATTAGTGGGAGATGTCCGTTCTCATTCGAGCCATCCCATAGGAATTTTTTCATTGTTTCGTTCAATCTTTGCTCTATTTTTTTTTTTGTGAGTCTCATGCATGACATCATGTAAATGGGGATAGCTACCAACACTGATTTTATCATTGTTATTCTTCCCAATAATGTGAGCCACTTACCCTTCCAATTTAGTGCTCCATTTTGTTAGACCTCCAACACATGCTTCCGGTGCTTAGTTTTGGTAGCACCCTGAAAGATTGGAATGTACCCAAATATTTGCATGGGATAGTGCCAATTCCAAATCTGAAGTGGTTTGTTATCCTTCTTTGTGTTTTCCTATTGGTACTAAAAAAAATGATAAATTTTTCCTGATTAATCTTTTGCCCTGATATTGAGGAATATAGATCTAATGTCTTTTTGATTTCTCTTGCTTTGTGTATAATAGCTTCTTCGAATAGCATTGTGTCATCAATAAATTGCTAACGTGTGAGTTTCTCCATATTGATAGCCACCTTAACACCCAGTCAAAAGCCATATCCTTTTTTCTACCTTATCAATCTGCTCATTGCTTATGCTATTATTACAAAAAGGAAAGGAAATAAAGGATCCCCTTGTCGCAAGCCTCAAGAGCTCTCAAAAAACCACAAGGGGAGCAATTGATCAACATTGAATATCTCACATTTGATATGCACCCAAAAATCCAATTCAGCCATGCTTCGCAAAATCCAAAAGCTTCCAAAATTTTCATTAAAAATCTTCAATTTACTCTATCATAAGCTTTGCTTATATCCAACTTGAGTATCATTGCTTTTTGTCTTGTAGATTGTATTGAGTGGATTACCTTATTTGCAACAATGATTCCTTCCAATATTTCCTTCCTAGAGTAGAACCACTTTGTTCTTGTGATATGATGCCATTCATTACTTTCTTTTATCTATTTGCCATTGATTTGGAAATAATTTTATATATTGTATTGCAAAGTGATATCAGTTAGAAATCAACAAAGGAGGAGGCTTCATCTTTCTTTCTTATCAACACAATAAAGGTGTTATTAATTTTCTTTATGAGTTTCCTCTTCTTTATATAGTCTTCTACTACTTCCCATACTTCATCACCAATAAAATCCCAACACTGCTAATAAAATAAGGTTGGAAAGCCATGTGAGCTAGGTGCTTTATCCAGATCTAATTCAAAAGTAGCATTTTTCACTTCTTCTTTTGTGAATGGGGCCATCAATTTTTCGTTTTCCTCCTGCATTATTAGCTTTGGAATTTACCTTAAAATTTCTTCCATGTTTATTGGCATTGCCTCATCTTCAAGTGCCAATAATTGTTTGAAGAATTCTATTCCTTCTTCCTGAATATCCTTCTCATTTTCCAATTGTGTCCCATTGTAGTTCTTGATTCCTTCAATCTTGTTCTTTATGCATTTTTCCTTGGTTGTATTATGGAAGTAGCAAGTATTCATGTCACCTTCTTTCAACCATAATTCTCTTTACTTGCTTTTCCAATATATTTCTTCTCTAGTAAGTATTTCAACATGTTCAACCATTAATCTTTTCTCTTTCATGTATTCCACATTTGTCACACCCCCTGTTATTTCCTTTTGATTCAATACCTCCATTTCACCTTCTAAACGAGACTTCTCCTCAAATATATTCCCAAAAACCAAAATTTCTTCCATATCTTGAGTTTATATATTTTATTGCATTTAATTTTACCATAAATTAGAAACTCTTTGTTCCTTGCCCTAGGTATGTCAAACACCACCATTCATCGATAGCATGTATCAATCCTTCATTTCTTAGCCACATTTTTTCAAATTTGAAGTTGTTGCGATAGGTTGCTTGTTAGTTTGAAATTCCAATGCAACAGGAAAATGATTCGAACAAGAATATGGTAACATCGTTGCTTCCCACAAAGTATTTGAGTTGTACCAATTTGTAGACAAGATGAATCTGTCTAAACACTTAGCAATGTTGGCAAAGCCCATTCTTTTGTTGCTCCAGGTATGCCACCCATTCTTTGTAATCACATTGATCAAATCATTATTCAACACGAAGTACATTTAAATTTTTTCATTGCAATCATTTCATTGGTCAACCCCCCACTTTTTTCTTTAGGGTCAAATATAGAATTAAAGTCTCCCCCATATAATTTTTTTATTATGAAATTGGTGCATTATTGCTGCTATATCCTCCCATAACTTGGATTTTTTCATCTATTTTGGTTGGCCCATGTAGATATTAAATAAAAACAAATTGAAAATTAGAGGAATAGTCTCATACCTTGCATGTAATGTGTTTTTGTGAGGAGGAGCAATCTTTGATTGCCACCTTTGATGGGTTCCATAGTATGTTTAGTCCTCCCGAACTTCCTTGCACTTCAGACTAGGTTCCAAGCCAATGTTTTATATAGTGTGAGAAACATTTTTTTATCTTTCCCACTCAGTTTGGTCTCTTGCATTATCAATATATTTGTCTTCAATATCTCAATATGGCACTTAAAAAGTGTCATTTGTTAGGGGTGTTTAAGCCCCTAACATTCCATGTAGTGATCTTCATTGTTCCATAAGGGAGGGGGCTCCTCCCTCATATCTCAATAAGTATTCTTTTTATATTAGAGAGGCCTTTTTCTCTTGCTTTTTCCTTTATTTTCTATTTATTGGTTTTTCTATTGGACTTCTCACTACTTCTAACATTGAGTAATTTGTGAATAGTTTGACTTATGTTCTAAGTTTTCACAATGTCTATTTCACCCTCTTCTCCTTTTTCGTCCTCCAAATTCAAAAATGACTCTGTTACTTCCATTTCTTGAGAAGCCTTTGCTTCTACACTTGTCTCCATGTGGTCTAGTTGGGGCATGACATCATTATTGGGTTCTTCCTTGCCCAACACAATTTCCAATTTATCCCTTTCAATTTGGATGTTATTCACATCCATGGGTGTTTCCTCATTGTTTTCTTCATTGTTATCCTTTTCTTCCTTGGGATTGTTTTTCATTTCAACCAGTTTGTCATCTTTGATAGCCTTTAATTCCTCCTCTTTATCTTCAATTGTAGTTTTCTATCTTTTTTCTTTCCACTCTTCTTTGAAATGTTGGGAGAATCTTCGACAACTTTATTCTGAATGATTCTGCCCTCTACATTTTAGACAATAGAACTTTGGCATCTCAATCTCGATGGACTGCGCCCATTTATTTTTTCCAACCTTTAAATGCACTTTGTTTGGGATTTCCTTGATTGTAACCACCCTGATCTGCGCATATATTAAGGTTTCACTTTGATGCAGAGCAGGGGTGGATAACTTCAACATAGACTAAATCAACCAATCTTGAAACCTTAAAACATCACTTGATGGGTTTTTCCTCACAAACCTTCAATCTTTAAATCCTAAAACATGGGGGCAACAAATTGAGTTTTTTTGGCTATAACTTCCAGTGCAAACATGATATCCAAAATGTAAACATAGTTTTAGATACCTATTTGGGCTTTATACAACATACCTCAAAATTAGGGTAGGTTACTTTGTACGAAATCCTTCAAAAATGGATTGTCCTTCTGCTAATTAGGCCTAAAACATGAAAAATCAGACCTAGGGAATCATCAAAACACGTGCAAACCTCAATATGGAAACTTGCAACTTTGGAGCATGGTAATATATAATATTTCAGACTCCCAAACAAAAAAAATAGAATTCTCCACTATGGAAACTATGAGAAATCATATTTTGAAAGTCACAAGTTACCCTGCCTAGGGTTTATGATAGTTTTGAACTATTTTTGCCAAAATTGTGCAATATCTCTCTCCAAACTCAACAAAAGTTGATGAGACTAAGTGAATTAGAAATTAGATTCATATGTATTTCAATCCCAATTGGTCTAAGATCAAGATATGGAATATCAAATTCATACCATGTGCTGCAATAGATCGGTTACAGAAAAAATATGGAAGTGGCAGTCACCAATTTGATCATAACTTACATAAAACTTAACGAAAATCAACCAAACCAATTGCAAATAAAAGCCAACTCAATCCTCTATCACACCCGATCATGTGTAGGTCATGAAAATTCCATACAGTACCACACTACATCAAAGAACAGTGATGCAACATTTAGATTTGTAGAAATCAAAGGAATTTTATTGCTTAAACTTCAGAATTGTAATTTCCAACCACACCCCAAACTGGTCTTCAACCTTACAAGGCCTTTTTAAGAAATTTCCATCAAATTCCCAACAGTTACAAACTAATTTTCAACTTCCAACTATTCACCTTCCACTAGACACCAAAAATTGTAAAAGTTGTTTTTTTGCAACTTGACAACATTCAACAACTTTGGCATTTTACATGTGCACACAAACTTAACACCTAGTGACTCAAACTAGAATCCAACACATTTAAAATGGTCTTCTTAGACCTTATTACATATTAAGAACTTAAACAAAACAAAACATTAACTTTTTACCTCTCTTGGGCATGACAACCTAGGTGCCCCTGCACTATACTCCCAAGGGGAAGAAAAACTCAAGTCCATTTGAGTGCAAGTTGTCTCTCTCTTCCTGGTCTTCCAATTCTTCAGAAACTTGTCCTTCATCTCTACAACTTTCCCTAGATCTTTTTTCTTCTTCTTGTACCATCTCTTATTGAGCATCTTCTCAATTTCAAGGTACCAAAATTCGAGTTCTTGTTCATATGCCTCAGTACCACTATCTATGTCTTCATCTTCATTATTCAAATATGATATGTCAACATATTCATCATCCATAAAATCAAAAAATGCAACCATTACCTCTTTTGTTTTTGTAACATCTTCTTCACCATACGGTGCATAACAATCTGCATACACTTCTACTTTTTCTTTATACCCTTTTCCATCTTCATTTGCATCTATTGCACCTGTAAACACACACTCACAAATATTGTTAGATGCCATTTAACCTTCTTCCTTATTGGTAGATGCCAACCACTTGCTTGTTTTGCTCTCTCAAGGAGTTGCTGCATTTCAAGTTTCATTCATTTTTCCATTTCTTCTTGAATTTATTTCATTTTCTCCAAGGCTTGCCTCAAATCTATTATCTCTTGTTTAACATCCATTTGTTTTTCCCTCTCATCCTTTTTCTTTATCTCACTTCTTTCTTTTCTCATCACTTGTTTCTTGCTTGGTACCTCCTTACTCTACAAGTCTCCACAGACAAATCTCCTCAACATTTCTATTCTTCTTTGTCAAGCAAGTCTCTTTCACCTTGCTTCTTCTTGTTTTCATGATACCTCACCTAGGTTTCCTCCTTTCTTCACTACATAGTCTTTTGGCATCCAGGTTCTTCCTTCAACCTGCAAAAAGACAACACATAGCCTCCAAAAAATTTCTTGCCCAAATCTTCAGGCTCTAATACCAATTTGATGCAAATTAGGGGTGGTCAACTTCAACACAGACTAAATCAAATCTTGAAACCCTGAAACAACACTTGATGGGTTTTTCCTCACAAGCCTTCAATCTTTAAAGCCTAAAACATGGGGGCAACAAATTGAGTTTTTTGGCCATAACTTCTAGTGCAGACATGATCTCTAAAATATAAATATAGTTCTAGATACCCATTTTGGATTTATACAACATATCTCAAAATTAGGGTAGGTTACTTTGTATGAAATCCTTAAAAAATGGACCATCCTTTTGCCAATTAAGCCTAAAACATAAAAAATCAGACCTAGGGCATCATCAAAACACATGCAAAACTCAATATAGAACCCTACAACTTTGGAGCATGGTAATATACAACATTTCAAACTCCCACACAAAAAAATAGAATTCTCCATCGTGGAAACCATGAGAAATCATATTTTGAAAGTCACTAGTTACCTTGCCTAGGGTTTATGACAGTTTTGAATTGTTTTTGCCAAAATTGCAATATCTCTCTCCAATTTCAACAAAAATTGATGAGACTAAGTGCATTAGAAAGTAGATTCATATGTCTTTCAATCCCAATTGGTCTGCGATCAAGATATGAAATATCAAATTCGTACCACATGTTGCAACATGCCGGTTACAATTTTTTTTTGGAAGTGGCAGTCACCAATTTGATCATAACTTACATAAAACTTAACGAAAATCAACCAAACCAATTGTAAATGAAAGCTAACTCAATCCTCTATCACACCCAGTTATGCGCAGGGCATGAAAATTCCATACAGTACTGTACTATATCAAAGAACAGTGATGCAACATTCAAATTTGTAGAAAACAAAATAATTTTATTGCTTAAACTTCAAAATTGTAACTTCCAACCACACTCCAAATTGGTCTTCGACCTTACAAGGAATTTTTAAGGCATCTCTATCAAATTACCAACAATTACAAACTAATTTTCAACTTCCAACCGTTCACCTTCCACTAGACACCAAAAATTGCAAAAGTTATTTTTTTGCAACTTGACAACATTCAACAACTTTGACACTTTTACATTTGCACACAAACTTAACACCTAGTGACCCAAACTAGACTCCAACACATTTAAAATGGTCTTCTTGGACCTTATTATGTATTAAAAACTCAAACAAAACAAAACAATAACTTTTTAACCCTCTTGGGGATGAGAACCTAGGTGCCTTTGCACCACACTTTCCTGTAATTCAATTTCAATTGTCTGTCCAATTGCATCGACTACTTTGGCCAGACACTTCCCTGATTAATATTCATATGGTAAATTATATAGTTGCAACCATATAGGTCCATCTGGTGGATGATACACAAAGGGTTTGAAGTTGCGCTGCCATTTTTGTAGGTCTAGATAACAACTCCCATTCTTCCAACCGTCCACATTCAAAAAATTGTCTCTTTCTTCTTTATATTGAAAGACGATAATGAAAAAGCCCTCTGGCGTATAGTTCAATACTAGATCAACATCCCAATTTTGGATTACCCAATCACTGATGTCACACCTATTGAATTTTCTACCGAGGAAGATTAGTGCAATCGATTCTAATTCCTTCACATATTTCTCTACAAGATTGGTAACATCTATGCACATTTCCTTATATTTCTCTTTGGTGCTTTCATCATTATTTGTGGCCTTATTCGTTGCCTTGCTCTACAATTTTTGGAGTTTTGCGCCATTTTTTCCCTTTTATTTTAATTTAATTCTTATTTGTACTTTATTTATTTATGTTTTAAAATTAATAAATTTTGAAAAATATTAATAATAATAATGCTTGTAATCAATTTGTTTAAGATTAATTTAAATTTAAATTTTTTAAAATCCTAGAGACGATCATAAATTTTATTATTTTAATAGCGTGAACCAAATCTCTATAAAATAGACATTTATTTTTTAAACATAAAAATCTTAAAAAACCATCCATGTAACTTTTTTTTTTAAAATTTAAAATAGACATTTATTTTTTAAATATAAAAATCTTAAAAAACCATCCATATGACATCTAAAATGAAAAATAATTATGATTTACAACATTATAAATAATAAAAACCAATTTTTTCCATTTAAAATAGACATTTATTTTTTAAATATAAAAATCTTAAAAGACCATCCATATGACACCAAAATTTAGACCAATAATATTGATGAAAAATAATTTTGAATCTACTATACTTTAACCTTTCTGGCACCTTTAACCTTTTGTATGGCTGATATGATGGATTTAAAAGCCCAAAATGCCCAGTGGCCTCGATTACGATCGGAACTTGCGAAAGAAATTAGTGTAGATCCATGGCTGCTTTTAGGACAGTTTGTCGTTCACATATGGTCGCATCCTTAATTTGCTGCACCAGGCAAATGACCTTCCATTTTAAGACTCGTACATCGAAATTCAGGCCCATTAACCTTTTGCCTAGGCTGCAACACCACAACAGGCAAAGATCTGAGTTGGGTTTTCGTTTAAACAGTAGAGGAATATCAACCAAGGCATCCGCTTGGAATTCTCAACAATCACCATATGAAACTCTTGGTAAGTTCATGCTGCCGCCCTCAACTCAATCTGGTTCCAACCCCATTCCACTTTTGCTCTACAATTCAATTTCTACCTTGCCAATGAATTGATTTACAGGCAACATTTTGGCCAAGAATCCACATCTGAGTTCTTCCCTTTCCAGCAAATTCACTCGGTACTTAGACCTGGCCCACTCTAATAGCTGGTTATCACCTCATTTTGGTATTGTCCCATAATCGAATTTCTGCCTCAATCACAGTTGAACTTTCGGCTAACAAATCATGGGAACTTTACGCCTTGTAATATCCGCTAGCGAGCATCCTAGTCCACTTGGACTTGCACCTGAATTTGTCCTACACCTTATACTTATCTGCTTAGTCAAAATGCCATTTAATTAAAGGTCAACAAGCCTAGGAGGGTTTTTAACCTGGAACATCATCATGGGAAGTGTACGCACTTACCACTAGATTATAGCTTGCTAGATGCCTTTGAATTCAATTGGGCATGTAGTAGTTTATTGCCTTTGCTTAGTTATATATTGTTTTATATTTTGACCGAGGCCAAGAGCTAAGGCCCTTTAGACCTGCAAAACGATGGGTATTTGAATGCACCTTTTTAATGGTTTACTTCATGGAATGTGCTGTATTTATGTTTTACTTCTAGAATCACCATGTAATGGTTTAGGTTTTCGTGTTATGCACATTTTTTATGGTTTATTTCATGCTATGTGCAGTTTTATGGTTTACTTCTAGAATCACCAGGTAATGGTTTATAAGATGGGTATTTACCAATTAACCTGATACAGTTAGCAAAACAAAGAATCATTAAAAAGTCATCTAGTCTCATTTTGTAGCGTTATTTACCATCCAACCCAATAGAACTGGCAAAACAAAACAATGAAGAATTGTGAAAAAAGTCAAATTTGCATGGCGAATTACAAACCAATCCAATACCATTGTCAACACAAAACAACTAAGAATCATGAAAAGGTCACAAAATCTCATTTTGCACTGAGAATATACTATGTATATATACACTTGATGTGGTTTGATAATGTACACCCAATATCTTCATTAGCTGCAGTATTCACGTATGCTTGGCCACAGTACATTTTTGGCCTCTTATGCCAGCTTGATTATTCTCGAGTTATCTTAAATATGTGATTTGAAGGTCGTTTGTGACAATCTTTCCAAGCCATGCTGCATTAAGATGGTTATAGTTCTGATTTCCTTATCCGAACAATGGTACTTAAGGTGTTTCATCAGTTTAAATATTAATAGCATATTAACAATCTTGAATATAAAATGAGATTGAATGACTATTTCATGTTTCTTCATTGTTTTGTGTGGGCAATGTATAAGTTTGATTGGTAAATACTAAATACCCATCTTATAAAACGTCAGATGGTGATCCCTGAAGTGAAGTATTCTTTTTTGAAGGGCCTTAGTGGCAGTCTTTCTCACCTTGATCTTTGAAAATTATATCAGTTCTCCTTATGAATACTGGCGGATGATTTCTCAGGAAGAATTAGACATATGGTTGTAGTTTTTGTTCACCAATCACAAGACCGTTGAAAGATATTTCATCAAAATCTGCTGTAGTAAGATGTTTATTTCTCTTCTATGAGAAAAAGGTGACAACAAATAGTGCTGCATATTGCTGCTACCTGCACTGGCAATCACACTTGTAGCAGACAGATTTTTGTTTCATCCACCAAGTTTCTTTGGGCATGGATTGGTTTGGTTCAAGGATAAGGTTGACCATTGCAATCATGAGATCCCTATACCTCATTCCATCTTAAATCCAACATCAAACATCCTCACCATCCTTATACATGCTCAAGGATTCTGAGTTTCTTTATGTTGCCGGGTTTGGCCATCCCAATCTGTACCTGGCCTGAATAGGTAAAAGTCTGGGTTCCCTGGGGTCCACTTTGGGTATGGTTCGGGCCATAGAAGCAGATATCTTTATAATATTGTGATATATCCCAATATATCTTTTCTCGGTGGGGTTCCCAAAATTCTCCTGAAAATATCCCAAGTTTTTCAAAATATTGTTGACCACAACATTGACTAAAATGTCACCAAAACATTGCAATATTTTGCTGGTAATATTGAGATAATTTTTTTTTTCTAGATAAGCCTCAGATTGCGGTTTTTTGATCTTTCTTCTCTGGAACTTTTATAAAAGGGTTTTACAGCTTGAACAGTGTAAGTGACTGTCAAGGTTTCCAGCTGCATTATTTAATAGCAATTAACGGTCTATCATCAAGGGACAATGGCAATTATTGTTGTTGTTATTTCAAAAATTATCATAGTTATCTACAGTTGTGAAGACACTTGGAATAGGTGGGTTTGAAAACCTTGTGAACAGGGAATATGGCTGTTATCATTGTGATTAGCAATTATGACCATTGCCTTTGATAACAGTGAGCACTTCTGTCATTATTTGTGATTCATAAGCATAATTGTTACTAGACAAAACTGTCAAATTATTGTGCTATCCTTTGACTTGTCATTATTATTGCACCGCAGATGTTAGTCCTGTTGTTGACTCGCTGTCATTTCTACTCATCAATGGATATTGCTGCCATTACTTCGTTTGTAAACATAGTTGCATTATTGAGGTCATTGTTAGGGAATTGTCATTGTTACATATTAATTGTTAATAATGTTGTATCAGTTGAGATTGTTGGCCTCATTATTGTCTTTTGATATAGCTATCCTCCTGTGATTAGTAATCTTCTTATGATCACTGATCAGCTGCTTTCTGTCATTATTGCGACCTGTATCATTATTGATCAGTATGGTGTTCAGTAAAATCATTGTTAGTATTCTAATCGATTAATATGGGTGTCACTGTCATAACATTATAGGAAATACTGCTGATAATAAGGATGTTATAAAACATTGTTGTTAAGATGGGATATTGCTGTCGTGAAATGATTAAGTGTGATTGTTTCCACTGTTGTAAACTTAAGAGGTATTTGAAGAGCTTAGAGAGCCAGTTATCAATTTTAATCTTATAGTTACCATTTTGTGTATAGATTAATCTCTTCAACCTGACAATTAAGGAGAATGGTAGGGTTAACAGGTTCTACTTGTTTTAGTCGTGTTTTATTGCATAAAGGGTTCATTATCATTCTGGCAGAGTTATTTATGAACATTGTTAAATAGATTTACATTACAATTGCCTGTGATCAGCAATCTCAAAATTGATGAGAAAAATCCATATTTTAAAATTCATGGTGAAGGCTCTTGTTTACTTTCACTCTCTCACTCTCTAAGCAATTAGGATAGCATTAAATGTAAAAACATCAGTTGTTTCTCTTTTATTTTAATCTTTTTGCATTTTTTGTGATTCTGATATATTCCTGTTTATTTCCTAATAAGATTTTGAGAAATTGAAAATATCTTTATCTTTTGGTATGCCAAGAAATTCCCAAGAAAAATATTTGCTTATATGGCCCTGACAACTTGGACAAATCAGGACGTCTAAGATGTATTGGGTGTGTTCAGGTCATCGGGGCCATGCCTTGGGCAAACACATACAAACCTGTGGGCAGAAATAAACAATTATTCTCGGTTTTTCTCTCCTATCTTGGTCATCCATGGTTTCCTCTTCTCTCCCTCTGATAATATCTAAGTCTTTGTCACTTCTGTAATGGACCTGCTAATTACTTGTTGGGAAAAAGAATGTGTTTAGTTGGAAAACACACACACTAAGGCAAATAGTACTGACTGCACAGAGATGAATAAGTCGCTGAATTCCAATTCTGTTGTATAATGACAGTCTAGATATTAAACAGCAGTGCACTCAGAAACATTTCTTTAAGTTCAACCCTTATTTCTAGCTTTATACCTAGGTTACAGATCTGATTTTAACATAAAACACAGTGATACCATATATAATTCCTCAATATCAATGAATCATGGTTTGACAAAATTTGCCAGCAAATTGCAATGAATTAGACCACAATAATGTCCACTTATAGATCATCCAAGCGTTGCTTAGTGCTGAGAGTATAATTACATTAGTTCGTTTGACTACCAACTTATAATGTCACATTGATTCTCCTTGCTTAAGGATATTGTGGCTTCAGACCTAGATTAGCACTGTAGGAGTGGATCAAAATGTAGCTGCTGCTTGGAGGCTTTTCTTTCCATGCCTTGTCTGCTGTGAGGTGGTGGTTTATTGTATTCTCCAATGATTTCCAGGCCTAGGGAGTCTAGGAATAGGGTGATTTAAGATCATGCTCTTCTTGGTTTAACTTGCCACCTTGATCAAGCTCAAACTTGCTAGTGATAGTATCGGGACTGTTCAAATTCAGCAATCCAATTTCCTTTGCAGTTGATAACAATCCAGTAGCTTGCTAAACTTGAATGCTGAACCTGAAATGGATCAAGATCTCCAATTAGCACGACTGCAATCCCTAGAGAGGATTGCTAAATTGAGGTGAGGGTTTGAATTGTAACCTTCGATTAGTAGTTGAGGGATTTCATCCTCATTAGCCTGATTGTTGGAAATTCTAGTTGCCAAATAGAAAATAAAATCCAATGCCAAATGAGAAGTGGGGATTTGCTATTATACCTTCCTCGTGTTGGGGCCATAGGTTCCATTTTGGTGCCCAATTTTAAATATCATTTTATTTATTATTTATTTTTTAATTCATTATTTTGTATTATTATATATTGTTATATAATTAGAGTGTTGAACATCAC
Organism: Sequoia sempervirens; assembly: GCA_007258455.2. Classification (NCBI taxonomy): domain Eukaryota; kingdom Viridiplantae; phylum Streptophyta; class Pinopsida; order Cupressales; family Cupressaceae; genus Sequoia; species Sequoia sempervirens. The sequence continues at coordinate 155,172,828 of VDFB02000017.1, read as the reverse complement.
TATTTTTAAATTTAATAACCACTAGTGGGGAAGAAGGGACATGACAATCCTCCCTTCCCTGAATTGCTTGCCCACAAGCAATTTCAGACTTGGCTGATAAAAAATCTCCACTCCTTTCCATGTAGCATTCTCAAGTTGTAGATATTTTCATTTTACCAAATACTTTGGAATGACCTTGTTTTTTAGCCTTCTCTCTCTCATGTCAATCATAGCCTTCAGCTTCAACATCAATTTCTCTTCATCATCAACTAGTGGTAGCTCTAAAGATAGCGTGACTTGTTGTCCAAGAGCCCTCTCAAGGCATGACACATGAAAAATATTATGATTTCTGTTCTTTTTTGATAGTTCCAACTCTTATGCAACCTCACCTATCCTCCGTATGATCTTATAAGGCCCATAAAATCGTGGATTAAGCTTTTCTGCACCACTCATCTTGAGGGAAGATTGCCTAGAGGGCTGTAACCTTAAAGAAAATTATGTCTCCCACCTCAAAAGTTCTCTCCAATCGGTGGTGATCAACATACATCTTTTGTTGATTTTGGGCCTATTGTAGGTTTTCCTTGAGTGCATGTAAAATATCTAGACTTTGCTATATCAAATCTCTAATTCCAGGAACTCAACTATCTAAAAAAATCAAATCCATGAATGAAAAGAGACTATAACCATATAGTGCCTTGAAAGTAGTAATACCAATAGACATATGATGAATGGAGTTGTAGCAATACTCCCCAAGGTGGAGCCACATAATCCATGTTGTTTGCTATCCCGTGACATAATTCTTCAAATACCCTTTCAACCCATTTGTTCGCAATCTTCATTTGCTGATTTGTTTGAGGGTGCTAATTAGTGATTGGAGTTAATCTGTACCTATCAACCAAAAGAGTTCTTGCCAAAACAAACTAATAAGTTTGTTGTCCCTGCCACTCACAATATATCTTGGCAGCCCATGTAGTCTAAGTATCTTTCTATAAAACAAACTAGCCACTTGTGGAGCCTTGTATTTTGAGGATATGGCATAAAAATGAGCATATTTGGTGAGTTTATCCACTACCACAAATATATAATTCTTACCTTGCACTTTCAGAAGACCCTTGATAAAATCCATGGAGATGCTCTCCCATTTTTGATTTGGAATGGGTAAAGGCAGCAACAAACTAATTGGAAATACATGTTCTACTTTGTTTTATTGACAAGCCAAATACTCTCTAAAGTGTGTCAAAATATCACCCTTGAATCCCTCCTAGAAAAATGCCCTCTTACTTGCTTGTATGTGTTAGAGTAAAAGGTATTTTACTATTTCCTAATTAATTATTTATTTAATTATTAGGTCCCTTTTCCTCTAATTACTTAAGCTTACTTTGGTCATGTTCTTTTTGTCTCATGTCATAGGATGAGGACACATGTCGTGATCTTGTTTTATCCTCACTTAGGGTTTCTAGGTTTATTATCCTTTTATAAGGATTCTCTATTGTATAGTCATTGAGATGCACATGAATTATGATTCATGCTTTTTTGGATCAATAGCTCTGATACCATGTAGAAATTGGGAAAAATCAACTCCACAACTCACACTCTTGCATCCTATTTTTGGAGGCGACCTTCCATTTTCACTTGATCAATTCTTCAGACTATTGGTACCTTTGCCTTTTGTATCTTCGAGTTCCAGATGTTTTGCCTTTGTTTGCCATCTAATTCACATAGTGTCATTGGGGGCGCTCATGCAAATTCTTGTCTTCTTGATCTTGATCATCATTTGTTTTAGAGAGGGTTCTTCTTTCAGCATTATAGTAGTCATTCTTCGACAGTGTTTGCAACTTCTTCATGCTTCAGTGGTGTTCTTCATGTTCATCCTTTGTTCTTACTCTTTTGAGAGAATCTATTTTTGAAGGCTTCTTCAGTCCTTCACTTGTATTTCTCTCTTTTGGAGAGGAGTTTTCTCCCACAGGGTTTTTCTCCCTTTTCTCCGATTTTGAGAGATCTTTTGTTTGTACATGGGTACCTCACTAGGCTTTTTTTGTCGGGACCCATCATGCATTCATCTTTAGAGTTTTGAGCTTCTCCCTAAGGTTCACTTAAGGGGGGTGTTAGAGTAAAAGGTATTTCCTAATTAATTATTTATTTAATTATTAGGTCCCTTTTTCTCTAATTACTTAAGCTTACTTAGCTCATGTTCTTTTTATGTCTCATGTCATAGGATGAGGACACATGTCATGATCTTGTTTTATCCTCACCTAGGGTTTCTAGGTTTATTATCCTTTTATAAGTATTCTCTATTGTGTAATCATTAAGATGCACATTAATTATGATTCATGCTTTTTTGGATCAATAGCTCTTGGCCTCCATAGCTTTGCTATTTTCTCTTTCTGTGACAGGTGTTTGATTACAAGTGATCTTTGGGAGTTGTGGAGTTGATTTTTCCCAACTTTTACAATATGTCTTGTGGTACCCCAGATGACCAGCTAGTGGTGTGTCATGACATACCTTCAATATTTTCGCCTTGATCTTTGATTTTGGAACGAAATACCCTCGAACCTTATAAAGGATGAGCTCATCAACTACCTTGTACTTGCCATCTTTGTAGCTTGCCATCCAAAATATCAATAGCAAATGTCTTTTTGGCATACTCAACTATTATAGAAACCTTCCTATCAACAAAAATATCGGTCATGGAATACAAATAATGTTTTCTAGATAACACATCAACCACAACATAATTCTTCCTTTTAACACACTCAATGTTAAAATCATAGGCTTGTAGCTTCCTTAACCACTTTTGCTATCTATCATTGAAATCTTTTTGATTGAGGAAGAACTTCAAACTATTAAGATTTGTTTTCACTACAAATTTCCCACAAACCAAATATTGCCTAAACTTGGCTAGTGCATGCATGATGGCTAGCATCTTCTTGTTGTTGATAGAAAATCTCCTCTCTAACTCCTTGTGCTTCTTACTCTCAAATGCTATGGGGTTTTTGTTTTGCATCAGAATCACTCCCCTCCCCTCCCTTGAATCATCACACTCTAAAATGAAAAGAAGTGAAAATTCTAGAATAGCCAAAACAAGACATGAACTCATTCCCTCCTTGAGCTTAACAAAAGCTCTTTGTGTTGAATCACTCCAAGAGAAGGCCCCCTTTTTTGTCAAATCTATCAATGGGGTTGCTAGGTGTGAAAACTCTTTGACAAACCTCGTGTAATAGCTGCAAATACCAAAAAATCGTCTCAAGTGTGTTATATTCTTAGATGGAGGCCAATCCATGATTGCCTTAATCTTCTCATCATCCATGCTAACCCCTTGGGCACTAATCTTATGTCCTAGACATAATAACTTGGTCAAACCAAACTCACATTTTGATGCCTTGGCAAAGAATGGCTGCTGCCTCTAAAATACCAAGCACCTCATTTATTTGCCTCAAATGGTCGTCCCATGTCTTACTGTAAATCAAGATGTCATCAAAGAAAGCTAGAACAAATTTCCTTAACTGCTTAATAAATACTTGGTTCATGCAAGACTGAAATGTAGTGGGTGTGATAGTCAATCCAAATGGTATGACCGAGAACTCATAGTGCCTATAATGGCACCTAAAAGCTGTTTTATGCACATCCTTTTCTCTTACCCTTGGTTGATTATACCCTAACCGTAGATCAATCTTGGAGAAGTACATTGCCTCGTGAAGCTCATCTATCAACTCATTGATCATGGAATGGGATAGCGGTTCTTAATTGTCTTCTTGTTGAGGGCTCTATAATTGATGCACATCCTCATAGTATCCTTCTTTAGCAAATGGGCTAGAGCTGGGCCATATGTGTCCCATATTCAACGATTCCTTAATCACCTTCGCAATTTCTCTTTGTGCCTCCTAGGATGATGATAAGGTCTAGTAATGATTGGTTTTGCTTCTTCTTCCAACTCTATCACATGCTGAAAACCCCTAACTAGTGGCAATCTTGAAGGAATATTGCTAAATACCTTGCTATTCTTATCCAAAATGAATTGGATGTTGACATGGTAAGATCTCTCATCCTTGGATGAACATGTATTTGTAATCAAACACTTTGCTGCCCAAGCCACTTAGTCTCCATGAAAAACTCTTTCCATCCTTTTTGCTGAAACAATCTTGGGAGCCCCATTGGATAGGCCTTGAAAAACCACCTTCTTTTCTTCAGATTTGAATCTCAACTCCAGTTTGATAGTTTTGGGTAAACTTGACAAGTGAATGCAATCATTGCACACCCAAAACCAAATCTGTTTCACCAATGCCAACCACATAAAAATTATCCCACACTCTTTTGCCTTCTTAGGTTCATCTCAAGATGTTGAATCCTTTTGTTGCACAAAATAGTAAACCCATCAGCCATTGTAACATTGAACAGCCACTGTAACATTGAATTCCTTGAAATCATCTGTTCTCAATCTCATCCTAGTCACCAAACCCTCATTGATGAAGTTGTGGATAGCCCCCACTAGCAATCAAGCTTGTCACTCTTTATCCCTATAAGATTCCTCTGACTTGAAAAGGATGATACCTAGGTGCTCTTGAAAATGTAGCAAGTGTGCCCGTTGATGACTTTTCTCCTCCCTTGCTCTCATATACCACCTCATCAACTACATCCTTAGGCTTGGGTTCCTCTACCTTTGAATCCTCATCGAACATCACCTCTATGTAGTGTACTTGTCCTTTTCACAAGCACCTATGTCTTGGCTCCCATGGTTCTCTACAAGAAAAGCACAATTTTTCCTTCAAAGCTTATTTTTGGACTCTTTCCACTTGCTTGGCTTAGGAGGTAGTGTCTTAGGTTGAGGGATAACCTTATGGAAGGGTTTCTTATGTTGTCTTGATGGTGCACCCTTAATGTAGAACTTGTTCTTAGTCACTAAATCCTGTAATTTAGTGCTCTCTTGATGACATCTTGTAGGGATACAGGTTCAAAAGTTTTTGACTAAACCCTTGAGTGGCTTTCCTAGTCCCTCTACAAAAAAAACAATGAGTCTCCTCTTTGTTACATCTTGAACCATGATTGACACTCGTGGGAATTTTGCTACATACTCATCCATTGTGCCATGTCTCAATTGGGCCAACTCCCTAAAATGTATCTTAGGGTCTTTCCTGCCAAATATATCTATAAGTCTTTGTGTAAAATTGACATAGATGGCAATGTGACTATGTCCTTGGGTAATCATCTTGTGATGTCACCACTCATGGGCTATACCCTCCAAATGAAGAATTGCAAATTTGATGGCTTCCTTTTACAACATAGGGTTGAGTGAGAGATAGGTATCCAACTTTTGGACCAAGCTTGTGTAGTACTTTTTCTTGATCCATTAAAAGGGGGAAGGGTCAACTTGCTCAACTTTTGCTGCAAATCTTTATGGGGTTGTTGTGTAGGTCTTCTATCCACTTGATCCACTCCTAGATCTGAAATTGCAACAATTTGCAATTCTAATTTGATTTCTGAAGTTTGGTTCAAGGCCCATGTACTCATCCATGCAAGCATTGATGTCATATGTTGTTGGATTCTACTCTTCTACTTCAGGACGAGCCTCTTCCTTGGGTAAAAAGGTGGGTTGGAAAGGTCTAACTGTTGATCCAGCTAAAACCTTGTTATGATTGCTTGGACCATCCGAGTTACTCCCTTCACTAGCGAGATTTTGTGTGGGTTTGGTGGTGTTTAGAGTGACATTCATTTGTTGTATTGTCTGGATGAGTAGCTAGTTTGTTTGCTTTTGTTTTTGGATGAAGGCATCCAACTTGTCTTTTTGATCTACAATCTTTTTCTTACCCCCTATTCCAACATTGGTCTTTGTTTGAGCCGCCTCCAATCTCTTTTCCTACCTTTCTAGAGCCCTTAGATCCCTTTAGCTCAACTGCATGCAATCAGAAAATTTATCCATAGGCTGGCAGGATTGTGGCTCTGGTACCAATGTAATGGATCTATTAATTACTTGTTGTGAAAAATAATGTGTCTTGTTGGAAAAAACACACACAGGGAATGGTACTGACCGGACAGAGATGAATATGTTGCTGAGTTCCAATTCTATTGTATAGTGACAGTCTAAATATTAAACAACATTGTACTTAGAAACAGTTCTTTAAGTTTAACCCTTATTTCTAGCTTTATGCCTAGCAGTTACAGATTTGATTTTAACATAAACCATAGTGATACCATAAGATAATTCCGCAATATCATTGAATCATGGTTTGACAGAGTTCGCTAGCAATTTGCAATGAATTAGACCTCAATAATGTTCACTGACAAATCATCCAAGCATTGTCTAGCATTGGGAGTATAATTACATTAATTCTTCTGACTACTAACTTATAATGTTGCCTCGATTCTCCTTGTGTAGGGATATCGTGGCTTTAGACTTGAATTGGTGCAATAGCCACCGCTTGGAGACTTTCCATTCCACACCTTGTCTGTCGCAAGGTAGTGGTTTATTGTATTCTCCAATGATTTCCAGACTTGCAAAGTCTAGGAATAGGAAAATTTGTGATCACCCCCTTCTTGGTTTAACTCATCACCTAGATCAAGCTCTGACTTGCTGGTGACAGTGTGGGGATTGTTTAAATTTAATGATCCAATTTCCTCAGTAATTCATAACAATCCTTGAATAGTAGCTCACTAAACTTGAATGCAGAACTTGAAATGGATTGAGATCTCCAATTTTGCACGATTGCAACCCCTAGATAGGATTGCTAAATTGAGGTGAGGGTTTGCATCCTAGCCTCAAATCACTAGTTGAGGGATTTCGTCCTGATTAGCTTAATCATTGGAAATTCCAGTTGCCAGATAGAAAATAAAATCCAATGCCAAAATGAGAAGCGGGAATCTGCTATTTTACCTTCCTTGGGTTGGGGCCATAGGTTCCATTTTGGTGCCCAATTTAAATTTCATCTTATTTATTATTTTATTGTATAGGGATTTTATTTATTTTTTAATTCTTATTATTTTATATTATTATTATTATATAATGTTGTATAATTAGAGTGTTGAAAACACTATTTTTAAATTTGATAATCATTGGCAGGGCAGAAGGGACATTACAACTTCTGTGCATCAAACTAGATCTGCATCAAAAGACTAGCTCTTTCCCAAACATGCTAGCAATACCATTGTTCTGGTACTACTATAATGTCACCAATCAAACAACTCTAAGAAATGGATGATTTATCAAATATGTGCAAGTTGAAACAATAATCAAATGATCAATGTAGATGGAAAACCCTAGCCGATTAGCAATAATGCAAACCCTTGGAAATTAAACTCACATTTCCAAACAACAAATTCAAACCCTCACAATGTTGGTATACATCATCAAATGCAACATAAACAACAGATCTGGGTTGTATGTGTCAAACATATCAAATATGACTGCTGATTTATGACTGATTTCTTATGGACAACAGTACTATCATTCACTAATGTTTATATGAAACCCTTTTATGTTGAAAGTAACTAAATATGAAAGTAGAATGGGATAACGAGTAGTTGGATAAATTATGACAGCAGCAATAAACATGGAAACACCTATATAGAAATCCCAGGTCTGATTTTTATCTATGACAGCCAATGTAATCAGCAACGATTTATGCAACAACAACAAACCCTCATAAATTACCCATATTAGGTCTACAAATGATCTGAAAACGTCTTTCAATTAGCCAATAAAAATATATATATTTGATTTGCTTGCAAATATTAATCAATCCAAACCTCCACAAGCTGAAATCTTCAACAAATTATTGAAGCGATACTGTATGCAAGTTGAAAATGATTTCAAATCACTGTAGCAAAATTGTAGCAAGCGAAATACGACTTCAATCTATAAGCCCAAGTGCTATTCTTGAATAGAATTGCCTTAAATGGAGATGAGGCTTTTTGTCCCCAAATCCAACCATGGAAAGTTAGAGAGTTTTCATTCTCCGGATCCCCAATACCAAGGTTTTTAGTCCTTGAATGCTTCAATTTCTAAAATGGAAGGAATAATGAAATGACAAAATGGGATGATTGTTTTGTGCCTTGACTTCTCTTTTATAGTTGCCTTTTTGGGGCCTTCCATTTTATTTTAATTTAATTTTAAATTGCTTTTCCCTTATTTTTAATTCATTAATTTTGGAAAGGGGACATGACATAGACCCGAATAACAACTTCTTCTAGTAGCATTTGTGATTTGCACTTCCAAAGGGTAAAATTGGATGTACCTTCTAGGTGCTCACACATTTAGAGACCGAGAGTAGTTATGCTTGCAGTGGCAGGAATATGCTGAAAGTAAACAAATCCACTAAAAATAAATCAGTTCAACAGCCTATCACAAGTGCATATCAAAACTCCAATCATTGGAGCATTTAGGGCATTGCAGCCCACAATCTTTCACAAGTCTAGATTATTTCAATCACTGAAGTAAGGCCACTGAAATCTTCCAGCAACTCCCTCTTACAGATATCAAGACATTCCATTCACGGACCTGGAAGGTTTCAGTTATTTTATCTGGTACCATGTTATAACTCAGACGATGATATGTAAGTTCAACACTCAGAGATTGACTGAAACTGTCTTAAGTTAAACTTCAATCAAAACTTTTGTTTGTTGATTATGTTAACCTGCACACACACTCCAGTGAAAGTACAAAAACAATGGATTAAATTGAAAAGAGAGTTATTTGCTGTCTGAAAAATAAAATCTTATTATTCTGAATATTCTTTAACACAAACGTGGGCATCCAAGGTTTATAAAAAATTTCAAACTTGGGAACACCAAAGTAGAAGAAAAACACTTTAAATCGGGAGTCAATTCTTGTCTTATTCATTACCTAGAAGCTCTCTAAAGATGACAATATAAAACCCCAGCTCCCTTGAATAAAATGTAAAAAGAGAGGAACAAAGCAGCCAAAGAAAGTGCCTAGATTTAGGAAAAGTAGTACTAAATATGAGCGCCTATTCCTAGCAGCTTTAACAATTAAAATAGACCAGAATTTAGCATTCAGCAGAAGAAGAAAAATCACTAAAAAAATAGGATGAATCTCCGTGTGCATGAACAATAGTTGATCGACACAAAAATATAACAAGTGAGTGGTGTAATTCCATTGGTGGGGGTTCTATACTGTTTTTTACTCCGCAGCCTCACCACATCTGTTGGAATTAGTAATTGCCTTATAGTTATTGTGAATAGGGAGATTTTAACTTGGGTTACATTCTTGAACCTGAGTCTCCCATTACCATTGCATCCCTGTGACAACTTCTTATCATCTCATTTCATGCTTTTCCCATGTTTGTTTCCTGGATTGATTCTATTTGAGCATTGCCAAGCATTATATTTACTAAGACAGTTTGGGCATTTCCATCACAGTTAACTGAAGACATAGGCAATTCTAAGGTGTTAATCTTCTTCGACCCATATTTCATGAGTAGTGGTTCACATTAACCCACTTCCAATGAACATAAATGGTCCACTTTAGCATTCATTGTGTCTAGGTGATGCTCACATGGGTGAAGCACTAAATCATTCCTGGGAGGTCCCATATCCTAGTACGGCTCTGGCTCTCAAGTGTGCATAACCATGGAGTTTCCTTCACATTCAAGGCCACTTAGCTTTCTACCCCATTTGAAAAACCTTATGCAAAGTGTTGTGCCTAATAAACCTTTCATTAAAGAGCTCCCTTGCTCATTCATTTTCATATAAGTGGTGTTTTCACAATGCATCAAATAATGTGATAATTTATTGGGATTCAATTACATATTGTTGAGTCAATCTTCATTGAGCCATACTTGATTTGTAGTATTGAGGCTCACAAGAACCCATCTCTAACGACAAAGAATGGTTTACACAGCATTGGTTCTTGTCAATGAAAAGGATAAGACATGAAGCCACAGATGTCTTGATATATTCTAGATTAGTTAGTATTAATGCAAGGCAAACAATTTCGTTTGATATATTCCATGATTTAATCATCTTGAAAACCACCATTGCCCTCGGTCTACCCTTGGTCTATTGGTAAAGTTGAAAGGTTTTGAAAGAGCCCAGCATTGATTAATGTTGTTGAGTGCAAGCCCCATAATGCCATAAGGGATGAGGCTGAGATTGCACCCTTGGCAACTTTGGTTGAATGGATACCCCTCATTCCTTGGATTTTAGCCAAAGAGGTATTGGTTTAGACTTGTGCTCCCGAATTGGGTTGTTAAAATGATCTGGATTTGACATAAAAATCTCCATAACAAAAATCAACGTCAATTACAGATAAGATGAAGTATACATGGATAGAATTAGTAATTGTAGTTATATCATATATGGTTGAATTTTACTACATATCATTATGGCTCATTTCCCACCATGGGCATTTGAGGTCAATCATGATGAATTTTGATCCATACTAAACCAGTTATTTTTAATTCTGATCAATTGTCGTTACTTTTTAAATGCAGATGATTGTGCACAAGTGTGAAAGTGTTTTCATATTTGAAAAGTAACTAGAGAATAATACAAACCTTTTCTTTATATTATATTCCTATCCTATAAATTATGTAATAATCCATTCCACAATATATTCTAAAATGAAATGGGTGAGTGCAAAACCTGTCTCAAATTGCTTGATTTTTCCTTGAAATGAAAATACTGCTACTTCCTGTTTTTGGCTAGAGGGATGAGTTACAGGGTTTGCTATTGGCCTTTGGAAAGTCCATATGCTAATCATATAGGGCCAGGCTAATTTTTTTCTCACTTCTTTCAAATTTATACCTTGTTGTGGCTTAAGCTTTATAGGAGCATGGTGGCTCAATCTATCTACAAATGAGTTCTCATCATTTGCCCAACCTTCTTGAGTTGATTGTAATCATTGTTGGAGCTTAAATTCTGTACCGTAACAACCATGACTAGCTCACTTTCATGCTCTCCTGTCTTTTGTGATTGGATTCTCAGGACTTAGAGAAAGAAGAGAATGCTTGTTTTGGTTCCATTTACAAATCACATTTGTTATTATTTGTTGCAGTTTAGTCTTTAGTCATCTGCCTATTTCTTATACAATTTTATTTATTGCTTCTCACTAGGAAGATGCTGTTGTGTTAAAGTTTCTCTGCTGTCATGCTGAGCAATGATAGAGAAGGAGAAGGGTGTTTTAAAAATTTAATCTGAAGTTCTGATTTCTTTTTGTGGCATTGGCAGAGCTGGATAGGGATGTTGATGAAGAAAGAATAAAAGCTTCATATAGACGTCTTGCTAAACACTATCATCCTGATGGTATGCATTTTCATGTTATTAATTACAAATGAGCTCAATCATACCCACAGATGTGGTAGTTTGTCCTTCTTTTGTTTCTTGAAGAGTAAATATACAGCTTCAGCTCTAGGATTTTTTATGCACTCATAAATCAGGTTAGTATCACAGTAGGAAAGTAGATCACTGCATGCTTTTGGTGATGATTTATGTTCTCAAGGAATGGAATTTGGTTTTTACTTTTTAGTTAAGGTGTTTATGTGCACATCTATAACTGCCAAAAGGCTTAAAAATTTCTCAAATCCTTAGCACATCTGTTTTTTTGTAGGAGACTGCAATCTAAATGGTAATAGAAACAAGAAAGCATAATTCAGCAGACTAATCTACTTGTTATATCATGCTTGAAAAAAAATTGCATGGATAGTTTGGGATTGATATTTCATGATAGAAATGAGCCTGATGATGATAGTTTAAATTGTAAGAAATTCCTCTTTTGCATTTAGTTGTAGGAAATTTTGTATGCAGTTTTGAATTTTTGTCTCATGGGAACTTACCAAGATTCTTGAAGGATTTGCACCAGCCTCAATGAAAAACAAGTGGAGTTTGCTATTAAAGCTATTGTTTTTATAAAAATAAATGATTTATTATTTATAGAGCACAAGATTTACAAACATTGACACAATAGCTGTGACAAAGATTGGAGCAGTGCAAAGTATACAGTTCTACAAGAGGCTTATCTAGCAGGGTTTTCCAAAATTTGACACGAGAAGAAAAGACATCTAATCAGCCCACCTATCTTGACAAAACAACACACATAAAATTTGCATTTCCGAACCAAAGCTTATAGAGCGTACAACTATGAATACATTGTAAACATAGACTGGGCTAATTTTAGCCTAATATCTGTTCTGCTGGCAAAATATGCAGAGAGCTTGACTGCTTTGACTGTTCCATTTAACTCTGGACCAAAAATAATGCCTCTGAAATTCCAAAAGAGGATCTTTATTGTTTGCCTGATTTTTTGTAGCTTTGAGAGCCAAGTCCAATGTGGCTTGTTTGCCTGCTGTAATATTCTCGGATGCCTTTTTAGATCTAACGGTAACCTTTGTATTCTTCTATGTTTAGCTTTTTGAGTAATGACAGGTGAAGGGCATCTTCTTCTTCCATCTCTTTCCTATCCAATAGGGCAGTGTTGGTGTACGTTTTATCATTCACCGAACACATAGAATAAAATGTCCAAAGACACTCTATCCTCTCTTGAAAAACCACCGCGTATGCTAAGATTGCGAGAAGATCATATGGCGACTCCAAGGTTTCTTTTGTCGGGTCTCGACGTGTGGATAAGCTCAATGGTCGTTGTGATAATGCTGGTAATAAACAAGGGGACTTACGTAGAAAGTCTGCACAAGTTTGGGACTTAGGAAATTTATCTTTAAAGGTTCTCAATTAGGACTTTCAATTGTGGATCTCAAAAAAAATGGCAAAAAGAATAGGGTTCAGGGAATCTAGTCTAAGCCTAAGAACTCAAGAGACAGTAAGGACTCGGTGAAGAGGAATAAACCACACTTTGTTTCGCCTCCTGCAGGACAACATACGCAAAGTGGGTGCAATCTTCAAGGGGTTTGTGAGAATAATTTTCAAACCTCGAATGAGGTTGAAGTTAAGCTTCCACGTTTAAGAGCTCAGGCTAACTTTACAAATCGAATGCAAATCATCCATTCGAAAAAAGTATGAGCTACACTTCACCGTTGAATCAATACGATCAATCTCTCATTCAATTAACAACTTTTCAAAGCAAATTCTACCTAATCTAACTTTAACTCTAATCTATGGCGGAAGGCAATATGTAACCTCGCTTACTATTCAACAATAAGAAGTGATTCAAGGCAAATCATGCTCAAGAGCTTTTATCATTCAAAATAGTCTCAATGCGACAATATACATAATTTGTCTCCACACATTACAAATGAGGGGGCGAGCTCAATTTATAGGCTCCCCAATTACAATTCAATGGCCAAGATTGATTTCAAATCAACGGCCGAGATTACAAAATAAAACCCTAATTAGGGTTTGTCACTTTCGACCAATGAGAAAATTACATTCGAGGACACTTGTCCTTTTTGCTAAATATAAATCAACAATAAAATAGAAAGTTGTTGCATGTTGATTTGGAACAATTTGATTGGTTGGAAGATGAAGAGGCGCCACCTCAGCGTGTTGGATGCCTTCCTTGGTTGCTTCGTTTTTCTTCCACGTGCTTGCCTTAGAATATTTTCCCTGCCGATGACTCTGTCCGTTGTGCTTATTCCTTCCTAGCTTTGATCTTGGAATCCTTTTGAGACTTTGATTTCTTCTTCTTACCTGTACTGGAATCTTTGAAGTCTGGAAGTCTCCCCTTGGAATAGGTGTCTGAACTTGAAGTTGGTTGCTTTGAACTTCCTCCTGCTTGAACTGGGTTGATGTTATTCCTTTGGGTTTCCCCTTTGAATTCTCCAATTTGTGTCGAGAAATTTGTTTAGAACACTTCTTCTTGTCACCATCTGGTTCTGATTGGAAGCTTGTCTTTAACTCTTCAGGAGATGAAACCCTCAAGAAGTTGTCCGGATTGCTTCACTAGGTCTGGGATTGTAGATGAAATCCTTCCAAGACGTCTGGATATCCATTCAAGTGTCTTGAATTTGAAGAAGAATGACCCTGTGCTTTAGCCATGATAGAGGAAATTGGAATTTTCTCTGTGAAGTATTTCCCATACTTAGCCAAATTTTGGCTATTCAATTCCATTTTGTACCACCTTCACATGGACTATTCAACATTTAGCCAAGGTTTTGGATGAACTTTGCCTGTGGATTTTTCTTCAATTTTGGATTTGGCTTGTACTATGTAGGACAAATTCCATCCATGGACAAGGATTTTATCCACTTCCTCTTTATTTTCCTCTTCATCCTTCCTGTTTTCTGTCCAACACCTAGTGAATTCTTCTCATCCTCTCCTTGGGCGGACTTCACATGAGCTTGGACGTTTTCTCTCTTGGCCTAAGTCAGACTCCAAGCCACTTTGGACAAACATCTCTAGAGATAAGTCGAACTTTCTCTGGTGCTTATCATTTCTCAGTTGAGCAAAGTCGGATTTGCTAGTGGTTTCACCATCTTTTCTTTATGCTAGGCGAACCTTCTCAACACTTTGACATTTCTTTTCTTGGTCTCGGTCGGACTTTGCATCATGTTTGCCGTTGTACTTGGCGGATCTTATGGATGTCTGGACATATCTTCTCCAAGAAAAGTCGGACTTTGTAAAGGTTTGGACATGCTGTGCTTAGGCAAAGTCAGACTTTCTCGTGCTTGTGCCATCTTTTTCCTTCACTCTATCTGGCTTGAAGCAGACTTGCCTCCATTCCATGCCTTTGCTTCTTCTTTGAAGACTCGCCTTGCGTCGTCATCCACCTGCAAGAAATAAAATAAACAAATTCAGATTTTCTCTCTCCTACATTTTTACCATTCTCTCTCCTGAAGCCATGGTGAATTTAATTTTGCCCTTCGGATTTTATCTCTGGCCGGCACAAATTATTTTCCTCCAAAACATCTCTGGCTAACTTCATTTTGTCCAAGGCATTGAAAATAAAATATTAAAATATTTTAATTTATTCCAACCCGTTCGTCTTCGACCCATGGCTATTTCGATTTTCTCTTCATTTCTCTTGGCTAAAAGTGTATTTTCCAATTTTATTCCCAATTTCGTCTAGCCAAACCAAAATTTAAGCCATTCCGTCGAAAATTTCATTGCCAGATCCCTATTTTTCTTTGCCGAAGCGAGATTTTAAGCTTATTTTGTTCTGCCAAAGTCAAATATTTCCTTGCTCAGTCGAATTTTTCTAGGCAAAATCCTTGTCCGAATGTCTTCGTTGGGCGAATTTCCTTGATGTCTGACATATTGTCCTTCCTTCTGGCCAAGGACGATCCTTCCTTTCTCTTTGCCTTGCGCATTTTTCTTCGGTCGAAGTTGGCAATTTTTTAACATTTTCCATACTTAGGCAAATTTTGTCTCTTTTTCCTCATCGTGTTAGGCACATTCCGTTTTATTCTTTGCCATATCCTGATCTTCTCCAGCACGTGTTCTTTCAAACTTGGCATTTGACCTCTCAAAAGTGTCATGATACTTGGTCAAAAATCTCAACTTTCCATCCTTTAGCCCCCATACTTAGGCAAATATTCGAACTTTTTCTTTGGACTTAGCATTAACACTTAGCCAAAAAGCATCCTTTTATCCCTTAGGCGGACTTCCTTAACACTTTGAATAAGCATTATGAATGTCTTTGATACTTTGCTAGCTCCTCCAAGTATATGGCGGACTTTGTAAGTCTTTAGGATGAACACCTTGGACGTCCCTCTTTTCTAGGGCGGATTTCCTTAACACTTTAGCTTTTATCTCAACATTTTATCCCCTTTGGAAATGATTCTCCACCTTTTTAGGCCTTCACACTTAACCAAATTTCGAAATTCTCCTTAGCTGGGCGCCAACACTTAGCAAATATTTTGATTTTTCCTCACTTTCATGCCTAGGCGGACTTTGGATGGCATCTTCCAAGTGAAGGCGGACTTTAAGGGATGCTTGGACAAGTCTCCTCAAGGCTGGCGGACTTTGAATGCTCTTTGGACAAGTCCCACCTTTCAAGGGCGGACTTTGAAACTTCTTAGGATATGCTTCCTTAGTGCTGGGCAGACTTTGGATGATCTTAGGATATGCACCTTTGCTGCTGGGCGGACTTCAGAACCCTTTTGCACTTCCTTTCTTGTGGATGGCGGACTTTAGAGGACTTTAGGATGTGCAAGGCGGACTTTGGATGATGCTAGGATGTGCTTCCTTCAAGATGGCGGACTTCAACATCTTTTGGCATGTGCACCTTGATGCTAAGGTGGACTTCAAGACTCTTTGGCACATCCTTGGCGGACTTTGGAAGGTCCTAGGATGAGCTTCCTTAGTGCATGGCGGACTTTGGAAGATGCAAGGATATCCAAGGGCGGACTTCTTAAGACTTTGGCATCATCCCTTTTTGTGCTGGGCGGACTTTGGAGGATGCAAGGATGTTGCCTCAAGATGCAGGGATATGCTTCCCAAGTGCTGGGCGGACTTCATGACTTCTTTGGATATCCTTCTTAGCTGCTGGGCGAGCTTCAAGACTTCCAGATTTTCATACACCTTCCTTTGTCATTCTTGTTCTTGGAAATGGCGAATTTTCTAGACTTAACCAGATTTTCCAAGAACTTCATCATTTTAGAACTGATTTTCATGATTTCATCTTCAGATCTGATTAATCTTGAACTGGTTTTTCCAGATTTTTGAACGTTTTCAGTCTGATTTTCATGCTTTTTACTTGTTTTTTCCAGATTTTTCGAAAATTTTCAATTTTTCATTTTGATTTTCTGAGAGTTCTATCGAGTTTTTCGAACTTCTGAGTGCGTTTTCAGAACTCGGGACCCTTCTAAAAATACACTTTCCAAAAATAGAAACTTTCCAAAAATAGAAAAAGCAAACCCTAAAAAATAGGGAACATTGTTTGGTCCAAAAATGCCAAAAATGAAAAATCGAAAAAGCAACTTTTCCTAAAAAATAGGAAGTCTCAGAATTGGCCGAATTTATAGTCGATCTTCGTCTCTTGGGCCTTCTGAGCGCTTCCATGACGTCTACGCACAAATTCCATCATGAATTACTGACTTGGCTCGGATGACTTGCAAAAAGACTGACTTGGAACCCTCAAAATGATGACCTCATTGTAAAAAGACAAGTGATAAGCAGTTGCAACACTGAGGCAAAAAACGAAAACAGGGGGTCCCCATTTGCAATGGGGCGATGTGTGAAATGGTCACAACAGGCAGGTACTTGTGTTTCTTCAATATGGAAAGGTGGGATCAACTTATTTCCAGCTTTCCCTTTAGTTACTTTGGTCACCTTAATCGCCTCATCTTCCACAGGATCTTCCTCTGGGGACAAGACACTAAAAGGATTGGAAGAAGAGGAATCTTTGGCAAAAGAGACAGGATTTACCTTGTGGTTGCTACTTTGCTCACTAGTCTGTTTCAAGTTTTCAACTCTTCATTTTGACCTTCTTGCTACTGGTTTACTCTTGACTTTTTGGGGCAGTCCCTTCGAAAGTGCCTATGTTTATAACAGATAATGCATTTGAAAGGAATACTCATAGTCAAGGCTTCTGAGTGAATACCAACTTGTTCAATCTCAAGCTAATGGCCTCAGGATTCCCTTTTAGAAGATTCTTCACAAATGCAGATTACCGAGTAGTTATTTTCTTTGGGCTTAGTGCATGTTTTGTATGCCCCAATAGCATTTCTTATTGCATCCAAGGTGTCTTCATTACACAAATGCAGGGGAAGAGAGTGGAGTCTCACCCAGACTGGCATCCTTGATGGTTTTTTTTCCAGTGGATCAAAATTTGGTGACTGGTTGTTTAGCTACAGCCCATGGGAGCCCATAAAATAAGGACTGTTTCAAGATATCATATTTTTCTTTTCTTTGTCAGATAAGTAGCTACAAAAAAACCCTTCCTGCACACTGAAATCTCAATCATACCTTGAATCTTTGATCTCTACTGTCTATCCACCCAATTCTCCAGTGTTTTATGGGAAGGCCAAGCACCAGTGAATTTGCCTGCCAAAGCATGCTGTATGAGACTGATGAGCAATTCAGCACACTGCTCCTGAGGAATATCCACATTAAGAACTTTATACCAGCAGTTGATAATATGAAAGTCTTGTCTGTCTTTCACAGTTTTGCAGATAGCTGCTGCATCTTAGACTATTTGATTCAAGAGGGGTTTCTTGCCTATTTCATCTCATCTTTGGGTGACTGCATCCCTGTAAGAGTGGGTAGCCATGAGGAGTGGCGGTGGTGCTCACACAGGAACCCAGGGGAAAACAGAAAGAAGGAAACCTTAAATACTTAAAAAGCAGAATCTATTTGCTATGCTGCTGCTTCTGTTCATTGCTCTGACATAGATCTAATAGAGCAGAACAGCAGTTGAAGGTGGCAGTGGCAGGTCAGTCTGATCTGCACAGATGCTGCCTTAGCTCCCCATTGTTTACATCTGGTATGTGAAAACCTTTATTTACTAAGCTGCCGACTTTAATTATTGTTAATAGTAGTCTAGTTCAGGTATGGATGATTGGTGGACTAGATTAGGGAAAACAAGGGCCTTTTATCATCACTAAATGAATGAAAGAATGCCTTCTCAATGCAATGAGGAAGACAATTATTGACGATGTGCAGCAATGTAGGCATTATACCCTGAAGATGGGTTCAACAGAGACCCAAAATGTTGGAAATTAAACATGATACACAGTCAGATCCAGAAGCATTTAGCAAAGAAAAAGACTGAACAAATTACAATCAAAGAAAAAATGTGGCAATGTATAGGCAGCAGTTAGTTATCTTTCTGATATGATTTTTTATTTATTTTGTAGCCCAAAATTGTTGTTTCTATCTTATCAGGGGATAATTCACCTATGCTTTGGAGTATATGACTGTATAAGTGATGGAAAGTTAGATCAATTAAAGTTTTGCATTAAATTTGAAGTACTGTTATTATAACTCAAGGTAGATCAAATGTTTGCATATTTTGTGGGGTTCAACTCTAACATACATGTTGTATTTGTTATCATTTTAATGAAAAATGAAAAACATGACCAGGAGCATGCAAGCCACCAATTGAGTGGTCTAAGGACTTTCAAATCTTATGATGCTGCAAAATTTGGTAGTAGTTTGAGAAGTCGACAGATTCGGATTTCTTCATTTGGGAATGAATTTTGTATTTATTCTCTCATAATCTAAATTGAACTATGAAGTATTTAATATTGTTTTATAACTTTGCTCGAAACAAAGCATAGACTAAAGTAAAACCCTAGCTGATTTCTTGAGGGACAATTGCAATTATGAAATATCAGAAGATAAATGTTACGACCACACAAAATCCTTACCATCCCATTGAAAATTCAAAATGTGAATAGTTAATTTTCTATTTTCAGGTTTGGATTGAGATTTGAGAAGCATATGGTACCAGGTATGCTAATGTTTTTCCTTATTTAAACAAGATTGCAAAGTCTTACAGAAAAGAAACACAGACACTAAATGTTCATGAATGATCTAGAAGTGATCAAATGATTCAATAGGATTCGTAATTATGTCTTGTAATAGATCAATTGATTGCATATCCCATTTTAAAAATTGAATACAAGTGTAATATTGAATAAACAATAGACAAAACTAATGTCTGTCATAATTAATAACTTAAAAGATTCTCCAAGTAATTCATTAAATTTGCGAACCTGAGTGACAAGTGACCAAAATCAATTGAAAAAGATTGGCTCTTAAGCTTCAGCATGGCTCTCTGAGTTTTGACGAGAATCTCTGAGTCATGCATGAGATTTGATTGCCTGAAAGAAAAGAGAAATAGAGGTTGTTTGGAGAAGCCAAGTCTTTTGTCAAATTTGGCCGAGGTTTTTTTGTTATAGTTGGAGCTGGCCTGTTGCGTCATTGCAATTATGATATCTACTATAGGTGTGAGCCAGAAATGATGCAACAGTATATATATAGCTATCAGTTGGTGGAATTTTATCTTTTGTTATGAACTGCTGTATAGCTTCCTAATACCTGTCTAAGGGTCTTAGAAGAATCCGTCAACATGGATAGTATCTTCATAATCATGTTGGTACTTGTGTAGCTTCAAATTAGGCAGATTTATCTCTTTAAGGTGGAAATCTTCTTTAAAGAAGTGAAAATTCCTGTGGTACAATCTCCAGACCTCACTACATGACAGGTTAGTTTTGAATGTCATGGAGAGAACGTCCTGTAAGTCTTGGTTGCAATGAGAAACTACTATGCTTTTGTACCCATTTTAATGAGTGATGATTGTAGTTAACTATGAGAAGTTAAATCTTTCAAACTTTAAAGTAGGGTCCTTTGCTATTGGATCTTAGGTGAATAACTCCCTAGACAACAAAGCTAAGTTGATTTTTATTGAAGAAACTGAAAGTTTCAACTCCACTTTAAACAAGTGCTCATTGGTCTAGTTTTTGGGCAGATCAACTGTTTTGAAGATAAACTGCTTGTGAGCATCAATCTTGTAAGAATACTGTCTATCCAATACTTAAAACGAGGATCTGAAGAGCCCATTAGGTCTATAAATGCAGACAGCATTAAAAAAAAATCAATGCTCTATCTATGCATGATCGAAAGTCAGCCTATGCTGAAAAATCCCCACTTATATAGCTTTCCAGATCAACATAGAATCTCAAGTATGAAAGACAAATGTATATACATGATTCCTTCTTCAAAGAAGTAGCTTCTTCACGTGACTGGACCATACACCTAACAAAATAAACTGCTTGTTATGAAGTTGGTCCAGCATTGTCACTAATATGAAGTTCTAATCTTGCTAATGGTAGCCATACCTTTTTATTTTGGTCATTAACTTGAAGTGTCAAAATTCAATGCTTTCATAAGTGGAGGGATCACTTATTATGTTGTCTTTTTAGAAATGTTCCATCTAACATGCTTTTAACCCTTTTCATTTTGGAATAGTTTATTATTTTACTTTCTGTGAAATATGGGAAAGCCATAGAATAGAAGTTCAATATTGGTAAAGAGATTAATAACTTTAAAATCTTGTGGTAAAGAGAAGGATTAGATTTTGATTTTTTGTTAAAAAAATTGATTGAAAATATTTTTTCTATTTTCTTAGATGTGCAGAATTGCTTTTTGCTGTTTAGTGATGGACGTGGACTAGATTTGCCTCTTAACTTCTTAATGATGTCATCCATGAAATACCCAGCAGTTATATTATTTGCTTTTCATCATCTATGGTCAGTAACATAAGAGTTTTCCTTGCTTTCTTATCAAAGTTTTCAGAATTTTCTAGAGTGAAACTCACTTATTTTTCCTGTCTTCTTAGTTTATGATGGCACTGGGGATTTGGAGGAAGGAGAAACAGCAGAAACTCGTTTCATTAAGATTCAGGCAGCTTATGAATTGCTTATGGACAAGGAGCAGCGTATGAAGTATGATAAGGACAACTGTGTCAACCCTATCAAGGTTGAGATCTTACTCATTTTTCAACAGAAAATATATAATTGCACAACTATGGAAATCGATATTTTGATTATCCAGCTATTGTGTAAAAACATTATTCTTTTTAATTCCAAAATTGGAGTAAGATAATCTTCTTCGAGGCTATATGTTCATAAGTCTTGTCCCAATCTTTCCTGCCTCAAAGATCTTAGAACCATAAATGTTTAGCACTACTATATATGACATTGAATTTTTCATGCTGCTATTATTTTTCACCCCTGTGGTTGATTTGTGTTTCCTGCTCTTACTTATTAGATCTTTTGCTGGTAATGTATTCAACATTGAACTATTTGTTTGATGACTTGTCAATATAGGATCTCCTCAAATGTATGTCCCAAGTTTTCAAGTTGAATATTTGTTGATGCTGTTTACCGGTACTTTCTTGTTGTCGCCTTTTCTTACTATTTACTTTCTTATGATTTGGCTGTTTTTTGTTATTCTTACCATCTCTTGGCATTTATTGTTGGAAATATGGTGGCAGATCTCATCGAATAGAAAACTTTGAGCTTTTCTCCTTCTGATATTTATCTATCTGAAACTTTTTTGGTTATGAATCAGATTCATTTACATTTTTTTTTACCCAATCTCACTCTGAACTTACCACACATCCCATAGTTTCATTATGTGTATAGTGAGAACTAGTCAAGCTATGCACTTCTTGTATGCTTTCGGAATGGCCTAGAACCTTATATCATGTAGCCAATGTATGGAGTGATGAGATCTCATTGCCTCCAGTTCAAATCCCTTCTACAACTGGCATCTCCGCTTTGTAACCCAATTTAGGAGATTTTCAACC
Organism: Sequoia sempervirens; assembly: GCA_007258455.2. Taxonomy (NCBI): domain Eukaryota; kingdom Viridiplantae; phylum Streptophyta; class Pinopsida; order Cupressales; family Cupressaceae; genus Sequoia; species Sequoia sempervirens. Next base: position 155,150,693 of record VDFB02000017.1, on the reverse strand, counting down.
TGTGATAGTGGGAGCAGACAATGTAATTGACAACCAATGAGATCTAATTTCACACACCTAAATTCTATTCACATTTCTAATATTCAACAAAAGCAAAATAAACAAGAAGAAACGTACTGGATTTATGATAAAAAGCAATGGATAAAATCTCAACTAAAGAATCTGAAAATTATCTCCAACGAACGGCAATCTGGATTTTTTTGCACATTTGTTAGTTGTTTTTTGTGAAGTTATTTCTAAGTTCCTAGACTACTCTTATGATAAGATTTTGTCTGGTTGCCTATTGAATATGGAGTATGTGGCATGACCTTTCTGGACTGTTGTCTTAAGCCAATGTACATGATATCTGTTTTATTTTTATATTTTGATAATCATTAATAGTTTTATTAGTTATTTAACAAATTTATGTATTAAAGTAATTCTAAGCTCCTTAGATTATTTTGAGAGAAGAAAGATTTTGCTAATGATATGTATAAACATTATATCTGAAATGTATTGTTATTGCTCTTTCCATATCCAAAAGAAATATCAATCATAATGTATCTGTACATAACAAAGTCCATGATAATCCAAACCAAGGAACATTTAGTGAATATTTTTCTGTTTCTAAAGTGTCTCTGCAAATTCAATTGTTTTCTTATAAATTGTTTGGATTTCAATTGAGAAACATTTGCATCTTTTCTATAGAATACTTTCCTAATTCAGATTTGTACTACTAGGCATCTAGAGCATGGATGGAATGGGTAATGAAGAAAAAGAAAGCGTTTGAGCGACGGGGAGATTTGGCAGTCACAGCTTGGGCAGAGCTACAACAACTTGAACTGAATCTTAGAGTTCGTCAGCTTTCACGTACAAAGGTGTAGCTGATGTTGATGTCATTGATTTTCTTTTTTAAGTTGTTTTTCCTGCTGTAGATGCATTTACATTTGATTTTACTGACTAGTGATTAGTGGAAAGGAGGAAATGTAACATTTCAATTTTTTGTGTAGCCTAATTCATTGGAAAAATCAACTGCTATATTTTTTTGAGATAGTTGATAGATGTTCATTGTTAATGGAAGTACATCATATACATTGCATCCTGGTGGCCCTATCTACATAAATACAGTAAACATCTAAGATGTAAAATATGGAAAGAAGGCATACAAATACTACAAAAACACATAGAATGAAATAAACTTTATGATACATGCTAGTGTTAATCCAAAGTGTGTGGATATAAATTTAGATACAAGGTTGTTGGCAATGTGAAAAGGCTTTTGTATTTTTATGCGGACAGTATCTTTTTTAAATTGTTAGCATCTGGGAACAACATAATTGGCTATTATAGTCCATGCCATTGAGTTCAGTTTTTCCTTTTCAAAAAATAAATAAAAATTGCTGGATTCAAAATATGAGGAATTAAGTTTGTCAGTTTAGTGAATTTGAGTGCCCAATGTTACATTATAAGAACCAGCCATCCTGCCCATATTGTATATGCCATTCTATGAACATCGAAGGCTGAGAATGCCTGTGTTTCTGTGAAGGGATGCCTGCTATTCATTGAAGATACTCCTGCCTCACTGTAAAGATTTTGTCATCTGAAAAATGCTGCTGCTCACAATTCATGTTTGAACTAGTGGTGGCACAGTCTGGATGCTTACTGCTTGGTGAAGGATACCATACACTGGAATGTCTGTATTCTGTGAAGGATGCTACTAGCTGGACTGTGCTTGAAGCTGGCGAGGTTCTAGTTTTCTAAGGGATTGTGATGTTTGAACTGGAGAGTGAATAGTAGTCCTTGAACAAATTTGGTGATGGTGTGAGCTTTTAACGAGAAAATCTTTCAGACTTCCAGAATTTGATAAAGTGAAGCTTGGTAACCTGTCATTTTGTTTTGCTTTTTTCATGCTTAAAGGTTGGTTTGACTTTTTTGAGGAAATATCTTCTGAAACACATAATAAGTTAATTAACTCATTACACAAAAGGAGGAGAAGAATCTTAGTAAATCAGGAATTAAATATTTAGGTGTAAGGGTTTGGACCTAAAACTGTTAAAAGTAAATACCAAGTTGTAATGGTCTATTAGTTATTAGTCGAAAGCTTTAATAAAGTCATTATAACTTTAGGATACACTTAGTGTTTTATTTCACTTTAGTATGTTCTTTTTATTTGTCTCACATTCATAATGTGGGTTGTTTTCCGTACTTGTAGTTTCTTATAAGAAGACTTTCCCTTCTTATTTTAATCAATATCTTGGTAATCTTTATGTGCTCAATTTTTGTGATATGGTATTAGAGCTCAGCTAGAGACATGGAGTCTCTGAGAGAGCGTGAAGACCCGGGGACTGCTACTGGTATAGACGGATCGAGGAATTACTGGTGCAGCATAGTAAAGAGCCAAAAGCTTTTGCAGATTTTGTTGTATATCAGATATGGATTTGCAAATAAAAAAGGGAAAAAAGATTGTCATTTTTCAGGGGTTGCACAGACATTTTTTAAGCAGAAAATCCTGAAATTTACAGGAAAAATGCAATATTTTTTTTTCCTCAAAAAATTGGAACTTTTTTTGTTGAAAATTTTGGACAGGGTTTGTATTGAAATTTGTGACATTTTTCTGCTAATAATCACACTTTTTTGTTGTTGTTGAAAATTGTGAAGTTTTTTCATCAAATTGTAGGCAGATTTTTCTTTTTCAAAGTTATGGGCAGATTTTTGTTTTGCTTAAAATCATGGTGTGGGTTATAGCAGCAAAATCTGCTGCTAGGGCAGCAAAAATCATGATTTTTATACCACACATTTGCAAATTTTTCTTTTTCAATGGCCACAGGTTTGTAGATATTTTAGGACCAAAAGTCATCATTTTTCTCTTAGTCGCTAGTAGGGCATGTTGCAGCTTGGTCAATGTCATATATTTGACAGTATTTTCTTCTATGAGCATTTTTATACTTGTATTTATTTTTTTTGGTAATAGAAGAGGCAATATTTTTGTCTTACTCTGAGAATGTAGGTCAAGGGAGGTAAGAACAATACAAGTGGCCACATTACCTGACATCATGATAGAAGGTAGCTAAAGATTCTTTGGTAAAAACTACAATATGTGGATGCAACATATATTAACTATTTATGAGTATAGATGCCTTGCAAATATTGTCCTGGTGTAGATGTCCGTTCAACAATTGTGGGTAAGGGCCAAGATAAATTTGATGAATGTGACAAAAAAACAATAATTTTGATCAGGTTGTTCATGATGGATGAAATCCTTCTTGAATTCTAATTAGGGAAAGCTGTAGTTGAAATTTGGAAGCATTTGCAATATTTGTTTGACTTCAGATAAGGGTAGAGTCTTCTTCTTGAAGAATATGCTATTTTTGATCACAATGGATGAAATGTTTCATTGCAGTGGCATTTACTCAAGACCAAGGACATTAGAGAGTAGTTGACAACCATTGGTCAAAAAAAGAAAGAGGATTATGAACATTTTATTGAGACTCTGAAAATCACCTTTATAAATGTTATCCTAAAGTTTGATGAGTTTTGTAATAAGATCTTATAGTAGGATAAATGGAAGAGACAATTCAGTTGTAGTAGTGAGACAAAGGGTGTAGAATAGGGGTTTGCAGCCAAAGATAAGGGTGAAGACAAATGGTCCTAGAAGGAAGGGCAAGGCAACAATGAAGATGCAACAAAGAATTTGAAGAACATCATGTGTTATTATTATGGTAAGATGGGCCATATGAAGAAGCATTGTAGATAAATGTTCATTGATTAGAAATCCAACTAGGGAGGGCCTTAATAGAAGGCTCAAATTGTAGAAGGATCCCAAGAAGAGACCAAAGTGGTGGCATACACCATTGGGGAAGTTCAACTAAGTGAAATGATTGAGGAGGCAAGAGCAAGAGGAATACAATCATCTTTGCTCAAATGACCAATATCCAGGGAGTTTATGAGCCACATGTGTTTGAGGAGGCAAAAGGAAAAATTGAATAGGAAAAGGGCACAGGAACTGAACAAGTTTTGTGAAAAATAAGACGGGATCTTTTAGAGCTTCCACCAAGGAAGAAACCCATTGGTTGCAAAAAGGTGTACAAGGTCAAGTAAAAGGTAACTAGTACATTAGTCAATTACAAGGAACGGTTGGTTGCAAAAGGCTTCTCATAGAGATAGGGGATCGCCTCTAAGGAGACATTTACTCCTACAACAAAGATGAGCACCATTTGTTTAATCCTAGCCATGGAAGTTCGATTTGCTTGGATTGTCCATCAAATGGACGTGAATGGGAAAAGGGCACGAGAATTGAACAAGTTTTGTGAAAAATAAGACGCAATCTTTTATATCTTCCACCAAGGAAGAAATCCATTGGTTGCAAAAGGGTTTACAAGGTCAAGTAAAAGGTAACTAGTACACTAGTCAACTACAAGGAACGGTTGGTTGCAAAAGGCTTCTCACAGAGATAGGGGATCGACTATGAGGAGACATTTACTCCTACAACAAAGATGAGCACCATTTGTTTAGTCCTAGCCATGGAAGCTCAATTTTCTTGGATTGTCCATCAAATGGATGGGAAGTGTGCCTTCCCCCTTCTCGAGTGGAGATTTGGAGGAAGAAGTGCACATGTATCAACCACACGTATTTTAGGTTATGGGGAAGACACATCTTGTATGCCAACTAAAGAAAGCTTTATATGGCCTGAAGTAGGCATGCAGGGAATTGTACATCAAAAGTTATAGGCACTTAGATGAATAGGGATTCTAGTGGAGTCCTTTGGATTTCAATTTGTACGTCAAAAGCACAGGTAATGATCTCATTCTATTGATTATATATGTAGACATCATTATTACAAGTAGAGAGACATGCACTATTGAATAGATAAAATCTAATATGATTAAAGCTTTTGACATGACTGATTTAGGCCTCCTACATTACTACCTAGGTGTAGAAGTTTGGCAATTAGGTGGCAACATTTTTGTCTCACAAATCAAATATGCCAGGAGTTTACTTGACAAATTCAGAATTATAGATTCCAAAATTCTGTCCACACTTATAGAGAAAGGACTGAAAATTTCAGCCAAAATTGACTCTTAAGACAATTAATGAGTCAACATATAGGAAACTAGTGGTGAGCTTAATATATTTTACAGTCACTGGACATGATTTGAGCTATTCTGTGATCTTTATTTCTAGATTCATGACAACACCCAAGATAGAACATTGGACTACAATGAAGGTGTTGAGAGATGTGAAAGGGATGCTCAACTTTGGCATTTTGTATAGTAGAAGCAAAGGCCCTAGGCCGTGTAGGTTTATAGATTCAAATTGGATAGGTTCTTTTGATAATAGACAATCCACTTCTAGATATGTTTTCAGTCTTGGCACAGGTGCACTTACATGTGCTAGCAATAATTAGCATGTAGTAGCTCTTTCCTCAACTGAAGCAGGATATTGAGGAGTAGCAGAGGAGCATGTGAGGTAGTTTGCTTCAGAAGGATGCTTTCAGACAATGAGGATGCTGCAAACAGAGTTGATACCCTTGTTTTGTGACAGTCAAGGGTTTTTCAAACTTGCCAAGAATCCAATCTTCCACAAGCATACCAAACATGTGGAAATACATTGTCACTTTATTAGACAGTTTGTAGAAGATCGATCTATTTTTCTGCAATATTGTCCAACAGAGGACCAAATTACATACATTCTTACCAAGTTTTTGTTTCTTGACAAATTTGTAAAATTTTGGGATAAGCTTGGTGTAGTTAGTAGATTGATTATTAAAGGTGTTAGAAATCTTAAATAGATTGAATAACCCAAGGAACTTTATAAAAGAAATTCAAAGCTACATAAACTGGAAAAACATAAACAATGCAAACCAACAACTCCAAAAGATATGCAATGTCAGGATGACAGAATTGCATTAAGAGCTTCCAAGATGAAAAATACAAGCTAGGTGGTGAGTTTATATAGAACTAAGGAGAGGATGGAGGTGGCAAATCAACCAATGAGAATTGACCACCAATAACCACCAACATTAAATAAAGTGATGAAAAAGTAAATACTCCACCTTGTAAGGGTGGAGACAACTCACCACTTTATCTCCTACTTATTAAATAATAAACTCACTTTATTATCCTAAGCAAGCTTAATAAAAGTGTAGGAAAAATCTATAACTAAGGGAAAATAAATTAACTCATTAGGAAAATAAAAACTTACACCAACAAAAGGAGGGTGTAAAAGTAATTATTAGTTGTAATGGTCAATTAGTTATTAATTATAGGCTTTAATAAAGTTGTTTCTACTTTAGGATGTAACTTATGTTTTATTTCTCTTTAGCATGTTCTTTTTATTTGTCGCACATCCATAACATGGGTTGTCTCTTGCACTTGTAATCCTTTATAAGAAGGCTTTGCCATCTTATTTTAATCAGTCATTAAGTGTCTGGGAACCTAATATTTCTTAAAATTTTCTTTTATTTCTTTACCAAATTCAAATTGGAACTTCAACTGGTGACTTAGATTATGACTAGGTTTACATGACTTAGATTATGTCTAGGTTTACATATCTTTGGAACTTCAACTAGTGACTTAGATTATGACTAGGTTTACATATCTTTGTACTAAACATAGATACGTAGGTTCTGACAGATGCCAATGTTTGTCCTAAAAATGTAACAAAAATATGCTCACAGACAGCTTCCAAATAACAAATACATTTGAAATACGCTAAATTGAAATATAGAAAGTTTCTATTTTTAGTAAATTGTTGGATTGGGATAGTTAATAAGTAAAAACTTAATAGACCCTTTTATATTCCATTACGTGCATCATTAGGTATAATGCTGAATAGAAATTTTTTATCAGCATTGAAAATGATTTCTGATAGCTTTAGTAATGGCAATGTAATAGAAACATTTGAACTATTCACAGGCCTAAACTAGATTTGGTCATGAAATTTGATGGTATGATGTAAATATTAATGACGCAATTCCCTTGTGGAATACTTGTATAAGGGGTTTTCATACACCAAATAAATGTCTAGCCTGGCAGTGAACTAGAATAAAACCTTTACCTTTACTTGGTCCCTGGCCATAAAGGAAAAAACTGGGAAGAGAATAATTCAAAAAATGGAATTTCTTCTACAGATATAGCAAGCATTTGACATTATGGATACAATACATTCCTTGACATGTGTGGTTATGATGCTCTTGTTTGTTTGGATCTACACTTAAAAGATATCCAGATTATAAATCTATGTTGAAAATGATGGATTAAATGGAAGTACATCTAAGAGTATACCGGAACTATATTGATCAATTCTGAAGTTCTCTATTATAGTGCTTGCATTTTAATGCATAGATAGAAAGGTGACATTAACAGTTATATCTGCTACCTGTTAGACTGCCTTTGAGTTCTCATACTGTTCAGCTTCTAGCATAAATAGTTGGATGCTATTGCTTTTTGAAAGATACTACTTGTACAAATATGCATACAGCTTCTGCAATCGGTACAAAGTTCTGCTTTTGTGAATTTGTTATTATAAGAGCTCTTCAAAGAGACAATGCAGGGTTTTGATAGTCTATAGCAATTCTAGGTGTTTGGCCTGATAGAGATAATAGAGAAATCATGGAGATGACTTTGGCATATAGTATGGCCTCCTCATTGTAATTGCCTGGGAACACATCTTCTTGATATGTTTGGATAAGCTTATGGTGTCTAAATTCAATTAGTAGTTCCTATTACATAAAACAATTGTAACATTATCTAGTAAGCAAGCAACTGGCCTCTCCATACGGGAAAAAATCAATTTTCTGCCTCCACGTGTATATTATTGTAATTGCCTGGAAACACAGCTTCTTGATATGTTGTTTGGATGAGCCTATGGTGCCTAAATTCAAGTATTAACTTCCTGTTACATGAACCAACTGTAACATTATCTAGTAAGCAAGCAACTCGCCTTTCCATATGAAAAAAAATTCAATTTTCTGTTGTCTTGGTTTCTGATTTCAGAATTATGGTGTTTATTAATGTTCTTTTGGCTTTAGACTGACCCAGAGGAAGAAAGGAAGATCTTGGCTCGGGAAAAGCGGGCTTCCATGGCAAATTTCTCAAGTACTATGAAACGTCATGCACTTGTTTTGAAGAAAAGGGATTTAATGAGGAAGAAAGCAGAGGAAGATCAGAATAAGATTTTAAAGCAGCTTCTAGCTTCAGAGGGGCTTGAGCTTGACAATGAACAAGATGACGAAACATGAGTCTTCCACGTTCTCAGGCAATGGAAAAAATTATAACAGGCTATGTAGTTTCCACCTGTATGATTTGTGTTTTATATATGTTATATGCGACCAACTGTAATGTAAATTCAGTGGGCAGATGTTACAAAATACCAAGAGACAATCAAGTCTAATTTGTTTCACATAATTATATTAAAAATGGTCATTGAGAAAGTATAATAATGAGTGGCTTACGCCTTGTTTGTTAGTTGGTTCTGTGGACAGGATTCAAGTGCTCATCTGTTTTCGAAGACCATAGGCAAAAGGAGACAAATATGTGTTTAGCTTTAGATCATCTTGAGAGGGCAGTTATTTGAAGGAATCCCGGAGGCTACATAATGACCAAGCCAAAGTTAGGCAAAGCTCAATAATAGAAGAAATCTTATACAAGGTACAGAGATTTGTCACGTCTTACAAATGTCTGTAATCACCCATTATTTGTAATCAGTTATCACACGAGTGCCAATTACATACCATTATATGCTTTATGGCGTGGCATCTCTATGGATGCTCGTTTGCTCTTTGTTATCGAATCAATCTATTTTGGTTGTTATTCACATGTAATTCTGTATTGGGTTCTCTTCTCAAGACTTTTTGAGAGCTATTTGAATCACAGTAGCATTTACATGACAATGGCACAACAAACTCGAAGTGTAAATGGAATTCAACTATATGGGTATAAAATGGGAAAAATAGAATATATTAAAAAAATAAAAATAAAATAAAAACAAAAAGTAAAATTGTAATGGTTATTTTCGTGCAAATAGATTAAGTAGAAAGGGAGACAAAGCCCAAGTTTCAATTTTAAGACATAAATAAAGATTCAATTTTTGCCAATTACTCTTCAAGTCTCCTTTATTCAAGTGTCAAATTTTTAGTTTTAAGAGTACATATTGTTATACACAAAACAAAATTGGGGAGTAGAAATAGCTTTTAAGACAACCATGGTTACAAATGTGAAGTAGAAGCTGATGCCCTTGAATCTATGTTCTCTATAGGAGTGCGACCATGACCATCCAAAACTTCATTCAAGATAGCCAAATCCTCTCATTAAATGGAGAATCCTTAATAGCTGCAATCCATTATGAATGAGAATCAATCTCATTGAAATCAATTAGGTTGATTGTCTTTGATACTATTTGAGATTAACAATGATGAACATGCAGGTTCTTGACTTATTGATGAGTAGGAAATTATAAAATTATTGAAAGTTATAATTGGAAATCTTCTAACCTCAACTTCTCATCAAGCAAAATGAAGGTTGTGGTGGATGAAGATAAAAATCATTTCTCTATTATGTGCCCAATTAGTTATATATATTTTTAAAGTGTCTAAATACACTCCAAGAATGCTTGCAAGTAGAAGAATTGCATTGCTGGGCTAGAAATTGCAATGCCATCCAACAAAGTGCTTTGGCATCATGGCTGAAATGCTTCTTCCATCATTGCATGGACATTTTATTAGTTTTAAAATAATTTTTTTTAATAACATAGTATAAATGAATTTCATTCAATATATAATATAACGTTGATTGCAGATTATTAATTTAAAAAACAAGACTTGATATTATTGTTTCTTCAATTCCACTGTGTATACGTTGGAAAATAAGTCCTTTGCTTGTATAAATGCAACTTTGCCACGGCTACGTGTCTTTTCTCTACATCAAGAAAGAATATGGAAATGCACTTGAATAATCTTATTCACTTCTCTATCATTGTGTGATAGAATATTAGATAGAGGGATTCAATATAGTGACAATACATTTATTATTACTTCTCTCTCAAATTGGCATCAATATGCTCTTACATTTTTCATTGTATTGCTTCCTTTGTGTTGTCTATGACATTAGGGCATTATTTCCCATCAAACAGTCTTAACACACTAATCAGGGGCTTTGAAATTTGGGCAATATCTGTACATGCATCTAAAAGCCTCCTTTGCGTTGTCTATGACATTAGGGGATTATTTCCCATCAAAACAGTCTTAACACACTAATCAAGGGCTTTGATTTTGGGCAATACTTGTACATGCATCTAAAATGCTTGATCAAACATAAGCTATGAACTGTTGACCACATTTGACTCGAAAATGAGCACCCAACTTAGGAAACAAATGTGCGTTTTAGGTTAAATTTTTTGAACATATTTTACAATGCCAAGAAGTTAGTGGCAAACCTTGTCACACCTAGTCTCACAAACTCCTTTATATCAATGAATGATCTCATAATGCTCAACACCCTAATTTGGTTATATATGACTTTGATGATATATCTTCCTCTCTACTATATATTTAACCCAATCTTTTTTTTTAAATGTATTTTTATGTTTGAAAAGGTTCAATCAAGACAATGTGCTGCACGTGGGTTCCAAAACAATGCTAGGTATTTTTTATAAGAATATAGCATGTTGACACACAACTTGCTGCATTGTTAGTGATAATCTAGATTATTTATTGTGGCCTAACCTTTATCCCCATCTCATCAAATAATGAAAATGCAATCACAATAGGATGGTCTAATGAAGGACTCTCTAGTCAAACAACTAATAATAGTAAACAATAGAAACTTCCAACAAATGACATAATATACATCTTGGAAAAATCCTGTGATGCCTAATTTTTGCTCCCTTGGGTCCACTAAGTCTTTTCATTCTTTCTTTGATTGTTGCAAACTCCATTTTTTTTTTTTGGCACCAATAGTATTTTTGCAACTATGATAGTTCACTAGTTTGATGCATATTCACAAACCCAAATAAGTCATTTCATGAGTCGAGTTCTCAAACATGGATATGGTCTCCAAATAATCCTCTTAAATGTTTACCAAAATTGTAAGACTTGATTTTGAAAGGTGATAAAATGTGGTGACATTTGCTACAACTAATTGATGAATTAAATTTGCAAACAAACAAATCGAATGTTGGTGATGTGGGATTGCTTTGCTTACCCCAAGGATGCTCTTGCATAAAAAAATAACAAGTGATGCCTTCACTCTATTTGGTGCATCTACAATTTTTAGGAAGATATTGTCACTATCAAATGCAATAAACAAGTTAATCAATATATAATTCCTTCCATCAATCTTGAAAATAATGTTGCAACTTATAAATTCTCATGACAACTATCTCACTAACATCTTGGACCATCTCTCACAACAAGTCAACTTCAAGGGTCTCATTTGGCTCATGCCAACAAGATCAAACAATGTTGAATAAGATGCTTGAGTGATACAAAAGAAAATTCATTACCTTATTTATCTTTGCAAAACCAATTTTCTCCATCCCATGCTCTTCAATGATGATTGGGATCCAAGTGTGGTGTGGAGTGTACAAAATGTATTCACATTTCCCCATTACTAGTAGGTTTGTTGAAAGTGGTAGTTGGTGTGGTAGTAGAAGAATCATGTTTTGATGATGGAAGTTCCTCCACATCCAAACCAATAATATATGATTGTGTCAATGGACCAACAATAGTTTTGACCCTTTTTCACCTTTTTTTTTGTGTAGGCATCAAAAGACATCTTTGCTTGGTGAGTCATATCATTAGGATAATGCTTGTAAGTTTTCACATATCATGTTCTAATAACTTTGTAAGGTACTATTTAAAATGATCGATTCCCTTACCACTTTCATTTCTACAAAAAAATCATTTCAACTAGTTTGAATTGGGAACTTATAAGGCCCTCCCATGTTACTTGCCTCACCATGATTACTAGTTATGAAAGAATATTTTCTTAGGACCTAGTAGTTAGATAGATATCCTATGCTAGTGTCTCTATTTGATTTATACTTTATGACATCTATGACTATATTGGTGCTAACCTTTATTGGATGTGATTGGTATAACCATATTTTAATTGTGCATCAATTTTATGGTTTAGTAGATTAATGTTTGGTTAATGTATTACCATGTTAAATGTTTATGAAATTGATTTGGAAACCACTCAAATTTTAATTACATGATTAATTGAAATTAGTATTGTGTAAGGGGGAAATTGATGGAGTCGAATAAGATAAATGTAATGGATCAAACCTAATCTAATTCAAAACAAGAATCAATATCTATGCCCATTACTCATGAAATGAAGTTTTCTAAACTACTGAAAACAAACAATGAAATCCTACGATATCATAATGTAGAGAAGGGGGATTCACTAATCACGAGTTCTCTTCATTCAGAAAGCCTAACTGGGTGAACTACCCTAAACTACCTCAAGGAACAATGGCGAGAGTTCTAAAATCTGAAAGAGCAGGCCACAAAGATTCTCTGGACAAAATGACAAGCTCTTGGACAAAGGAAGACAACGTAGGTCTGGGATGACAACGCAGTGCGCCGGTGTCTCTTTGGCACGTTGGCCTCCATACGGATCAACAAGCAAGTTTATCACTGAGAATAGCTAAATGACTACTACGATTGCTAAGAACTTCTAAAGCATAGAAAAGTAGCAGAAAGTGATAGAACTAAAATAAAGTGTAGAAATGATAGAGATAAGGAGAAGAAAGGAAAGAAGATGCTTACAAGAATCCAAGTAATGAAGCCTCCTGCTAATAAATACCTTCAATACCCGTGTCTATAAGATTGAGAGAAAGTGTTGGGGCTGTATAGGGGTTTGCCTTAGTCAAAACACTGTTTTGGTGTTCCCACCTCCACGAACAACTAGATAGATAGAGATAAGAGAGAAATGAACAAACCGTGTGGTGAAAGCAAAACCCACTCAAGAGTAGAACTCGCACCACCAAGTGTGAGTGATAAAAGAAAACCCCGCTCAAGGAGGAGAACCTGTATGACAAAAAAGGTGATAAAAGCAATCCCCGTTCGAGGAGGAGAACCCGTATCATGAAGTAAGGATGCAGTTGGAAGGGGAAGTGACAAATCCCAAGATGCTCAAAGGTGCAAAGCACAATGGAGGTATGCAAGGCTTAGGAAGCCAAGGAGGGAAGCAAAGAGGCTACAAGAGCCAAGGGTGTTGTTGTAATGAGCTTATGAAAGATTGGGAGTACTGCAAAGGGTGGTGGAAGAGGAAGCTAGAAATTGGAATGAAGCTAGAGTGAAGCTAAAAGTAGAAGAGTGGAGCTAGAAGAAGTTAGAGGAACTTAGAAAACCAAATGGATGGAAAAGGTGACTTTTAAAGAGGGAAAAGAAGCTTCTTGAGCCGTCTTTGGGTGTCTCGATCCATTATCACCGATAAAAGGTGAAGACAAGTGGCAAGCATGCTCAAAGTAAGTTATTTGAGCATTGAAACGTCGCAGGATGTTTGCGCGACGCGCGAACGTCCGCGTGACACGCTAGTATATGGACACATCACACTACAAAATGACGAGAATGGGAAAAGCCCAAAGTTCGATGTAAAGTTGATGTGCAAAGGGTAGTTGCTGAAAAGGGGTTTTTGAGCATCATGAGAGGGAAAAGGGCTGATGCAGGGGCTAAAGTGAGCCTACACAAATGCTAAGGGAGTGGACACTAAAGTAGATGCAAGAATGTATGTGAAATTGCAAGGGGTGCAATTTTACGACTATACACATAATGAATTCAAAAACAAAGGAAACTTTACCATCCCATGTCGGAGTGTGCTCGCGAAGATGTTTGGTTGTTCATATCAATGCGAAGCCTCCATTGTTGCATGCAAAAGCTTTGAAGAATGTGCGTGTTGATCGAAGATGTGTGTAAGATCGGTTAAGATCTTTGCATTACTTTGTTGTATGAATGATATTGATTCTTCAATCCTTTTGAGGAAGAATATGAGAGAATTTAGATAGGAATAATCTGTGCAGATTTATTACGTAATTAGTGTGATTGAAGAAATAAGTTTGAGTGTTCAGTGGGATTGAAGAAATAGATTGAATAATCTGTGGAATTGAAGAATAGATTAACCTGGTAGGAAATAGATGGATCAGTCAAGCAATAAGAATGAAAAATTGGTGGTTCATAATTTACTCAATCATGAAAGTGGGTGAGGATAATTAATTAATCTTTTTTGGAGTTGAACGTGCAAATCAAGTTTGACTTTTGTAAACAAAGTTGTATTTGTTTGATTTGATTTTTGATGATGTTTTGAACAATTAATTTCAATTATTCAAATTTAGGGGAAAGTGATTTAATTAAACTATTATGTTTTAATAATTTAATTTAACTTAGGGGCATAGGGTTAATTAGTGACATAATTAAATAATTGATGTTATTTAATTAATCAGGAGGAATAAACTTAGATTAAAACTTTATTAAATATATGAAATTTATTTAATTAGTAAAAAATGATGAAAAAATGAATTAATTAAATAATGTACTATTATTCAATTAATAGAGGAAATTAGTGTTTTTGATGCATTTGATGTGAAATACTGATTGGAGGATGAATTAATTAAATAATGTTAAATCACTTAATTAATAGACAAATATGAGCAATGATAATATTTAAATAATAATGATAATGTGTGAATTATTTTTGATTCATATTTTGGAGTATTTTAATGGTTTTGATGTCTAAAAATTTGATTAAATAAATTGGACATTTTTTGGGTTGTAATTTGCATTGGGAAGCATTTTATAATTGACATTTTAAATAAATTGTGAAAAAGTAGAATGGGGCATGTGATTCTTGGGAGTTGTGAAATTTGAATTTGTAATTAATGTTCCATAATGCTATAGGCAAGAATTGGATGCACAAGAAGAGTTTGACTGGCAATTTGAATTGGAGAAATGGAGAAATGGAGGAATAATTATGCTGGCTAGTGGAGGCTTGCCTAGCTAGGAGTGGTGCAAACATGCACTAGGGAGTTAGAAAATTGCATTTGATGCCATTATATAATTTTTCTAGAAGGGGGCATGGAATTGGAGATTCCTAGGTTACTGAAGGTGTGGTTGCAAGAGTTTTCATTGTTGATTTTGTTTTGTCTTGATTTTTGGTTCCAAATTTTGGGAGTGGAAAACTTGGGCATATATTTTCCTGGGAAAGCATTTCAGATTGTATTTTGTAGGTGGGAGGTGGAAAACTAGAAGAAAACTCTTAGGGATTTCATAGGAGTTGGTGTTCTTGATTTCCAAAAAACATAGTTATAGGTGAAGGAAGGAGAATTGCAAGAAGAAGGAGAAAGAATGACTACAAATGTATTCCTTTTGGATTGAATGTAACTCACATATTATGTAGGAGACATTGAGTAATCAAATCTACAAGATTGTTGCTGACTTTGGTGTTGATTCATTTTAATTACTCAATTTGTTTGTTGTAAGTTTGGAATTCAAAGAGTTGCAAGAAACTCTCTTGCATCACATTATCTAATTTTTCCAAAAGGGAGCGTGGAATTGGAGATTCTTGGGTTGTTGGAGGTGTGGTTGCAAGATTTTTCATTATTGATTTTGTTTTTTTCTTGATTTTTGGTTCCAAATTTTGGGATTGGAAAACTTGGGTGTAGCTTTTCTTGGGAAAACATTTTTAGATTGTCTTTTGTAGGTGGGAGGTGGAAAACCAACATCAAACTCTTGGTGATTGCATAGGAGTTGGTGTTCTTGATTTCTAGAAAACATAGTTGCAAGTTGTTAACGAATGAAATGGTTCTTGATAGATATATTAGATGATGAATCTAAACCCAGATTAGGCACCAATTCAAATTCGCTAATAGCTCTAAAAAGTCCACAATTGTATTTGTTGCTTTTCTCTGAATTTTGTCGAGGTACAACTCCCTCACTAGATTTTCAATGAATTAAACTAAACCTAAGAAAACCACATGTGCTTTTAACTAGAAAATAGGAAAGGTGACAAAAGTTAGACCATAAATATGAAGCTAACGTAGTATTAGAGGTCACGGTCATTTATAATCAACACAAAGATTGAAAATTCATGACCATCAAATTTAACTAGTGAAAAATAAACCAAACTGCAATAAATAAATGACATATAACTCATCTTTCAAAGGAGACACAACTAAACCGTACACATAATTCTAAGATTAGCATACAGATATCATTTAATTCATAACACACCGATTATAAGCTATTATAGTTTGCAGTAAATGCTATTCCTTCTCGATAGCACCCCTCAGGTGTATCCAAAAAAAGGTCCCTTCTATCCTCCTTAATTTCAAATTTATAGTAAGGCTAAAACCTTTGGTAGGTACCAAAGTCGTTACTAAAATATAAATTTCTTGTATTCCAAATGTTCCTCGAGAAGTTGGTCAGAATAATGGAAATTTGGCAAGGGAATAGGTATCGTCAAAGAAAACTGATCTTAACCCTAACAATAGCCACCAAAGGACAAATCATTTCACCAACCTTTAATGCAACGTATAAGAATATCAAGCGGTGACATGTGTGAGTTGCCTGATAGGAAATTGTAATTCAAATTGATGCAAGCCATCATTAAATGTGAATTAAATTATCATCTTGTCAAGCTTAGAAGAATACACTCATGTCTTACCGTGACTATAAATTCAGGCAGTGTCACCTTTCTTCCACCATCAATTGCATCAAACATGGTGAGTTCTCAGAGTGATGTAAATTCTTCTAATGACTACATTATCCTTGAGGAAATTGAGTGTAGCCCGTTGTTTAGGCACATTTCTGACCAGCTGAAGGAGGTCTTCGTGGTGCAGAGTGAAGTGGAGGAGGAAGTGTTCCAGAGTATCCTTGGTGAGGCATTCCTGAGCCAAGCCCATGTGCATAACACCACTATGCTGGAGCGTTTCATCTACACTGTCGTCAGGACTTCTGGTTGTTGGGACTGGGACATGAGAGCACTGGAGCGCCTAGTGAAACCTGAATTCCATCATCACATCAACGTGGTGATAAATGGACTCAGCTATTATCCTTGAACTAGGTTGATAGTTGATACCATCTGCATTGCATTTGCTATCCAGGATGAGACTCTGGAGGGGGCCGTGGCTCTGCTAAACACTAGAGTAGTGAGGAATGACATCAGACTATTTGTGCAATTCGTCTAGTCACATGAGAACCTACTATCATCGGCTCAAATCGAATGCCTGCAAATTTTCGCTAAGGACATCTATGTTTTGATGTTTGCCTTGTGCACCTGAAATGAAATGTTTTTTTCTTTTTCCTCTTTTTGTGTCCACCACCTGAGTTTTTGTAATGGAACCAAGTGATTTTGGCCATGCCAACATGATGTAAAAACATTTACATATATAAATAAAATATCTCTTTTTGGTACTATTTGTTTTTTTACATGTATGACTCCATTATTTCTTGTTCATATCACGCTTGGAAATTTCTGGTTCTCTTTTGTATAATGCATTGGTTAAGTAACCAAACTAGCTATAATTGGGTTAATCAATAAAACTCTTCTTAGGTGGAAAAATCGGCGGTTCAAAGAACCTAGCAAAACCCCGCCCAGGTTCGAGATAGTCTCAAGAATATCGCTCGAGGCATAACTTGCAGAAGAAATTTCTAAATTTTGACTTATGACTCATCAAACAGTTTCCCAACATTCATACATTCACTTAGGGGAAAAAGAAAGTTCGAACATGGTAGGAAAATACCACCCGATGAAGGACATATAAGGTGGGCGGTAAAGTAAGAGGTTCAATGAACTTATAAAAACCCCAGCCAAGTTCGAAGAGAATAACAAAAGACCGCTCAAACATAGATTGGGTCTAAGACTTAGGCAAGAAGTAAGATAACATCCCAAGTAGAAGTTTAGGGAAAGTTTATGGGTAACACAGGTGAAGGAAGGAGAATTGCAAGAAGAAGGAGAAACAAGGAGACATACCTGTAGTGATTTTTTTTATTCCTGTAACAAGCCAATTGGTTTTCCATTTAATGTATTTCTTAGTCTTCATGGCTGCAAATGTATTCCTTTTGGATTGAATGTAACTCACATATTTTGCAGGAGACATTGAGTAATCAAATCTACAAGATTGTTGCTAACATTGGTGTTGATTTATTTTAATTCTTCAATTTGTTTTTTGTAAGTTTGGAATTGTTGAGAGTTGCAAGAAACTCCCTTGCATCACCTCTATCTTCCATATTCAGATCCGTATTTGTTTTTGTAAATTTTTATGTCAATCTACTTAATTATTCATATTTTCAGATTAAGGTTTGTAACACCTATGTTAATTAAATTACATTTTATCAATCTGCCCTCTTTGCAACAAAGGAACAAAACCCAAGTAGCTTGTCTCTCCTTTTGAGGAAGTTAGCCAAGCACAAGAATTCATTGGTTCATGTTCTAAATGTTATATGGGAGAAAGATTGATCTAGGTTAATGTATTAATTAGTCTAGGATCTCTTTTCCTATATAATATTTTGGTGAACCCAACGTATCTTATTCATGCAAACCTTTTGATTTACTTGTATGTGTTTTTAGATCTGATTAGTTTGTTAATTCATTAGATAGCTATGTTGCATATCTTATTTAGAAATTACAAAATATTGTGTGCTTAGAAAAAAAGCTTAAACAATTTTTTCTTTTCTTTTAGATTAGAAAACCAAGCTATAAACAAAATTTCTTCTATATCTTAATCAACATATCCGTCTTGTCATCACTTTCTTCTATATATCATAAATCCTAGCTCTTGTCTTTATGGGCTAATCATTGGCAAGTCAAGGCATGTTGATTATTTGAGCTCTATCACACTCTAGATTCTAATTTTCACAATCACATGTCTTCAAACAGTGCTCAACCTGTACAAGTTTTCCTTGGTTTTTGAAATCTCTAGACACAAGTGCCCCATGCTGGCATCCTTCCTATTCTACTCTAGATTTTTGTACTAGTTTCTTCTCTGTTTCTTTTGTTCAAATCTATTCTCTATCTCTTTCAATTTGCTCTATAACATTTACATTTTGTTATATTTAGTTAATTTGATCCTCTTTTCACCATAATAAACAAAAAAGGACATAGCAACATGTTTTATTTTCAAAACTAAATCTTGTCTTTTCATAACAACTTTTATTTTCTATTTTTTTTCAGATCATTTCCTTGAACCCCATTCCATGTCATCAAAAAGGATATACGTCGACCTTCAGCTGAATTGTTTCTATCTCTCTTTCATAATGAACTTATTATTTTCTTTCCTTTTGTCCCTTTCCATCTTTGTTAAGAAACTTCAAGAAACTCTCTTGCAAGTGTGTGAAAGTGAGTTTCTTTCTCCTATTTTATTATTTTTCTTTTATCCCTCTCCCAATATCTCTCCTACTTGTGAGGATATCTTGGTGCAAGAGGATGCAATCATTGATATTTTTCTTAAAATGAAATTTCCTACTCTTGATTCCAATGCCCTTCCTTCTGGAAACGTGGCATTGATACATGAAAATTCAAAAGTCACATCAGATCTCCCACAAATGGATGTTTGTCAAAAACTAGTCAACACAATTTACACTTCTAGTTCTAAAAATGAACCTGTAAAACCAAAAATTATTGTACGTATTTGTTCTAATGTTTCTCAACTATAAATTAATCATTTTCTTACTATTTGAGGTATTCCAAATCCACCTTGAC
The DNA here is from genome assembly GCA_007258455.2 of Sequoia sempervirens. Lineage (NCBI taxonomy): Eukaryota > Viridiplantae > Streptophyta > Pinopsida > Cupressales > Cupressaceae > Sequoia > Sequoia sempervirens. The sequence continues at coordinate 155,131,017 of VDFB02000017.1, read as the reverse complement.
CTCCTATTACATTCTAAAATTTGTCGAACAAATTACTAAAAACAATAATTTTGATCAAAATGTGTCACAATGACCTCATTATCATGTAGTTGCTCACATGTACAATAATTGAAATAATAAACAACCTAAAAAAACCTCAAATTTTCCCACTTCTATTCTACTTCCTCAACCTTTTATTCCTCACCTCATCTTCCTGAATATGTGGGTAAAGAGTATGATCTTTTCGAATAGCTTCGTGCTACTTCGACTAAGATCTCTCTTTGGGAATTAATATAAACCTCTCTTTCATACCATGGGATACTCTAGGAGGCTCTACAAAAGGTAGTAATCCCACCTGTTGTTAGACCAAATGATGTAGCAACATTTTTGATTGTATGCATGCAACAAATTTATATATTATATTCCACCAAATTGAATTACCTTCTCTTCAAATTAAAAACAACATGATCCCCTTATGATTTTAGTCATAATTAATAGAATTGGAATAAAGTATACTCTAATCGATAATGGATCTCGTCTTAATGTTTATAGCATTAAATTGAACTATGCCAGACTACTATAGATATGCCTCTCATCAAACCCGATACTCTTTCTATTCGTACATTGATAATGTTGGTAGAAGATCATTAGGTACAATAACATTACCAGTTGAGGTAGGACTTACAACTTTTCCTACCCTATCCATGTCATGCCTGATTCTCTTTCATAAAATATTATTCTTGGTAGATTGTGGATTCATGCCATGGTGGAAGTCCTATCTACTCTTCACCATACAATGAATTTTGTCTACAACAACAAGATCTATGTGATTGAGGTGGATTTGGATCCAAAAAGTTGCTTACATATAGAAGCTAGGTATCAAACTCCTATTTTAAATAATTTGCTTCCTCCTTCCAACCCACTATTCTTCGTTGCTAACAATAGTGATGATCAAAATGGTGCTTCGCCTTCAAGTGCATATTTCAGTGAAAATTGGGGCTCACTAGAGTTTACACCCTCCTTTGTTGGAGAGTAAAAAATCTCACAATCTAAACCTAAGATCCCAAAGGAGTCTTCCATTTTTTTTGCATAATATATTTCTTCTAAGCAACTCAAATATACTATTCCAATTTCTTCTATGTTGACACCATCATTCCATGATAATGCATCTTCTTCTTCTAACACATATCTTGATGATGATTGGGGCTCTTTAAATTTCTCCCCTTATGGATTATTTGAATCTAATATTGACCCTCCCCATCTTGATATCTCAAAACTCAACAAGGATTTTCATTCTTGCAAAAGAATCAATTTTTCTTCTCATGTCAATCATGTTGCTTCTTCTTCAAAAAGTGATCATACTTGTCATTTAGATAAGATTAATAATGTGGACTCTCCTCCTGAATCTTATTTAGAGACACATTACAAGCTTGGATTTAAATTTATTACTAAACTTGGATACGATGAAAACAATTTAGAGTGCTTGGAACATGGAGTTAAGGTTCTCGTGAAGCTTACATTGTGCTTGTCTAAATAGGGTTTAGGTTACCAAACTCCTTTGTCTACATCCCTTCCTCCATTGTCTTATGTATCTATGTCTTCCTCTTGTGATTAGTCAGACCTTTATTCATAAGAGAAAGGATTGCCTCTTGCCCCTCATCCTCTATCTAAGAAAGAGCATATTTTGTTGAGGTTTCTCAAAGGCTTCTTGATTACTCTTCCTCCTCTAGCATGTAAAAAACCTCATAAACATGATCAAACAAATCCTTCTTTATATGCATATCATTAAGTTCTTGGCCATTCCACCAATAAATTTTATGTCTTGGGAGATAAATTATGACAACTTCTTGACTCTGGTGCCATCACTCTTCCATTTATCAATGCACTTGTTAGATCATTTCATAACAAGTGATATTGGGTTTCACCTTTTTCATATTCCTTCTAAGTAATAAAATTTCTTCTATTTTTTAACTCCTCACTATGTGGTATTCGTAGCTCTATGTGTCTGAGCTCCTTTCCATTCATGGTGGTACAAAATTACATGTAATAATACTTCTATGCTAACAATACAATAGTCTCTAGCATGGTTTTCCTTGCCTATACATTAGGGAGAAAGGATAACTGGTTTTGGAGGTGTACATAATTCTTGAGGATTCCCTCTCTTCTTTCTTCCCCCCTTCTTTTCCTTAAAATATTAGTATAGTAAATATGCTAATATTTTAAGTGGTGGCATATCACCTATCCATCTATGAATCCACACATGCACCCTTCTCCATTCATGATTCTTGATATTTGGCTTATTGATGTGCCCCCCTTTGGTGGTGTTTTCATAACACCCCCTAATGTATGGTTATCAATTCCTCCCCTGAAACATTGTTCATTTGTATACTCCTAGAGGCATTAGCAACACAATCACCTAGCATAATGTAACTTTCTAGCTTGTGAATTTGTGTACTCTATAAGCCACTTGGCATAACACAATTTTCTAGACAATATGCTTTATAAGGCTTGAATTGTCCTACCCATGGTCACCTAGCATAACATAACTTGCTAGCACATGATCCATGGGGAATTTATAATGTGCATGACCCCTAACAACAAAGCAAGCTAGTTCTTGTGTCATGTAGCCTTCTTCGTTCATATTGATTGCTCCCCATCTATTTGTATGTGTTCTTCCTTTGAAGAAATCAATCAAATCACTACATTATTTTCTCCTCTTTAGAATTCTTCTATGTTTCTGTTGCATTCGAGGGATGACACTTGGTATTGAGACAACCTTTCATACTGAGGTCTACTTACCTTGCTAACTCATTTTTTTTCTTTAGATAGTATGTACTAACATTATTTTTTTTCTCTCCATGTATGCTTCATGTACACTCTATGCTTCTTGTATACTTAATGTATGCTTTGTGTGCCCTTTGTGTATGCTTCATGTGCACTTTATTGTTTGCTCAATTTATGCATTATTGTATATTCAATTTTTTTCTCATCTTGTGTGTGATACATCTATATTTAAGGTGTCTTGTGTCATATGCATTTATGACCTTTTTATATTGACATTGTGGATTTATAGGATCCTAAGTTTGAGGGCTATCACATCTATCAACTTGGATTCATAATGTCTCTTCAATGCTTTGTTAAAGAGATCTATCTTCTCCATACTTTAGCATGAGTATGGACGTAATTTTATATCCCCACTAAAGTGAGGGCTAAATATAATTTCATAAATTTTTGCCACTGATAATTTTACACTAGGTTTGATACTTTTTCTTTTCTTGCATGATTAATTATGTTCATAATCTGACCGTTTCATGGCTTGATTAAGAAAATATGCTATATTCCTTGAAAACTAGAATTTTGGGAGAAAGGAAGGCCCAAACACTAGTGTGGGGCACTAGGGTCTTGCATTTGAATTTTAAAAAGGTTATAAATCTAAATGCGAGTCTTTAGTGTCTTGAAAATTTCCCTGTGTCGACCTAGCTCCAAAAGAGTACTTGTGATGCATATATAAACAACTCTATCTCTCTCTCATTTACACACATGCAAATTCTTTAAGCACTCTCTCTCTCTCTCTATTCTTCTCTACATGATTTCTAAAGCTCTCTATTTATGAAGGTTATTTTGTTATGTACACTAGCCCTTATAGGTGTTCAAGGAAACTTATTCTTTCTTCATAAACTCCTTATGAAAACGTATGATGCAACATCTATCCAACAAGGGTTTCAAGCATATGGTAAATCTATTTCATGCTATTTCATTTGCATCAGTCTTTGTCATTTCTTTAGCCTCTAGTCCCATGAGGGAGCACACTCTTTATCATTATTATCATTGTTGTTGTGGAGGTGGGAACACCAAAACGAGGTTTGACCTAGGAAATCCCCTATACAACACAACCCTTTTCTCTCTTTTGTGTGTTTAAATCCGAATTTGGACTTTTTTGACAATAAGGAGTTAGAGGAAGACATAGTGGACTATGATAGATGGATGTAAGAATTTAGAGTGTCAAAAACCCTAGGACATAGGTGCCTTGCATTAGAGTCCTGCCATTTTGCCTCTACTTCTAGTGACAGGTTCTCCTTTGTTTTCCCTATTTAGATTTGTATTCATTTTTGTAAATTGTTATATTAGTTTATGTAATTATTTACAAAATTTTAGATTGGGGTTTGTATCACCTAGGTTAACTAAATCACTTTTTATCAAATTTCCCTCTTTGCAACAAAGGAACAAAACCCAAGTAGCTTGGATCTCCTTTTGAGGAAGTTATCCAAGCACAAAGCCTTCGTTGGGTCGTGTTCTAAATATTGTATGAGAGAAGGATTGATCTAGGTTAATTTATTAATTAGTCTAGGATCTCTTTTCCCATCTACACTTATCAAATGCATGAAAATTTTGCAAAAAGAGATCCAAAATATTTAGATATCATTCATTCACCAACTTAAAGATATAAGATAATTTAAATAAAGGAGAAGAAAAACTGAATGGAAAAAAGTGATGTTTTTAAGTAGAACTCAAGTATACCAAAATGTAAAGAAAGGAAAATTTTGGTATTATTAAAATAACTAATTTTAAAAACCAAACAAAACCTCTATATTTACTTACAAAAGTAAGATATTTTCATTGCAAAAGTATAGCCTATATTTTAAACTAAAATGATAAACTCCTTTTAAATTATAAGCTTTTGGAGTAGAAAATAAACAAAAATCTGTAGAGAATACAAAGAATATTAAAATAGTTTTCTAATTGAAAATGAAAACACAGATATAGAGGAGCTTGGTACCAAAAGAAGCAAATCTTTGTCAAGGATTCCAACACATCACACAAACATCTTTGTGTCATAATGTCATCCTTTACCAATCACTATAGAATCTCCTAGAACATACAACTTAGGTTCTTGAATCACTTTAACCTACACACTTAGAGATGAGAAAAAATATTTGGGAAATTTAGCGGTTTGTTTCAATGAAACCCCCATTTTGGTATTTTGACCTCCACAGACAACCAAGAAAGCGATGATTAATAAAAATGAAAGATTTTAAGTCCTAAGTGTATTAAGGATTAAAAACAATGATAAAATAAGTTTCTTGATAATGATGTTAACCATGGTCTATGGGAAAAACCACCATTGCATTTAGATAAAAATAACAATAATGATATATTTATGAGCTCTACAAATAAGTTGTCTCATATTAGAAAAAGACACAAGACCAAGAGAATGATATACCAACATAATCTAAATGGATGAGATGGATGAAATTAATAGTATCTTGATAATATTGAACTACTATGAAGAAGAAGCCAATACCATAATAATAGGGCACTAAAAGAATAACTTTTGCGACTACCAATATTTTGACAAAGTTCCATCAAAAAATTGAAATAAAGAGTTTGTTGTTGAAAATTATGAAAAGACCCCTATAAAATGATATGAAAGTGGGTTTTGTTTGCTTGAACAAGAGGGAAGTGACATTACTTTCTCATTCAGGCATTACAACATGCATTGTATACAAGCCACACAAAAAGTGTGCTTCTGAATTTCAAAAATTCTCAAAATGCTAACATGTCATGATATTGTCTAAGAGAATTCTACTAAAATTTAACACACATGGTAGACATATACTATACTCTTTGAATGTGAGGAAAAATCTTTCATATAGAAGTGTCAAAATCTATCACTAAAACATGATGAAAGTGAGTTCAGAGGGTAATGTGAAATTGTGCGAGTACACAATTTTTGACTCTATGTAAATAAGTCAACTTAGGACTAGTTTAATTGTTAGGCATGAATTAAGATTAGTTTTAAGGAAGAATGCCATGCTTATGCAAGAAAATAGAAAGTTTGAACATGGAAAACACTATCACATGGAAATATTTTGAGAGATAAACCTATGTGTACATGTTCTAAATGATACAAAAGTGTGACAAATAGTAAATCAAGATGTTTATTGTGCACGAGTGATTATGTCTGTAAGTAGAATGTGATGTTTTAATTATAATATGTAATCTACAAAAAATTACATTTATCTACATAATATTTTGTTAGAGTAATAGGTTGTTTACTTCATTAATTTAATCATATTAATTAATTAATTAATTAAGTCACCTTTACTTTATTTCACTTAAGCTAAACTTAGGAATCCTTATTTTGCATTATTAAATTAGTCATTTCTTCTCGTTCATTATGATCTTGACACTTGTCACATGCTAATTTAATCCTCATCCTAAGGTTCTCACCTTTAGGGTTTTGATCTCCTTTCTTAAGGATTGATCTCTTTGTAATTATTAACTTCTCGAGTAATGCATTTTTGCTTCATGTTTGCAGAGCACCATTCTTGTGTCTCTTGATCTCCTTTGGTGACATGTTATTTGCTTGCAGGTGTTCATTGGGATCTGTGAGGTTGGATTATCAACTTCTACATAGTATCAGAGCTCTAGATCTGCAAGCTTCTTGTTCCTTTTTTGTGAGATCTTGCCTTGAAGTAGTTTATTAGTGCATCCAAGGTCAAATTAGACCTCTCCGTTGAATCCAGAGCTGTTGGAATAGTCAAAATTGATTTTTTTTCAAAATTGGCTTCTGTTTGTCAGATCTGTGAGGGTTTGAAGAAAGGGCTTTTTTGCCAGATCCAGGAGGTGCCTAATTTTTTAGGGTGTTTTGAGCCCAAACAGACCTTACCATTGCATTCGTAGTAGCCAAAAACCCTAAGATTGGCTGTAAAGTCGTCAAAATCCGAGTAGTTGACTTCTAAGGGATTTTTTTTTGCTCATATGACCTCGTACGTCCGTCTACACGCGGATCAAGAAAAAAAATTAGCAAGCCTGGTAATTTTTTATTTTTTCAAAAAAATTAAAATAAAATTATAAAAATAATAGGCTTTTTTTTAAAAGAAAAAAATAAAAAATATATATATTTTGAGGTATGTAGTACCTTCGTCCCTGCAGGTACCGCAGGATTGCGGCCCTACATGTACCACAGTACTTGCGGATTGCAGTATTGCAGCCTGTAGGGGTCCGTAGCTTGTGGGCTTGCGACTCTTATGGGGAATGGTGGGGGTGGTCCATGTGTCCCCCACCACCCATATTTTTTTAATTACAAAAAAAATTATTGTAACTTTTTTATTGTTTAAAAAAAATAGATTTTTTTTTTTAAATAAGTCAAATTGCACAAATACGACAATGACCATTTGGCCGTCAATTTTAACCCTGCATTTTTGCTACAATGGTCGTTTGGATGTCAAATTTAATGCAACAGACTGTGTTTTTTGCCCTTTGAGAGCTGTTTTTTACTGGAGGCCATAACTTTTGCCACGGTGTCAAAATTGGGCAAACAAGATATTGTTGGAAAGAGGACTTAGAGTAATTTCCAACGGTTCAGGTATTTTTTGGAGATTTTTTCTCAAGTACTTGTTATTTCTAGTCAAAGTCATATCTTCTTTTCTAGAGTTGCCTTCAGTGTTTTCGACATAACTTTTGCATACGATGTCAAAAATGGGAAAACGAGATATCGTTGGAAATCTGGTTCCGAGATCTTTGCAGTGGTGTAGGTGGTTTCTAGATTTTATTTTTGATTTTTTCCATAAATCCTCTAAACTGTAGTATTTTTTGGACCTTATGGGCTCACATTGCATGTATTTATCATCTATAAACACATTGAAATAAAATGCCTCAACTTTGTATGTGTAGTATTGGGATTCTTGCACATCACTTTGTGCCTTGTTGTACTCACACTATGATATAAAGTGCCATGAGGGTTGATGTTTTCCTTTTTTTTCCTTCATACCTTTCTCATGCGTATGTGACTTTTGTTTTCACATCCTTTATATCTGCTTGTACTTTCATGTCTGCACATTCAGATGTTCTTGGTTCTTTATCATGCACTACATTCAGGCATTTAGTTTTAGTGCACCTGTCATACCTCTCCCTTGTCAACATTATGGGGAGGTTTCTACTGTTGGTGCTAATGCTTCCTTGGTTTCGCGTTGGAGTGAGCTATGTATACAGTATTTGTTCTTATGTACTAGGTGGATGCAACAGTTGGTTACCCATGCATTTCAGTCAGATGGAGCACTTACCATATGGACACTCTTGCATTCCTATTTCTAGAGGCGACCTTCCATTTTCACTTAATCAGTTCTTTAAACTATGGTACTTGTGCCATCTATATCTTCGAGTTCCAAATGTTTTGACTTGGTTTTCCATCAGATTCAAGTAGTGTCATTGAGGGAACTCATGCAGATTCTTGTCTTCTTGATCTTGATCATCATTTGTTTCAGAGAGGTTTTTTCTTTCAGCATTTCAACAATCATTCTACGACAGTATTTGCAGCTTCTTCATGCTTTAGTGGTGTTTTCCATGTTAATCCTTTGTTCCTATCTTTTGGGACAATTTCTTCTTGATTGGAGGCTTCTTCATCCTTCACTCTTGTTTGGAGGCTTCTTAGTCCTTCACGTGTATTTCTCTCTTTTGGAGAGGAGTTTTTCCCATGAGATTTTCTCATTTTCTCATGTTGTGAGAGATTTTTTACATTTGTACATGGGTACCTCATCTGGCCTTGTTTGTTGGGACCCATCTTTTCTTTCATGCATTTTGTCCTTAGTTTCTTAGCTTCTCCCTAAGTTCATCTTAAGGGGGGGTGTTAGAGTAATAAGTTATTTACATGATTAATTAAATCATATTGATTAATTAATTAAATCACCTTTACTTTATTTCACTTAAGCTAAACTTAGGAATCTTTATTTTGCATTATTAAATTAGTCATGTTGTCTTGTTCATTATGATCTTAACACTTGTCACATGATAATTTAATCCTCCTAGGGTTCTCACCTTTAGGGTTTTGATCTCCTTTCTTAAGGATTAATCTCTTTGTAATTATTAACTTCTTGGGTAATGCATTCTTGCTTCATGTTTGCAGAGCACCATTCTTGTGTCTCGTGATCTCCTTTGGTGATAGGTTATTTGCTTGCAGGTGTTCATTGGGATCTGTGAGGTTGGATTATCAACTTCTACATATTTTGCATAAACAAATATTAAAATAAACTAAACAAAATTAAATATATGAAATACACTTTTCATCACTACAACAACAAATTTTAAAAAACAAATTATTTAGAAACACCTTTCGGTTTAATCTAGAGTTCCAACACACATTGTAAACAAGCCACATAGAAAGTGTGCTTTTGAATTTTGAAAATTCTCGAGATGCCAACACATCATGCTACCATCTAGGAGAATTCTATTGAAATTTAACACACATGGTAGAGGTATACTATGCTCTTTGAATGTGAGGCAAAATATTTCATATAGTAGTGTTAAAATATCATTAAAACATGAGCTAAGGTGAGTTCAAAGTGTAATGTGAAATTGTGCAAGTACACAATTTTTGACACTACATAAATAAATTAACTTAGGACTTATCTAATTGTTAGGCGTGAATTAAGGTTAATTTTAAGGAAAAATGTCATGTTTATACAAGAAAATAGAAAATTTAAACTTGCAAGATACTATCACACATGGAAATATTTTAAGGTTTAGACCTATGTATGTACATGTTCTAAATGATACAAAAGTGTGACAAGCGTTGAATCAAAATATTTATTGTACAAGTGATTATGTCTCTAAATAAAATGTGATGTTTTAATTATAATATATAATCTACAAAGATTTACATTTATCCACATAATATTTTACATAAACAAATATTAAAACAAACAAAACAAAACTAAAAAGTATGAAATACACTTTTCATCATGACAACAACAAATTTTAATAAACAAATTATTTACAAACACCTTTCAATTTAATCTAGAGTTCCAATAGAAATAAGATTCAATTAAAAATTTAGTGATGACGACTAGTTCCAATAAAAATAGGAGACTTAATTAAAAATTTATATTACAATTTTAAAACAAAACAAACCGATGCCTTTCATTAATGATGATAACTATAATTTGATTTCTAGTAGTTATTTGACTTTTATCCAATAATTTTTTATTAAACATAGTTGAATATTATTAAAGGTACTTTAATAATTTTTGTTTTTCTTGCACTAAAGTTGATTTCAGAACCTACAACGATGACATTACAAATGTAAGCAAAGCTCAACAATTGGATGAAAAATAAAACATTGCCCACTTGTCCCTTCCTTTTCAATTATTTAGGTAAGAAAGCTACTGAGAAAACATCAAATGACAATATAAATCAAACCAATTTCCTCACCAACCACACTATATTAGAATTCCTCCACCACATAAAAAATTATAGCTGACCTCACCTGCCAAAAAGTCACTGTTTTTTACTTAAAACTGCCAAACAAATTCAGCAATCTTTCTAAACATTGTATCATCATTATAAAGACAAAATGCGCAACAAATTCAATGAACTATCACATAGTTTATATCAGCAGTAGTTGAAAAAGTTTTTATCAGTCATTTTATCAGTCATATGTGTTTATGTAGGCTGTATACAAAATTTATTATTATTTTTTATTGGATTAAGTATTTGGTTTTGATTTGTTTTAATTTTAAGATTAAGCATTTGATTATTTTTTGTACTGATTGTCAAATATTTATATCGTGTAATGAAAGTCGTAATTGATTTGGGGTTAAGTAATCTCTAATTGTCTCTTTTTTGGGTTGCCATGTTTGTCTTTTGGTTTTGTATACACTTATAAGATTGTCAACTTGACTACATTAACTATGAGATAAAATATACAATGTTTCTAGTAGAACTCATCAATAGTTTACATGGTTACGTTGTCTCTATTCACTTTTTTGTTGTTGGTATGATTATTGTTTAGCTTTTGTCTACTCATACAAACTTGAATACTTAACTAGTGCATGGACTAACTATAGTATCATGTAGTGAAACTCATCACCACTTTATGATTATATTTTCTTGTTGGATTTTCATGCTTAATAAATTTTGTCTATTCTTAAAAACTTGAACACTTGACTACGATCTATATAATACATAGTAAAACTCATAATAATTTATAATTAGATTGTTCTTAATCTATTCTTTTCTTATTTTGTAATGTTTATCATTAAATTTTTTCTATTATTACAGACTTGAACAATTGACTCATTCCTAATTATAAAAAATACAATATTAAAAAAAAATCATTAATTTATAGTTAAATTATCCTAAGGATGACTATACTTTTATATTGATTTAATCCTATCCATCTTTATACAGATCCAATCTTCCATATTATTTTTATTTTAAAGAAAAAATCCATGATGTAGGATGAGATCATGCTTTTATCAAGTAATTATGGGTCAACTTTCAAACTTTCTATTTAGAGATCTTAAAATAAGGTTTGTCATGTGTATGGAAAATTCTTCTTTATAAAATTTATATTTAATTGATATTTGTATATGTGAAATATTTTAGTTAATAATAATTTTTTTTTTAATATTACAGGGGGTGTCCTCGCGACCCAGCCCAGCGGTCCAACAACCTTTATCTTGGGTACCTAAGGCGAGCTAGGGCAAGACAAGTCCCCTACAGGTGAGATATGAATAGATATTTTTTAAAATAAAATTATAAAATAAATTATCTTTTGTCTAATCATTAGTATGATTTGGAATGTAAGTTTATAAGAAAAGATATTAGATTTATTTCAAATTATATCAAGTGAGTTATTAAGTTTTGTAAGTTTAAATAAATTATAATATATAAATATAGAAAAAAATATGTTCAATTTATGTAAACTAGATCTCAAAATATTTTGACCTAACATCATACATAAAAATTCCAAGAAATCAATAAATGTTAATATTAATGAGAGAATTGTACCTTAACAACCTCTAATTTTGATGCAATTGTGGATGGAGGATTCAATGAAAGATTATCCAACCATGTAGCCTAATGAATAATCACATAGTGGAACTCAATGAAACAACAAATAAACAACATTGTCTATATTGATTCATAATCATAAATAGTTTATAGTCTATCCTGATGATGGATCACAGAGTGTGATCCGAAACGTTGATGCAAAAATTCTCACACAATCAAAACCAAAAATCATTGCAAATAACATTATGGATTGTGGAAACTTGATATCATTAAACGATCTTAGTTAGCTAGAAAGAGGTGTCAAGATCAATACCAACTATAACGTGTAGTTGGACAAACATTTCAAAGAATCATTTGAAATGAAATAAGTAATGATAGATCAATGAATGTCAATGTTAGTCACATCATAAGCTCTCTTGAGTCTAAAGATCTTTGAAATGTGTCCCTTTACTACCATATTCTTCAAAAAGGTTTTGTAAGCTTTGAATAGTTGAATAGATGTCTTCCTGTTATTCCTAGTAATAAGCATAGAAGTAAATTATGCCTTTGCAATGATTAGAATATCCTAAAAATTAGATTTGATGTTTTAGGTTCAATGTAGAACATGTGTTCCCAAACATCATAAGAAATATACACTTGTGATAAAATGTGTTAGGATTTGTGGTGTGTGATGATGATTGGAATGTTATTGAAAACTTGCAAACAAATGAACAAAGTAAAATAAAATATTTTTGGGTAATAAAATATTACTCTTGCACCATAGGACGCTCCTACATTAGATGCCTAGGGTAATTTAAAAACTGAGTCCCTCACTTTCTAATGGCTAGAGGGAAATCAAGATGGTCTACCTTAGTCACAAAAATTCAAGATTAATTTTTGTAGGCATTCCTTTCTACTTGACCAATACTCTTCATACTATTTTTATCTAGTGCTTATACCAATTCTACTATCAAAAATCTCCTCAATCTCCTCTTTTTGTTATCACAATATCTAATTTTCTCATTCTAGTGCTAAGCCACTATATTCTAATTATGTTCAATATATGTAGATTGAGTACTAGTGATAATGCCAAAAAATTATAGTAACTCTCATAAGTAGGATGTATTTTTCACGCCATGGAGGGGCGCTGGTGTCCTCCTCCTCAGGGGGTGTTGAAAATTAACATGGATGGCTCTTCTCGTGGAAATTTGGGCCATGCTAGTATTGAAGGCATTGGGCGGACTAGTTCTGGGACTGTTGAGTTTATCTTTTATGTTTTGAAGGGTTGGTATATATACTAACAATGTGATGGAGGCTCTTGCCATTCTATATGTTGTGGAGCGTGGCTGTGCTCTTGGGTGGAGATAGATCATTTGTGAATCTGATTCCCATGTAGTTGTGACGTTGCTAAAGATGCAACAACTTAAGGATGTCAGTTGGCATCTGGCTATTATTATAAAACAAATTTTTAATCTGTGTGCTTCCTAGGATTTTGTTTCTTTCTGTCATATTCCACGGGAATGGAATGGGGTTGCAGATTGTTTGGCTAAATGGGCTTATGATCATTTGAATGATTGAAACATTGTGGAAAAGGGTCAATTACCCCCAGATTTGTCACAAAAGTTGGATCAATTAGTGGAGGTTGATAGGGATGTGTAATGTATTGCTCTGTACTGTTGTTTTTTGGATTGAATAAATTTTTACCCCTCTTTTAGTTTAGCTAAAGGGGCTCTATAATGAATGGTTCATAAGGCACAACATGTGTTGAAGGTTTTGCAAATGGGGTTGCAAGCTAAGTGGACTTAGCCATGGGAAAAACTCCATGGTTAAGTGCATTGGAGTTGGAGTAGTACTGGGATGGGTGACCTCCTTGGAAGACTCAATGCTTTCACCTCTGCGAGCATCACCTGGATCCAATGATTGCTAAGTGGACCATTCATTATCATGAGAGATGGATTCTTGTAAACCACTACTCATGAAATAAGAATCAATTAGTTTGACTCTACTTTGTATATGTTCTCTAAATCAAGCCTTTTGATGATTCTATAGATAGATATACTTAGAAAAAATAACCCTAGAAAATTCTTGAGAATCCTCGGTAAACCCCCTATGTAGAGACATAATCCTGTTGGCAATGTTTTTCCTAAAATTGAGCCAAAGCGATAGAGAGGCACCTGATTATTATATGTTCCTTCTTGAACAACCTCTTCAGATGATTCCAAATAAAGATTTCTAGGAACGTTCGCTTCAAAAGGTTTCTTTCCAATTACTTAGATATAATCGCAACATTGCATCGATTCCAATGAAGATAGGTAAGCGACATTCTCTAGGCTGGGGGTATAACTATGTTTTTGTTTTATCCTATAATTATTTCATTATAAGTATTAATCTGTTGCCATACGTGAAGAGATGGAAAAGCGTGTCTATGTTGTGCTTTTTCTTCTGTTGATCCTTGTTGCTTCTGGCATTAAATTTCTATATTTCTCCTCTTTAAATTACAAAGTATTTTGTTTAGTCAAAAGACATAACACGAAATTCATTGTAATGCTCACTTTTGATATGTAGTCTTATGTGTTTAAATCGGCAGAAGTACGTGGTGGTGAAAGTCTGTGTGAAAGAAGAAGCAAAACATGGACAGGAGCATGCATAAAAAAAGAAAATTGCAATAAACAATGCATAGAAAGAGAAGGTGCAGTTTCTGGAGCTTGCCATTATCAGTTCCCTGGATTTGCATGTTTCTGCTACTTCCCTAGGTGTCCATCTGGGAAGAATACTGATAACAATAACTAAAACAGTATTAAGATTAAGATTAAGATTAAGATTAAGTATTAGAGATTGGTTTGAAAATTCACCATCAATAATTTACTGCAGGAAAATTCACCACCATGACAAATTCATCTTATGGAAATTCACCACCAGTAATTCATGACAGTGAGATGAAGTTGTCATGGCGGTGAATTTTCCAGCAATGAATTCCTGGTGGTGAATTTGCCTAATGCGTAATGAACATATATAGCCTATTTTTAAATTCACTAGTATGGACTGGTGTCATTCTAATACATTTCAAGTTTTCTAAAGTTTACTTCCAGTATTGAAACTAACTGCATATTTTGTATTGTTTTCTTTTTCTCTAGAATGAATCATGAAAATGACATGAATTTTTTGTGTTGATGAGTGTTTTTGTATACATAATTTATAAAATATTAAGTATCCTATTTCTATTGAAAGGAAATCAAATCCAAATAAATCAGAAAATGGATCTGTATGGCTAATACCTCTCAAGGATTAGAAGAAACCTTTAAGAAAATTATTTATAAAAATTAAAAATGGTGTAATATTGTTTTTGGAACATATTATTATAGGTGTTTAGATGATTGTAATCTTTTTGTTAAATTTTATTTTTATGTGAAATAAATTTAAAATTTGATGTTTAAATATGAAATTTATTATTATTTTTAATTGGATTGAGTATTTGGTCTTGATTTGTTCTAATTCTGACATTAAACATTTGATCATCTCTTATATCAATTGTCAAATATACATATCGTACAATGGAAGTCATTATTGATTTGGGGTTAAGTAATCTCTAATTATCTCTTTTTAGTGTTTTCATGCTTGTCTTTTGGTTTTGTATACAATTATAAGCTTGACAACTTGACTACATTAACTATGAGATAAAACGTATAATTTCTAGTAGAACTCATCAATAGCTTACAAGGTTACATTGTCTCTATTCACTTTTTTGTTATTGATATGATTATTGTTTAACTTTTTTCTATTCATACAAAATTGAATACTTAACTAGTGCATGGACTAACGACAAGACATATTAACATGTAGTGAAACTAATCAACACTTTGTAATTATATTATCTCTAATCAAATATTTGTTAAAGTTTTCATGCTTATTAAATTTTGTCAATTCTTAAAAACTTAAACACTTAACTACAATCTATATATTAAATAATAAAACTCATAATAATTTATAATTGATCCTATCTATCTTTATATAGATCCAATCTTCCATATTATTTTAATTTTGAAGAAAAAATCCACGATGTAGGATGAGATCATACTTTTATCAAGTAATAATGGACCAACTTTCAAATTTTCTCTTTAGAGCTCTTAAAATAAGGGTTGTCATGTTTATGACAATTTTTTCTTCATATTAAAGATAAATTTATGTCATTGTTATTTGTATATGTGAAATTCTTTAGTAAATAATATTATTATTATATTATTTACAACTTATATTTAAATTTAGAATTTTTTATAAAAATATTTTTATAATCAATTAAATTATTATTTTAAATGATCATTGTATTATATTTATTTAATTAATTAATATTTATAATAATTATTTTAGTAGGTTAATATATGAATAGATATTTCTAAAAATGATATTTTAAAATAAATTATCTTTTGTCTAATCATTAGTATAATTTGAAACGTAAATTTATAAGAAAAGACATTAGATTTATTTCAAATTATACCAAATGAATTATTAAGTTTTTTTAACTTTTAAAAAATTGTAATATATAAACATAAATAAAAAATATGGTCAATTTATGTAAACTAGATCTCAAAATATTTTGAGCTAACATCATTCTTTAAAAGCCCAATAAATCAAGAAATGTTAATATTAATGAGAGAAAATCATACCTTAACAACCTCTAATTTTGATGCAATCACGGATGGAGTCCATCCAATGAAAGATTATCCAACCATGTAGTCTAATAAACAATCATATTGTGGAACTCAATGAAACAACAAATCAACAACATTGTCTTTATTGATTCATAGTCATAAATGGATTATAGTCTACCACAAGGGTTTACAACACGAGGTAGCAACCTTCAATATATTTATGGGAAAACCTATGTGTAAATTACAAGCTTAGTACTATATAATGTTCAAAATTTACTTCAAGCTAGTAGTCTAAGCCTCAGCAAACTTAAATACCTTCCAAAAATCATGATAGATGATTATATAGTAGCTTCTATCCTTAGGGATCTTATCTTAGTCAACTAGAAGGAGGTGTTAAGATTGATGTCAACTATAATGTGTAGCTGGAAAAACATCTGAAAGAATTATTTGGAATGAACACGGTAATGATAGATTGATGAATCTCAATGTTAGTAACACTGTAAGCTCTCTCCAATTCAATGAGCTTGAAAATATGTCCATTTGTTGTCATATCCTTCAAATAGTGGAACTAATGTTAGGTTAGGTGACATTAATCTTGCAAACCTATGTCATTCATATGTATCCATGTTTCTTGGAATGTGTCCTAGTGGATATGAGAGAAATTCATTAAATATTGACATATTATAATTATATTTTCAAGACGAATTTTAATATCAGTGGAGGTACACATCTTTATGGCTAAATTATCTCTCCTAGTAATCAACATTGGGAATGTGAAAGGTATTGAGTGGGGCACTCAAGTTTGGAGGGAAAGAGGTGTCCTTTCTAGTGTTACATTGGGAAGTTGAAAAGTCACCAAAGAATCCTAAAAGGTAGAAGTTGAAAAGGCTATGGGCTTGGTGCCTATGTTGGAGCCTTGTGCATTTTGTTTAATATTTTATCATGACTCTTGGTCTTCTAAGAAGGATGAATGGTTTTTTCAAGTGGTTTTGGTACCTTTTTTTTGGTTTACCATTGTGGTTTTACCTCCCACAAATTCTATATATTGGAGTCATTTGATGATAGTTTCATATTGAGTTATTTGTAGGCATTGTGGTTGCTTAGAGATCAACAGTTAAGTGTATTATGGTGTATCTCTTTTGTGAAGATTAATAATATACTTTCCCTCTTTTCTCATGTGGATTTTTTCCCAAAATGGTTTCTCCTCGTAAATTTGGTGCCATATTTTGTTTGCTGATTTTTCTATTGTGATGAATGTGCAATCACATACATATAATCTGATTTGGTAATATTATTGTAAGATTTTAATTCACATACGTAAGTTAATATTGTAGCTTTTTTTCACCTTGTTTTCAACATTTGGTATCAAAGCTAACAATTTTGTTTAGAAGGGGATGCCTTTCTCTTAAGTGTTGAAGGTTTTTTCGATGTAGTAGGAGCTTTTGTCTTATGGTATATTGCAGATTTGTGAATATGATTGTGTGCCATAGCTTCTACATCTCACCAGGATATTGAGAAGTTCAATGGACCAGACTATGATATGTGGAAATTAAAGATGGAGGATCTCCTTCAAGAAAAAGATTAGTGGTTTCCAATTTCACAAGAAAGTAAACCACCTACAATGTTTGATGGAGATTGGAAAGAGTTAGAAAAAGAAGGCACGAGGAACCATTTAGTTGTGTCTTACGAATTATTTCCTATATTTAATAAAATTGCAGTAAACAATGCATAGAAAGGGAAGGTGCAGTTTCTGGAGCTTGCCATTATCAGTTCCCTGGATTTTCATGTTTCTGCTACTTCCTTGGGTGCTCATCTGTGAAGAATACCGATAACAATAATTAAAACAACGGGAAAATTTATCACCATGACAAATTCATCTTATGGAAAATTCACCACCAATAATTCATGCCGGTGAGGTGAAGTTATCATGGCGGTGAATTTTCCAACGGTGAATTTCTGACGGTGAATTTGCCTAATATGTAATGAACATATATATTTTTAAATTCACTAGTATGGACTGGTGGCATTCTAATACATTTCAAGTTTTCTAAAGTTTACTTCCAGTATTGAAACTAATTGCATATTTTGTATTGTTTTCTTTTTCTCTAGAATGAATCATGAAAATGACATGAATTTTTTGTGTTGATGAGTGTTTTTGTATACATAATTTAGATAAAATATTAAGTATCCTATTTTTATTGAAAGGAAATCAAATCCAAATAAATCAGAAAATGGATATCTATGGCTAATACCTCTCAAGGATTAGAAGAAACCTTTAAGAAAATTATTTATAAAATTTTAAAATGGTGTAATATTGTTTTTGGAACATATTATTATAGGTGTTTAGATTATTGTAATCTTTTTGTTATAATTTTTTTCTTTTTTTTAAGTGAAATAAATTTAAAATTTGATGTTTAAATATGAAATTTATTATTATTTTTAATTGGATTGAGTATTTGGTCTTGATTTGTTTTAATTATGAGATTAAGCATTTGATCATATCTTGTATCAATTGTCAAATATGTATATCATATAATGAAAGTCATTATTGATTTGGGGTTAACTAATCTCTAATTATCTATTTTTTGGGTTGTCATGTTTTTCTTTTGGTTTTGTAAACACTTATAAGATTGACAACTTGACTACATTAACTATGTGATAAAATGTACAATGTCTAGTAGAACTCATCAATAGTTTACATGGTTACGTTGTCTCTATTTACTTTTTTGTTGCTGGTATGATTATTGTTTAGATTTTGTCTACTCGTACAAACTTGAATACTTAACTAGTGCATGGAATAATGAAAAGACATATCAACATAGAGTGAAACTAATCACCACTTTGTGATTATATTATCTCTAATCAAATATTTGTTAGAATTTTCATGTTTGTTAAATTTTGCCTACTCTTAAAAACTTGAACACTTACGTACAATCTATATATTCAATAATAAAACTCATAATAATTTATAATTAAAATTTTTATGACTCATTCCTAATTATAAAAAATATAACATTAAAAAACCATTAATTTATAGTTAAACTATCTTCTATTTTTTTTTAAGGATGACTATACTTTTATATTGATTTAATCCCATCTATCTTTATATAGATCCAATCTTCCATATCCACGATGTAGGATGAGATCATGCTTTTATCAAGTAATAATAGGTCAACTTTCAAACTTTCCATTTAGAGCTCTTTAAATAAGGGTTGTCATGTGTATGGCAACTTTTCCCTCATATTAAAAGATAAAATTTGTATTTAATTGCTATTTGTATATGTGAAATTCTTTAGTTAATAATTTTATTCTTATATTATTTAGAACATATATTTAAATTTAGAAAATTTCTATAAATGTATTTTTATAATTAGTTTTTTTTATTGGTCATAAGCTTTTGATTGAGCTATAAATCAGTGAGGTCACAAAAGGGGGACCTCATCTCTGGCATGGATGCAAGTAATATTCATTCCCTCAAGCACAATAGCCCAACAAGGACATAGGGCCTAAGAGCACACTAGCCCAACGAGGGAATAGACCTTAGGCATTGACGCCTAACACATGGCATGAACACCAACAAAAAAATCAACACTGCGGGTTAAGCTCAAAGACTTGAACCTAGTGGCCACAACAACAATGCCACCACTTAACCATCACACTATGTGATCAACCCCATGATTAATTAAATTATTATTTTAATTAATTTGTATTAAATTTATCTAATTAATTAATATTTGTAATAGTTATTTTAGTAGGTTGATTTGTGAATAGATATTTTTAAAAGTGACCATATTTTAAAATAAATTATCTTTTTTTCTAATCATTAGTGTGATTTGGAACATATGTTTATAAGAAAATATATTAGATTTATTTCAAATTATACCAAATGAGTTATTAAGTTTTGTAAGTTTTAAAAAATGTAATATATAAACATAAATTAAAAAATATGGTCAATTTATGTAAAATAGATCTCAAAATATTTTGTGCTAACATCATACTTTAAAAGTCCAATAAATTCATAAATGTTAATATTAATGAGAAAGAATTGTACCTTAACAACCTCTAATTTTGATGCAATCATGGAGGGAGGATCCAATGA
This sequence comes from Sequoia sempervirens, assembly GCA_007258455.2. Taxonomy (NCBI): domain Eukaryota; kingdom Viridiplantae; phylum Streptophyta; class Pinopsida; order Cupressales; family Cupressaceae; genus Sequoia; species Sequoia sempervirens. The sequence goes on along the minus strand of VDFB02000017.1, from coordinate 155,110,521 downwards.
AAGATTATCAAACCATGTAGCCTAATGAATGATCAAATTGTGAAACTTAATGAAACAATAAATCAACAATATTTTATTTATTGGTTTATAGTCATAAATGGATTACAGTCTACTGCTTGGGCTTACAACATGAGGTTGCAACCTTCAATATATTTATGGGCATACCTATGTGTAAATTACAAACTTATTACCATATAATAGTCAAAATTTACTCCAAGATAGTAGTCTAAGCCTTAGAAAATTTGAATGCCTTCCAATAATAATGAGAGATGAAATATTATATAGTAGCTTCTAGCCTTAGGTATGATCTTAGTCAACTAGGAGGTGTTAAGATTGATGCGAATTGTAATGTGTAGCTGGCAAAACATTTGAAAGAATCATTTGGAATGAAAGCAGTAATGATAGATTGATGAATCTCAATGTTATTCGTACCATAAGCTCTCTCCATTCTAATGAGCTTGAAAATGTGTCCAATTTTTGTTGTATTCTTCAAATAGTGGAACTAGTGTTAGGTTAGGTGACATTAACCTTGCAAACCTATGACATTCATATGTCTCCATGTTACTTGGAATGTGTCCTAGGGGACATGAGCGAAATTCATTGAATTTTGGTATATTATAATTATATTTTAAGAAGGATTTTAATATCAATGGAGGTTACACATTATTGTGAATAAATTCTCTCTCCTAGGCATCTGCATTGGGGATGTGAAAGGTGCCCAAGTTTGGAGGGAAAGAGGTGTAATTTGGTGTTCCACTAGGAAGTTGAAAAGTCATTGGAGCATCGTAAAAGGAAAAAGTTGAAAAGACTATGGGCTAGGCACCCATGTTGGAGCCTTGTGCATTTTATTTAATACTTTATCATAACTCTTGGTCTTGCAAGAAGGGGGTGTGGGTTTTCACAAGTGGTTTTGGTACCTTTTGTTTTGGTTTATCATTGTGGTTTTACCTCCCACAAGTTTTATATATTGGAGCCATTGGATGATAGTTTTATATTGAGTTATTTGTAGGTATATGGATGTATCCTAGTTGCTTAGAGATTAGCAGTGAAGTATATTATGGTTTATATATTTGGGAAAGATTAATAATATACTTGCCCTCTTTTCTCATACAATTTTTTTCCTGAAAGGCTTTCTCCACATAATTAAGGTGTCATATTTTGTTTGTTGATGCTTATGTTGTATTGAATGTGCAATCACATGCATACAATATGATTTGGTACTCTTATTTTTAGATTTTAATTCACATACATAAGTTAATATTGCAACTTTGCTTCACCTTATTTTCAACATTTGGTATCAAAGATAACATTTTATTTAGAAGGGGATGCCTTTCTCTTAAGTGTTGAAGAATTTTTTGTTGTAGTGGGAGCTTTTGTCTTGTGGTATATTGAAAATTTGTGAGGAGTCTTGTACACTATGGATTCTACCTCTTGCCACGATATTGCAAAGTTCAATGAAATGGGCTATGAGATGTGGAAATTAAAGATAGAAGATCTCCTTGAAGAAAGAGATCAGTGGTTTCTAGTTTCACAAGAAAGTAAACTAGCTACAATATTTGATGAAGATTGGAAAAATTTAGATAATAAGGAACAAGGAACATTTTAGTTGTGTCTTACAAATTCTGTCATTTTGAATGTCTTCACAAAAGATACTACATATAAGTTATGGAAAGGGATAGGTGACATATATGAAACTAAAATTTTGTTTAACAAGTTGTATCTCAAAAGGTGATTATATTCTTTAAAAATCAAAGATGGTGACTCTATGGTAGACCATTTATATTCTATTAATCTTATTATAATTCAACTTGCATCAGTAGATGTCAAATTATAAGATGAAGATAAATGTATTTTATTTCTTTGTTCTTTTCTCGAATGTTGGAAAATATAATTATTACCATAAGCAATGGTAATGTAGAGCCAAATATGGACACCATGATTTCCATACTTCTTTCAAAGGAGATGAGGAGAAATTCTATAAATGTTGGCTCCTAAGATGCCTTACATGTGTGAGGTAGGTCTAAGGAGAAAGAGCCTAAAGGGGATAGAAGAGGGATAAGTCTAAAGGATGTTCTAAAACCCCTAGAAATAGCAAAGTGTTGGAATTGTGGAAAAAGAGGGCATATGAAGAAGTGTGGCAACAAGAAAAATGTTTTTGATTCCTCCATAGAAAATCCTCTGGTGATGATTTTGATGCTTTGTTTAGTTTATCTAACTCTAATACTAATGATGCTTGTCTTATTTATTCAGGTTGCTCCTACCACACGAATCCTCACAAGGAGCGGTTTACTACTTACAAAGCATATGATGGGGGAGATTTTTTCCTTGGTGATAAAAACACAAAGAATATTGTTGGTAAGGGAAAGGTAAAGTTGTGTTCCAGTGATGGGAGGTTTAAAAATCTTGATAAAGTTTTGCATATTATAGGACTTGCAAGAAATTTACTTTCAATGTCCAAGTTGAATGATTCTGGAATGCATGTGACATTTGATAAGTATAGTTACAAGTTGGTAAGAGGGAGTTTGGTAATAGCTAAAGGATCTTGGATAGGGACTTTGTTTAGGCTAAATGACTCTAATTTTTGTAACTCTACCAATGTAACTGACACTGAAAATGCATGTATGTTGTGGCTCCATAGATTGGGTCACATTGGTGAAAAATGACTTAAGAGAATTCTTAATAAAAAATTGGTTGACAATATTTTTTATTATTCTATTGGTAAAAATGATTTTTGTGAACATTGTGTGTTTGGTAAAAAAAAAAGATCATTATTTTCTAGTGGAACTAATAAGCAAAGAGATTATTAGAGATCATTCATTCAGATATATGTGGACCACTGGATGCTGACTGTTTGGGTAAATCTCGGTATTATGTCTCTTTCACTTTTAAATCTAGATTTTTCACTAAGTTTAAGGAATTTAAGGCCTTAGTTGAAAAGAAATCATATTATAAGATAAAAGTGTTGAGATCTAATAATGGGAGTGAAAATTATTCCAAGGAATTTGATGAGTTTTGTAAGCATGCATGTATTGTTTAACAAAAGAGACTCCTTATAATCCCCCAAAAAATGGGGTAGAATAAAGAATAAATTGAACCTTGATGGAAAGAGATATGAGCATGTTAAGTGGTGCTAAGATTGATAGATTCTTTTGGGAAAAATCAATTGGTACTGCTTGTTATTTGATTAATATATCTTCTTGTTCAACTCTTGTTTATAATAATCCTTATGAAATGTGGATAGGTAGAAACCCTTATGTTTCACACTTAAGGGTCTTTGGTTGTGAGTCTTTTGTTCATGTGCCTCAAGAGAAATGATCTACATTTGATCCACAAACATATAAATACATCTTTGTTGGTTATGGTGAGAATGTAAAAGGTTATAATCTTTGAAATCATATAAACAGTAAAATAATCTTTTCTAGAGATGTGATTTTTAGGGAATTTAGAGCTTACTCAGGAGAAGACAACCAAGGAAGAAAGATAATACAAATATAATGTACTTTGAGATAAATATTAAGAAGCAGAAAGATGTACAAGTGAAAGAACAATCAAATGGATTTGAGGATGGAGAAGAAGAAGAGGGCTCAAAGAGTTCAAAGGATGTGCAAGATGAGAAAACAAAAGAAGAATATGTAGAGCTCATTTCTCCTACCTCAAGGAGGTCCACAAGGCAATGAAATCTAGTTGATAGGTATATCCCACCCGATTACCATTGTGTATTTTCTTTTTCGAGTATTGAGGATGAACCGAGATCTTTCAAAGAGGCTCTCTCTTCAGAGGAAAGTGAGTCTTGGTTTCAAGCCATGCAGAAGGAGATGATGAATTTGGATAGTTATGACATGGGATTTTTTTATTTTGGTCAAAGGAATCCCATTGGTTCAAAGTGGGTATTTAAAAAGAAACTTGGTGCAAATAGTCAGTTAGAGTGGTACAAGGCTAGATTGGTGCTAAGGGATACTCCCAAGGGGAGGGAGTTGATTTTGGTGAAATTTTATCTCTTATTGCTAAATTGACTTTTATTAGATTCCTATTATCTATTGTTGTTGCTTGTGATTTTGAGATAGAGAAAATGGATGTTAAAACTACTTTCTTGTATGGGGATCTTGAGGAGGAAATTTATATGTGGTAGCTTGATGGTTTTTTTGTGAAAGGAAAAGAATTATTGGTTTGCAGGTTGAAGAAATCTTTGTATGGTTTGAAATAGTCACCCAAGATGTGGTACTATAAGCTTGATGGTTTTGAATTGAAATTAGGTTTACTTAAGATCGAGGAGGATCATTGTTTTTCTATTAAGGTTATTGATGATTAGATTCTAATTATTGTCTTGTATGTTGATAATATTTTGTTTATTGGTAACAAGGTGATGATAAGGGAGCTCAAGGAATAAGTTTATATCATATTTGATCTAAAAGGACTTGGGGGATGAAAAATATATTCTTGGGATGGAAATTAATAAAAATTGGGATCACAAAAATCTTTTGTTAAGTCATAGTAAGTATGTTGATACCATTTTGTAGAGGTTTAATATGCAATACTACAAGCCAATTAGTATTCCATTTACGGTTGGTACTAAGTTGAGCTTAAATATGTGTCCTAATTATAATGATTATATGATATGTCTAAGGTTCTTTATGCTAGTGTCATTGGTAGCTTAATTTATGCAATGGTTTGCACTAGACCAAATATAGCCCAAGCAGTGGGAGTTCTAAGAAGGTTTATGTCTAATCTTGGTAGAGAGCATTGAAATTTTGTTAAGAGATTGTTTAGATATTTTTGTGGTACTTATGATTAAATGGTTTATCATGGTATTGGTGATGTGGTCAAGTCATTGGAAATATAGGGGTTTGTTGATGCAAATTGGGCAAGTAACCTAGATAGTTGAAGGTCCACTAGTGGCTATGCATTTAATTTGTTTTGTGGTGCAATGAGTTGGATGAGTAAGAGGTAGCCTACAGTTGTATTTTCCACCAATGAAGTAGATAATATGGTTGTTACACATTCCTCTAAGGAGGCGATATGGTTACATAGACTTGGTAATGAAATTGTTTTTTATTGTAGGACAATGAAGATTGGATGCGATAGTCATAGTGTTATTTGTTTGGCCAAAAATCCTATGTACATCATGCTCATACTAAGAATGTTGATGTTAATTATTACTTTGTGTGAGAAATGGTTGAGAATGGTAAGGACTTGATTGATAAGGTTGAAACTTTGGATAATGTTGTAGATTCTCTTACAAAGCCAGTGATCATGGATAAGTTCTCTTGGTGCAGGAAGGTCATGAGCCTTGATCACCATACTTGATTTATTATTTGTATCTCTTGGATGTAAATGAAATGCATAATTTCAAGTGTAATAATATTAGGTTGGATGACATTAACCATAGAAACTTGTTTCATTCATATGTATCAATGCTTCTTGGAGTGTGTCCTAAGGGATATGAGAGAAAATCATTAAATATTGACTTATTGTAATTATATTTTCAAGAGGTATTTTAATGTTGATGGAGGTTATAGATCATTATGGATATGTTTTCTTGCCTAGGAATCCATATTGGGAATGTGAATGGTCTTGAGTGCATGCCCAAGTTTGGAGGGATAGAGGTGTATGTTGGTATTCCATCATGAAGTTGAAAAGTCATTGCAGCATCTTGAAAGGTTGAAGTTGAAAAGGCTATAGGCTAGTCACCCATGTTGTAGCCTTGTGAATTTTATTTAATATTTATTATGAATCTTGGTCTTCCAAGAATGGTACATGGTTTTTGCAAGTGGTTTTGGTACCTCTTGTTTTGGTTTATCATTGCGATTTACCTCCCACAAGTTCTTATATTAGAGCCATTGGATGATAGTTTCATATTGAATTAGTTGCATATATCTAAGTGCATCTTGGTTGCTCAGAGATCAATAGTTAAATGTATTATGGTGTACTCTCTTTTTTGAAAATTAATAATATGCTTTCCCTCTTTTCTCGTGTGGAGTTTTTTTTTCTGAAAGGGTTTTTCCACATAAATTTGGTATCATATTTTTTTTCTTCTGATTTTTCTATTGAGATGAATGTGCAATCACATACATATAATCTAATTTGGTAATCTTATTTTCAGATTTAAATTCACATATAAGTTAATATTTCAGCTTTGTTTCACCTAGTTTTCAACAACTAGATGTATTCGTTTTATACCTAGCAATAAGTTTGGAAGTAAATTATTCCTTTCCAATCATTAGAATCTCCTACAAATTACATTTGATGTTGTAGGTTCAATGTAGAACATGGTTTCCCAAATACAATAAGAAATATATACATGTGATGAAATGTGTTAGAATTTATGGTGTGTGATGATGATTGGAATTTTATTGAAAAATTGCAAATAAATGAACAAAGTAAAATAAAATATTTTTGGGTAATAGAATATTGCTCTTTCACCATAGGATTCTCCTACATCAAACACATAAGGTAATTTAAAAAGTGAGTCTCACTTTCCAATGGCTAGAGGGAAATCAAGATGGTCTACCTTAGTAATTGAAAATCAAGATATTAATATAGATATGTAGATTGAATATTAGCTATATGCCCAAAAATTCTAGTAACTCTACTTTGTATGTGTCCTCTAAATCAAACCTTTTGGTGGTTCTATAGGTAGGTATACTTGAAGAAATAGCCGCTAGAAAATTGTAGAAAAATCTCAACAAACCCTTATGTAGAGATATAATCCTCTTCGCAGGTTTTTTCCTAAAATTGAACCAAAGTGATAGAGAGGATGTTTATTATATGTTAAATATAAATTATGGAAAACTAGGAAACCAAAAGTCGTTCTATTTTTTAATTAATTTAACAAATGAGGACCTAAATTCTCGATAAAATATTATTTGAGGTGGTGAAAGAAAACTAATTGTTTTCTTCATTGAGGTGGTGAGTAAAGGCTAAATTTCTAGTAGTTTTTAATTAAGGTGGAAAATTAAGCCTAAATTTCCCATATTGATTTGATTGATGTGGAAAATTAAGGTTGAATTGCTCATAAATTTTTAATTGAGGAGCAAATTTACCCTAAATTTCAATAAATTTATAAGTAGGTGAATTAAAGCCTAAAGTAATATAATTTTATAATGGTGGGCATGAATTAAAACCTAAATTAACATGAATTTGTAAGCTAAGTGACAAATTATTTCCTTTTGCAACAAACCCCCCATTCCTAGAATGTTCTTTTGAATGCTGAGATACCCATCGCCAACTGCCAACCCTCTCTGATTCTTGCTTCTGGAAACAAAAACCCCCATTCCCAAAACATTCTTTTGAATGCTGAGATACCAATTGCCAACTCCTTGCCCTCTTTGACGGCACATGTTTCTAAGATTCATGTTCAACACTATGGCTCTTCTTCTGCTATTCCTTAGCCATTTAGAGTTCTTGTACTCTCCCTAGTGGATAGCCCTAGTGCCTTGCAAATTGATGATGGTTGGTCAATTCAAAAAAAGAAAAGTAGGAATAAGAAAATTGATGTGCGAGTGGATTCAATAGTGGGTAGGCCCTCTCAACGTCAAACAAGATAGAAGGAAATAATAAGGGAGATTTCTTGAAGAAGGCAGAAGACCTTGGAGTCAACCACTAAAAACCATAAATGAAGTTCCTCTCCTAGAATATGAGGGGCCTGAATAGCCCTAAAAAATAACTCTCTCAAGACCTATATACTTGATAATAAGAATAATTTCCTATTGATCCAAGAGGTTAATATGAATTGAGATACTTTCCAGTCTGTGGTGAACTGTATCTAGCTTAGGGCTAAATTTTTATTAGTGAAGCACAAGGAGCCTCTAGTGGGATTTTGACTATGTGGGATCTGTTGGTGGCTTCTAGTTCGCTATTGTGACTCTCTATCAACAATTTGGTTGTTAGATTTTGTAACTCTTCTTGCTCTCGAGTCCTTATAAACCTTTATGCTCCAAACTTCTGTAATGCTCGTAAGATTGTTTGGGAGGAAATCACTAAAAAATGATGGAAAATAGAAATTGTTTTTGGTTGATAGCTAGTGACTTTAATACCCTTTTTCCCTCTAAGAAACTTGGGGGAATAATTGACTACACTGACAACATGGAAGATCTGGCAGGCTTCATCAATACAACTGGCCTTATGGACATTGAATTGCAGGGGTAGCCCTTTACTTGGACAAACCTCAGGGAAGGTAATAATCTTATTTAGGTCAAACTTGACCACTTGTTTGTCTCTTCTAATTGGGATATGGGGTGCAACTCAAAACTAGTGGCTTTGCCTCAGACTATCTCATATTATAATCCTCTTCTTCTCTCTTGGGATGACAGTCCTTGTAGGGGACATTTTCCCTTTTTCTATGGAATCATGTGGACCAAACACCCTAACTTTAGAAATTGTATCCTTAATTGGTAGAACACCCCCTTTCAAGGTATGGAAATGTATAGGGTATCTCAAAAGTTTAACTTGATAAAAGAAAAGGTGAAGGGATGGAACAGAGTAACTTTTGGGAATGCCCTAAAAAAAAGGAGTTGACTACAAAAATCATTGGTATGAAAATTCAAATAGCAAATGGAGATCTCTCTGAGGATTCTCATCTTATTGAGGAGTCGCTACAAAAGGATTGGAAAGAAATTCTAAAAAGGAAATTATGTGGAAACAAAAATAAAGGATACAATGGCTGAAAGAGGGCGGTAAAAACCCCGCTTTCTTCCACAAGTATTACATAATACATAAGAAGAGGAACACCATCATGTCCCTCATAAATGAGCATGGAGAACAGGATACCGATGATACCCTTATTGGGAAAATGGACTCTGACTATTTCTACCAATCCTACTCTAATTAATCTCGTTCTTGTGACACTCGGCTAGTGGATCAGTTGTTAAACTACTTAGCAACTACATTGTCTCTTGAAGATAATTCCCACCTCATGGATCCAATTTCTGATGAAGTTAGGTTGGCTACCTTCTCTATGGGGTTGTATAAAGCTCTGACCCTTGATGGATTCCCTTTAGCATTCTTTCAAGAATTTTGGGACATTTTTGGTCTTCATATCTCTAGGGAAGCTAATGATTACTTGTTGATGGTCTGCGTGATTGCCCGCTTAGTTTCTTGTGTGGCTACTTTTTGACATGTTCTATCTGCGGGTAAACATGTCACTTTACAGGTGCAGTTGTGAAGCCGCTTTTTGACTCTACGGAGTCTCCTTCTTCAGGTTTCCTCCACGTGAGAGATATGTTGGTATGTGGCGACTGATCATGCTATATTGTATAGCCCATGGTATACTGTACACCCTAGCCCCTATGCTTGCTGGGCTTCCTACTTTTTCGCGTGATCACCGAAAAAGGAAAAAATCAATGAAAAAAGAAAAATCCAATTTTGTAGAACCCTAAAATTTGGAAGCTTTTAAGCTTGTTAAAAAGGAGTTCGGATGGGTATTACTGTATGATGAAGAAAAACGCGATTATTCTCAAGATTGTAATAAGTTTTTACACTAGATAATAAAAGTATTGGATGGATGCGGTTTGGTGGATGTAGCCCGGATTGGGTAAATGACGTTAAATTTCTGTGTTATGATTTATTTTGTGTGTGTATTAGTTTCTCTGTTTATTAATTAAATCTACATTTAACTGTTAGATATCTGCCATCTCTAACCCTAACAAGTGGTATCAGAGCGGGTTGTGTTTCGATTATCGTTTGTAGGAAAGATCTCATGGTTGAGTGGGAGTCTCACAGTTGAGTGGGAGCAATGGCAGACAAGGGTAAGAAGGTTGAGAAGTTTAATGGGTAGAACTATTAGTTATGGAAGATGCAGATGGAGGACTATCTCTATTAGAAGGATTTATGGTGGCCATTGGAAGGGAAAACCAAGAAACCCGCAGCAATGTTAGATGAGGACTAGGAGATCTTGGATAGAAAGGCTCTTGGTAGTATTCGTTTGTGCCTAGCACAATCAGTGGCGTCAATATTACAATAGCAAAGACAACTCAAGAGTTGATGGAAACCCTGGCGAAATTATATGAAAAGCCTTCCGCTTCGAATAAGGTATTTCTTATGAAGCATTTATTTAATATGAAAATGGTAGAAGGTGGGTCAGTTACTGATCATTTAAATGAGTTTAATACGGTCACCACTAATTAACTTCTGTAAAAGTAAACTTGATGAAGGAGTTAGGGCATTCTGTTCTTTGCCCAAAGTCGGAATAGCTTGGTAATGCAATTCTGTTTCGGTTCAATACATTGAAGTTTGATGATGTTGTTGGTGTTATTTTGAGCAGAAATTGGAAAAGCTCAGGAACATCCACATCAGGCAGTGTTTTGAATGCAAAAAGAAGGGGAAAACAAAGGAGAGAGGAAATGATGAAAATCGTGGGAAGTCACGAGGAAAATCAAAGGATAGAAGGTCCCAATCTAGAAACAAGAAGGATTGCTGGTACTGTGGTAAGTCGGGTCATTTGAAGAAAGATTGCTGGTCTCAAAAAAATAAAGGAGACAAAAAGGAAGTAAAGAGGCAAATGTGGTAAGTAATAAATCTGATGAGGATGCTTTGATTCTTTCCCTTGATAATGATTCTTGGGTGTTAGATTCAGGGGCTTCATTTCATGCTACCCCCATAGAAGTTATTTTCTTGATTATGTCCAAGGGGATTTTGGGTTGGTTTATTTAGGAGATAACGAACCCTATTAGATTGTTGGAAAGGGAAGAATCAAGATTAAGTTGTAAAATGGGAATCATTGGCTACTACGTGAGGTAAGGCATGTTCCAAAGTTAAGCAAAAATTTAATTTCAGCAGGAACTAGATGATGAAGGTGTGTTGTTACATTTAGTGATAAAATTGAAGGTCACAAAGGGTGCCTTCAAAAGGTGTGAAAGTAGGCACCTTATATCTTTGTACAGGTCATCCTTCTACTTTAATTGTTACAGAAAAGGTCAATCTTCAGAATAGTTGCAGTTCACAGGTAAAAGATCATACAGCTGACTTGAATCAGCGTGGCATAATAGACTTGGGAATATGAGTGCAAAAGGTATGAAAGTACTTCATTCAAATAATGTTTTACTAGGTCTAAAATGTGTTAATATGGATTTCATGAAAGTTGTGTGTATGGAAAACAAAAGAGAGTAAGTTTTCTCAAGGAAGGGAAGCAAAAGAAAGATGAGAAATTGGAGCTTGTGCATACGGATGTATGGGGACTAGCTCAAGTATCTTCTCTTGGTGGCTCTCTGTATTATGTTACATTCTTTGATGATACAACTAGGAAGGTATGGATTTATTTCCTTAGGTAAAAATCTGATGTATTTGAAACTTTTAAAAAATGGAGAAGCTTGGTTGAGAATGAGACAGGTAAAAAGATAAAATGTCTCAGATCTGATAATGGTGGTGAGTATTGCAGCAAAGAGTTTGAAGATTATTGTTCCTCTAATGGTATTCGTAGACAGAAAATGGTTCCAAGGACTCCACAGTGGAGTGGCTGAGCGCATGAATAGAACAATAATGGAACGTGCACGGACTATGAGATTGCATGCTAGGCTGCTTTAAAAATGTGGGCAGAGACTGTAAACACTGCTGTTTATTTAATTAATAGAGGTTCCTCTAATCCTTTGGGTTGTGGTATTCTAGAGGAAGCATGGAAAGGTAAGAAGGTGAGTTATTCTTTTCTCAAAACCTTCGGTTGTGCAGCATTTGCACATGTAGATTCTAAAAATAGAACCAAGTTTGATGAAAAATCAAAGAAATGTGTATTTGTTGGATATGGCATTGATAAATTTGGTTATAGGCTTTGGGATTTTGAAAATCAGAAAATTGTGAGAAGCAGGGATGTCATATTCAATGAGAAGGTGTTGTACAAAGATCTGTTGTTGTAGCATGAGAAGAAAGAAAATGATTATGCTGTGTTGGATGATATTTCAAACAATGATGTTTCAATGGTTCCTCATGTTGGGCAACAACAACAGCAACAAATACCACAAACTCCTGTTAGACGATCTTCAAGGATAAGTAGACCTCCAGAAAGATTCTCTCCCTCTTTGTATACTATTTTGTTAACTGATGCTGGTGAACCAAAATATTACGATGAAGCTATGCAGGTGGATACTAAGGTTCAATGGGAACATGGAATGGAAGAAGAAATGGACTCCTTGCTGAAAAACCAGACTTGGGAATTATGCAAGTTGCGAGGTAAAAAGGCTTTACCAAACAAATGGGTTTATAGGCTGAAAGAGGAGGATGGAGGTAAGAAAAGATTTAAAGCCAGATTAGTTGTAAAGGGATTTGCACAGAAAAAGGGTATTGATTTTGATGAGATTTTTTCCTGTTGTTAAAATGACTTCTATTCGTATTGTTTTAAGTATTGTGGCTGAAGATTTGCATTTAGAACAACTTGATGTTAAAACAACCTTTCTCCATGGTGATTTGGAAGAGGAAATATATATGGAACAACCACAAGGATTTGAGGTCAAAGGTAAGGAGAAACTAGTGTGAAGATTGAATAAAAGTTTATATGGCTTGAAGCAAGCACCTCGGCAATGGTACTTGAAATTTGATAGTTTTATGGCTGAGCAAGGCTACAACAGGTGTAATTCTGACCATTGTGTTTATTTTAAGAGGTTGGATAATGATAGCTACATTATTTTGTGTTTATATGTTGATGACATGCTTGTAGTTGGGTCTAACATGGATCACATAAGTGAGCTAAAACAACAGTTAGCAAAATCTTTTGCTATGAAGGATTTGGGGGAAACAAAATAAATCCTTGGTATGAAAATTTGTAGAGATAGGAAAAATAGAAAATTGTTTTTATCTCAGGCTAATTATGTTGAAAAGGTGTTGCAACGATTTCATATGGAGAATGCAAAAGCTGTCAGCACACCTTTGCCTAGTCATGTTAAATTGACTAAGGATATGTGTCCAAAGACACAAGAGGAGGAAGAAAAAATGTCCAAGGTACCATATGCTTCAGCTATAGGTAGTTTGATGTATGCCATGGTATGCACGAGACCATATATTGCACATGTTGTAGGAGTTGTTAGCAAGTATTTGAGTCATCCCGGAGTTGAGCATTGGAATGCAGTAAAATAGGATTCTCAGGCATTTGAGAGGTACATCCAATAATTGTCTATGTTTTGGGGGCTCTAATATTGATTTAAAAGGCTATGTTGACTCAGATTTGGCAGGGGATATAGATACCAGTGGAGTACCACAGGTTATGTATTTACAGTTGTGGACAGCAGTGAGTTGGATTTCACGATTGCAGAAGGTGGTTGCCTTATCCACCACAGAGGCAGAGTATGTTGCTGCAACAAAAGCGACAAAGGAGATGATATGGCTGCAACTTTTCATGGATGAGTTGGGAAAACAGGCTGGAAATTACTTGTTTACAGTCTATACATCTTGCAAAGAATTCTGCTTTGCATTCTAAAACAAAACACATACAGCTTGAGATATCATTTCATTCGTTGTTGGAGGATGGATAGGTGAAGCTGGACAAGATACATACATGTCAATCTAGCGATATGTTTACGGCGGTGACAAGGGAGAAGCTGAGCTTTCTTCAATTTCAGTTGGTCTTCAAGGTTGAATTCAAGTATAACAGAGCAACAGGGTCCAAGGTACTTATTTCCAGTGGGAGCTGTAATTGCAGCGTCGTCCAGGATCAGTCTCAAGTGGGAGATTGTGTTGGTATGGAGCCTGATCAGTCTCCAAGTGGGAGATTGTTGGTATGTGGTGACTGATCATGCTATATTGTATAGCCCATTGTATACTGTACACCTCGGCCCCTATCCTTGCCAGGGTATGGGGCCGGGCTGGGCCCCAGGCGGGGGTTCTAGGGTGGTAGCCCCCGAGAAAAATTTTCTTCCTACTTTTTCGTGTGATCACCGAAAAAGAGAAAAATCAATGAAAAAAGAAAAATTCAATTTTGTAGAACCCTAAAATCTGGAAGCTTTTAAGCTTGTTAAAAAGGAGTTTGGATGGATATTACTGTATGATGAAGAAAATGCGATTATTCGCAAGATTGTAATAAGTTTTACACTGGATAATAAAAGTATTAGATGATTGCAGTTTGGTGGATGTAGCCCAGATTGGGTGAACCACATTAAATTTCTGTGTTATGATTTATTCTGTGTGTGTATTAGTTTCTCTGTTTATTAATTAAATCTACATTTAACTATTAGATATCTGCCATCTCTAACCCTAACAAGATATTGGGGGATACCTCCTTGTAGGTCTGTGGGCCTGTAAGGTGCTTCTCTGAGCTTCCTCCATTTGAGAGATCTTGGGGGTTGCTCCCTTGCAAGTTTGCAGGTTTGTAAGGCACTTTTTTTGGGTTACCTTCATGTGAGAGATCTTGGAGAGCCTTTTGTTCATCTTCCGTAGGTCTGCGGATCTACGACACATTTGTTCAACTCTCCTTGGGTTTAAGGACCTATGCAGCCATCTCTCTTGGAATTTTCATTCCTTTCTAGCTTCTCCATCTTCCTCTTAAATTCTCTTCTCTTCTCTTTTGTATATACCGGATCAAAGATCTGCATCTTCTTCATCCTGAGTATATGCTCTTTCTCTCATCTTAGAATTCTTCTATGTGTTAGTGTTTTTAATTTGGGGATGACGTATAGTACTGAGACAACCTTTTACATCGAGGTCTCTTTCACTTTGCTGACTCAAATCCTTTATTTTTTATGCTCTAACATTGTTTTTTGGTGTAGGTTTTTCTTGTCTAATGCGTTTGTTTTGCATGTCTTCAACCTAGGGGAATGCTTCCATGGTTCAAAGAGTTATTTACTTCCTCTACAGTATCCTTTTGGCATATGATGTTATTTATTTTTAGTAGATTTCGTTTAGCATGCATATTAATATAGATTCATATGCCTGCTAAAGTGGGGGAAAAATGTAATGGTGTAAAATTGCACCCCTTGCAATTTCACATACATTCTTGTATCCACTTTAGTGTACACTCCCTTAGCATTTGTGTAGGCTCGTTTTAGCCCCTGCATCAACCTTTTTCCCTTCTCAAGATACTCTGCACCCCTTTTCAGTAGCTACCCTTGCGTGTAAACTTTGCATCGAGCTCTGTGCCTTTCCTGTTTGTGTCATTTTGTAGCGTGATGTGTCTGGATGTCTGTGCACTGTGCAGACGTCCTACGACATTTCAATGTTCAAACGACCATTTTTTAGCATGTTTTCCACTTGTCAACCTCTTTTGTTAGTAGTAATGGCTTGGGTCACCTTGTAACTACCCGGGAAGCTTCTTTTCCTTCCTTAAATGCTATCTTTCCACTTCATTTGCAAATATACTTTGCTTCTAGCTTCACTCTAGATTCTTCTAAGTTCTTCTAACTCCTCTCTAGCTTTGTCTCTAGCCTTCTAATCTCTAGCTTTTGCTTGCACAACTCAATACAACTTGTTACAGTAGCTTGAAGCACTCTCAAGCTTTCTTTGCAACACTCTTAGCTCTTGCAACTCCATCTCCCTTTCCTTATGCTTGCAAGAATCCTGGGATTCCATATCCCCTTCCTATTGCATTTATACTTCGTGATACAGGTTCTCCTCCTTGAGCGGGGATTGCTTTTATCACCTACATTTTGTGATATAGGTTCTCCTCCTCGAGCAGGGTTTGCTTTTATCACTCATACTTGGTGGTGCGGGTTCTACTCCTGAAGTGGGTTTTTCTTTCACCACAAACTTTTTTCATTTCTCTCTTTCTCTATCTATCTGGGTGTTCGTGGAGGTGGGAACACCAAAACAGGGGTTTGACTGAGGCAAAGCCCTATACAACCCCAACACTTTCTCAGATCTTACAAACGCAGGTGTTGAAAATATCTACTAGCTAGAGGCTTCATTAGTTGGATGATTGTGAGCATCTTCTTTCCTTTCTTCTCCTTATCTTTATCATTTCTATTTCACTTTATTTCATTTTATTACATTCTGTAAGTTTTTAACAATTATATTGCTAGCAGTCATTTAGCTATTTTATGTGATAAAATCACTTTCTAGACCTTACAGACACCAACATGCCAGAGAGATGCCAACGTGCCACATTGTCATCTGAAACCTACACTGTCATCCTTTGGTTGAGAATTCGTCAGTTTGTCTAGAAAATATTTGTGACCCGCTCTTTCAGATTCTAGAACTCTCACACTATTCCTTGAGGTAGTTTAGGGAAGTTCACCCCATGAGGCTCTCTGAATGAAGATAACTCGTGAGTAGCGAATCCCCCTTCTCTACACCTTTGTGTATGCTTCATGTGTAATTTATTGTTTGCTCAATTTATGCCTTATGTATATTCAGGTTTTTCCTCATCTTGTGTGTGATACATCTATATTTAAGGTGTCTTGTGTCGTATGTATTTATCACCCTTTTATCCTGAAATTATGGATTGATAGGATCCTATGTCTGGGGGGCTATCACATCTCTCAACTTGGATTCATAATGTCTCTTCAATTATTTGATAAAGAGATCTATCTTCTCCATAGTTTAGTGTGAGTATGAATGTAAGTTTATACCCCCAATAAAGTGGGGGCTAAATGTAGTTTCATAAACTGTCACCACTGACAATTTTACACAAGGTTTGGTACTCTTTTTTGTATGTATGATTAATTATGTTCATAATTTGACCATTTCATGGCTTGATTAAGAAAATTATGCTATATTCCTTGAAAAATGGAATGTTGGGAGCAAAAAAGGCCCAAACACTAGTGTGGGGCACTAGGGTCCTGCATTTGAATTTTAAAAGGGTTACAAATCCAAATGTTAGTCTTTAGTGTCTTGAAAATTTCCCCTTGTTGATCTAGCTCCAAAAAAGTATTTGTGATGCATATATAAACAACTCTCTCCAATTTACACACATGCAAATTCTTTATAAGCATTCTTTCTCCCTCTCTCTCTCTATTCTTCTCTACATGATTTCTAAAGCTCTCTATTTATGAAGGTTATTTTTTTATGTACACTAACCTTTATAGGTATTCAAGGAAACTTATTCTTTCTTCATAAACTCCTTATGAAAACTTATGATGCAACATTTATCCAACAAGGGTTTCAAGCATATGGTAACTCTATTTCGTGTTATTTCATTTGCAACAGTATTTGTAATTTATTTAGCCTCTTGTCCCTGAGGGCACACACTCTTTATCATTATTATCATTTTTGTTGTGGAGGTGGAAACACCAAAATGGGGTTTGATCTTATAGGAAATCCCCTATACAACACAACCCTTTTTTCTCTTTTGTGTATTTAAATATGAATTTGGAATCTTTTGATAATAAGGAGTTAAAGGAAGACATAGTGGACTATGATGGATAGGAATTTAGAGTGCCTAAAACCTTAGGAAACAGTTTCCTTGCATTGGAGTCCTTCCATTTTTGCCTCTGCTTCTGGTGACAGGTTCTCCTTTGTTTGCCCTATTCAGATCTGTATTCATTTTTATAAATTATTATAATAGTTTACGTAATTATTTACATTTTCAAATTAGGATTTGTATCACCTAGGTTAACTAGGTCACTTTTTATCAATTTTCCCTCTTTGCAACAAAGGAAAAAACCCAAGTATCTTGGATCTCCTTTTCAGGAAGTTGGCCAAGCACAACACCTTTGTTGGTTCATGCTCTAAATGTTGTATGAGAGAATGATTGATCTAGGTTAATTTATTAATTAGTATATGATCTCTTTTTCCATATAAAACTTATCAAATGCATGAAAATTTTGTAGAAAGAGATCCAAAATATTTAGATATCGTTCATTCACCAACTTAAAGATAGAAGAGAATTTAAATAAAGGAGAAGAAAACATTGAATGCAAAAAAGTGATATTTTTAGATAGAACTAAAGTACACCAAAATGTAAAGAGAGGAAAATTTTGATTTTATTAAAAGAACTAATTTTAAAAACCAAATTCCTATCCTACCTTAGATGAAACAAAACCTCTATATTTAATTACAAAAATAAGATATTTTCATAACAAAAGTATAGCCTATATTTTAAACTAAAATGATAAACTCCTTTTAAATTATAAGCTTTTGGAGTAGCAAATAAAAGAATTTTTTTTAGAGAATACAAAGAATATTACAATAGTTTTCTAATTGAAAATGAAAACACAGATATAGAGGAGCTTGGTACTAAAAGTGACAACTCTCTGTCAAGGATGCCAACACATCACACAAATTTCTTTGTGTCATAATGTCATCCTTTACCAATTACTATAGAATCTCCTAGAACATATGACTTAGGTTCCTAAATCACTTTAACCTACACACATAGAGATGAGAAAATATATTTGGAAAATTTAGTGGTTTGCTTCAATGAAACCCCCATTTTGGTTTTTCGACCTCCATAGACAACCAAGAAAGAGATGATTAATAAAAACAAAAGCTTTTAAATCGTAAGTGTATTAAGGATTAAAAGAAATGATACAATAAGTTGCTTGATAATGATGTTAACCATGGTGTATGGGAAAAACCACCATTGCATTTAGATAAAAATAATAGTAATGATAGATTTATGAGCTTCTACATCCAATAAGTTGTCTCACATTACAAAAAGACACAAGACCAAGATAATGATATACCAACATAATCAGACTATTGTAAATGGATGTGATGGATGAAATTATTAGTATCTTTCCTTGATAATATTAAACTACTATGAAGAAGAAGCCAATAACATAAGTGTAGGGAACTAAAAGAATAACTTTTGTGGCTACCAAGATTTTGAAAAAGTTTCCTCAAAAAAGTGAAATAAAGAGTTTGTTGTTGAAAATTGTGAAAATAAAAAGGCCCCTGAAAAATGATATGAAAGTGGGTTTTGTTTGCTCAGACAAGAGGGAAGAGACATTACTTTCTTGTTTGGGCATTACAACATGCATTGTAAACAAGCCACACAAAAAGTGTGCTTCTATATTTCAAAAATTCTCAAAATGCTAACATGTCGTGATATTGTCTAAGAGAATTCTACTAAAATTTAATACACATGGTAGAAATATACTATACTCTTTGAATGTGAGGAAAAATATTTAAATAGAAGTGTCAAAATCTATCACTAAAACATGATGAAGGTGAGTTCAGAGGGTAATGTGAAATTGTGCAAGTACACAATTGTTGATACTACGTAAATAAGTTAACTTAGGACTAATTTAATTTATAGGCATGAATTAAGATTAGTCTTAAGGAAGAATGCCATGTTTATGCAAGAAAATAAAAAAAATGAACATGCAAAACACTATCACACATGGAAAGATTTTGAGGGATAGACCTATGTGCATACATGTTCTAAATAATACAAAATTGTGACAACTAATGAATCAAGATATTTTTTTGTATGAGTGATCATGTCTCTGAATATAATATGACGTTTTAATTATAATTATAATTTACAAAGCTTTACATTGGTCCAAATAAAATTTTACGTAAACAAATATTAAAACAAACAAAACAAAACTAAAAAGTATGAAATACACTTTTCATCATGACAACAACAAATTTTAATAAACAAATTATTTACAAACACCTTTCAATTTAATCTAGAATTCCAATAGAAATAAGAGACTGAATTAAAAATTTAATGATGACGATTAGTTCCAATAGAAATAGGAGACACAATTAAAAAGTTATGTTACAATTTAAAAACAAAACAAACCAATGCCATTCATTAATGACGATAACTTTAATTTGATTTCTAGTAGTTATTTGACTTTAATCCAATAATATTTTATTAAACATAGTTGAATATGATAAAGGTACTTTAATAATTTTGTTTTTTCTTGCACTAAAGTTGATTTTATAATCTACAATGATGACATTACTGACATGGACAAATGTAAGCAAAGCCCAACAATTGGATGAAAAATTAAACATTGCCCACTTGTCCCTTCCTTTCCTTTTCAATTATTTAGGTAAGAAAGAAAACATCAAATGACAATATAAATCAAACCAATTTCCTCACCAACCACAAAATTTATTAGTAGATAGAAATTTTTTTTATCAGTCATATGTTTTATACTGTTTTTGGTAGTATTTTTGAGCAGTGTATTATTGTGTTATATTATTTTTTTTGGCTGTTTTTTCTTAGGCAATGTTTTTATAGAGTGGAATATTAGATCTCATGATTTCTTTCCTTCGATATGATGTTTTAGTCAATCGAGTTAGGTCTCCCGGTCCATATTATTATAGGTGTTTAGATTATTGTAATTGTTTTTTGTATTTTATTTTTATGCGAAATAAATTTGAAATTTGATGTTTATATGTGAAATTTATTATTATTTCTAATTGGATTGAGTATTTGGTCTTGATTTGTTTTAATTTTGAGATTAAGCATTTAATCATTTCTTGTATCGATATTCAAATATGTATATCGTGTAATGAAAGTCGTTATTGGTTTGGGGTTAAGTAATCTCTAATTATCTCTTTTTTGGGTTGTCATGTTTGTCTTTTGGTTTTGTATACACTTATAAGATTGTCAACTTGACTACATTAACTATGAGATAAAATATACAATGTTTCTAGTAGAACTCATCAATAGTTTACATGGTTATGTTGTCTCTATTCACTTTTTTGTTGTTGGTATGATTATTGTTTAGCTTTTGTCTACTCATACAAACTTGAATACTTAACTAGTGCATGGACTAACTACAATATCATGTAGTGAAACTCATCACCACTTTATGATTATATTTTCTCTAATCAAATATTTGTTGAATTTTTCATGCTTAAATTTTTTTGTCTATTCTTAAAAACTTCAACACTTGACTACAATCTATATAATACATAGTAAAACTCATAATAATTTATAATTAGATTGTTCTTAATCTATTATTTTCTTATTTTGTAGTTTATTATTGATTTTTTTTGATTATTATAGACTTGAACAATTGACTCATTCCTAATTATAAAAAATACAATATTAAAAAAAATAATTAATTTATAGTTAAACTATCCTAAGGATGACTATACTTTTATATTGATTTAATCCTATCCATCTTTATATAGATCCAATCTTCCATATTATTTTAATTTTAAAGAAAAAATCCATGATGTAGGATGAGATCATGCTTTTATCAAGTAATTATGGGTCAACTTTCAAACTTTCTATTTAGAGATCTTAAAATAAGGTTTGTCATGTGTATGGAAAATTCTTCTTTATAAAATTTATATTTAATTGATATTTGTATATGTGAAATATTTTAGTTAATAATAATTTTTTTTTTTTGATATTACTGGGGGTGTCCTCGTGACCCAACCCAACGGTCCAGCAGCTTTTACCTTGGGTACTTGAGGCGAGCTAGGGCAAGACAAGTCCCCTACATGTGAGATATGAATAGATATTTTTAAAAATAAAATTATAAAATAAATTATCTTTTGTCTAATCATTAGTGTGATTTGGAATGTAAATTTATAAGAAAAGAAATTATATTTATTTCAAATTATATCAAGTGAATTATTAAGTTTTGTAAGTTTAAAAAAATTATAATATATAAATATACAAAAAAATATGGTCAATTTATGTAAACTAGATCTCAAAATATTTAGACCTAACATCATACATAAAAATCCCAAGAAATCAATAAATGTTAATATTAATGAGAGAGAATTGTACCTTAACAACCTCTAATTTTGATGCAATCATGGATAGAGGATTCAATGAAAGATTATCCAACCATGTAGCCTAATGAATACTCACATAGTGGAACTCAATGAAACAACAGATCAACAACATTGCCTGTATTGATTCATAATCATAAATAACTTATAGTCTACCACAAGGGCTTACAACATGAGCTTGCAACCTTCAAAATATTTATGGACACAATCATGTGTAAACTACAAAATTATTACCATATAATGTTCAAAATTTACTCCAAGATAGTCATGTAATCCTTACTAAACTTAAATGTCTTCCAATGATCATGAGATCTATGATTATATAGTAGATTCGAACCTTAGGAACGATTTTAGTTAGCTAGAAAGAGGTGTCAAGATCAATACCAACTATAACATGCAGTTGGACAAATATTTCAAAGAATCATTTGGAATGAAATAAGTAATGATAGATCAATGAATGTTAATTAATGTTAGTCACATCATAAGCTCTCTTGAGTCCAATGAGCTTTGAAATGTGTCCCTTTGTTACCATATTCTTCAAAAAGGTTTTGTAAGCTTTGAATAGTTGAATAGATGTCTTGATGCTATTCCTAGTAATAAGCATAGAAGTAAATTATGCCTTTGCAATGATTAGAATATCTTAAAAATTAGATTTGATGTTTTAGGTTCAATGTAGAACATGTGATCCCAGACATCATAAGAAATATACACTTGTAATGGAATGTGTTAGGATTTGTGGTGTGTGATGATGATTGGAATGCTATTGAAAACTTGCAAACAAGTGAACAAAGTAAAATAAAATATTTTTGGGCAATAAAATATTACTCTTGCACCATAGGACGCTCCTACACCAGATGCCTAAGGTAATTTAAAAACTGAGTCCCTCACTTTCTAATGGCTAGGAGGAAATCAAGATGGTCTACCTTAGTCACAAAAATAAAGATTTTTTTTTTAGGCATTCCTTTCTACTTGACCAATACTCTTCATACTATTTTTATCTAGTGCTTATACCAATTCTACTATCAAAAATCTCCTCAATCTCCTCTTTTTGTTATCACAATATCTAATTTTCTCATTCTAGTGCTAAGCCACTATATTCTAATTATATTCAATATATGTAGATTGAGTACTAGTGATAATGCCAAAAAATTATAGTAACTCTCATAAGTAGGATGTATTTTTCATGCTATGGAGGGGCACTGGTGTCCTCCTCCTCAGGGGGTGTTGAAAATTAACATGGATGGCTCTTCTCGTGGAAATTTGGGCCATGCTAGTATTGAAGGCATTGGGCGGACTAGTTCTGGGAAGGTTGAGTTTATCTTTGATGTTTTGAAGGGTTGGTATATATACTAACAATGTGATGGAGGCTCTTGCCATTCTATATGTTGTGGAGTGTGGCTGTGCTCTTGGGTGGAGATAGATCATTTGTGAATCTGATTCCCATGTAGTTGTGACGTTGCTAAAGAGGCAACAACTTGAGGATGCCAATTGGTATCTGGCTGTTATTATAAAACAGATTCTTAATCTGTGTGCTTCCTTGGATTTTGTTTCTTTCTGTCATATTCCACGGGAATGGAATGAGGTTGCAGATTATTTGGCTAAATGGGATTTTGATCATTTGCATGATTGAAACATTGTGGAAAGGGGTCAATTACCCCTGGATTTGTCACAAAAGCTAGATCAATTAGTGGAGGTTGATAGGGATGTGTAATGTATTGCTTTGTATTGTTCTTTTTTGGATTGAATAAATTTTTACCCCTCTTTTAGTTTAGCTAAAGGGGCTCTATAATGAATGGTTCATAAGGCACAACATGTGCTGAAGGTTTTGCAAAAGGGGTTGCAAGCTAAGTGGACTTAACCATGGGAAAAACTCCATGGTTAAGTGTGTTGGAGTTGGAGTAGTACTAGGATGGGTGACCTCCCTAGAAGACACAATGCTTTCACCTCTGTGAGCATCACCTAGATCCAATGAGTGCTAAGTGGACCATTCATTATCATGAGAGATGGGTTCTTGTGAACCACTACTCATGAAATATGAATCGATAAGTTTAACTCTAGAAACTACACAATTTAATCCTGATAGAAATATCATAATTATAATAACTCTACTTTGTATGTGTTCTCTAAATCAAGCCTTTTGATGATTCTATAGATAGATATACTTGGAAAAAATAACCATAGAAAATTCTTGAGAATCCTCGGTAAAATCCCTATGTAGAGACATAATCCTCTTGGCACTGTTTTTTCTAAAATTGAGCCAAAGCGATAGAGAGGCACCTTGCATCCAACAAATTCATTGCCAACAATTCATCGAAGGAAAACTCACCGTCAGCAATTCACCGCCATGGAAAATTCATTGCGGTGAGGTGAAGTTGTCATGGCCGTGAATTTTCCAACGATGAATTCTTGACGGTGAATTTTCCTAATGCGTAATGAACATATATAGCCTATTTTTAAATTCACTAGTATGGACTGGTGGAATTCTAATACATTTCAATTTTTCTAAAGTTTACTTCCAGTATTGAAACTAACTGCATATTTTGTATTGTTTTCTTTTTCTCTAGAATGAATCATGAAAATAACATGAATTTTTTGTGTTGATGAGTGTTTTTGTATACATAATTTAGATAAAATATTAAATATCCTATTTCTATTGAAAGGAAATCAAATCCAAATAAATCAGAAAATGGATCTCTATGGCTAATACCTTTCAAGGATTAGAAGAAACCTTTAAGAAAATTATTTATAAAAATTAAAAATGGTGTAATATTGTTTTTGGAATATATTATTATAGATGTTTAGATTATTGTGATCTTTTTGTTAAATTTTATTTTTATGTGAAATAAATTTAAAATTTGATGTTTAAATGTGAATTTATTATTATTTTTAATTGGATTGAGTATTTGGTCTTGATTTGTTCTAATTTTGACATTAAACATTTGATCATCTCTTATATCAATTGTCAAATATATATGTATCGTACAATGGAAGTCATTATTGATTTGGGGTTAAGTAATCTCTAATTATCTCTTTTTAGTGTTTTCATGCTTGTCTTTTGGTTTTGTATACAATTATAAGCTTGACAACTTGACTACATTAACTATGAGATAAAATGTATAATGTCTAGTAGAACTCATCAATAGCTTACAAGGTTACATTGTCTCTATTCACTTTTTTGTTATTGATATGATTATTGTTTAGCTTTTGTCTATTCATACAAAATTGAATACTTAACTAGTGCATGGACTAACGACAAGACATATCAACATGTAGTGAAACTAATCAACACTTTGTAATTATATTATCTCTAATCAAATATTTGTTAGAGTTTTCATGCTTATTAAAATTTGTCAATTCTTAAAAACTTAAACACTTAACTACAATCTATATTGTTGGAGTGATTTCTGGATTTGATTGTGTGCGAATTTTTTGCATCAAATCCAGAAATCACTCCAACAACATTATGGATTGTGGAAACTTGATATTACAATCTATATATTAAATAATAAAACTCATAATAATTTATAATTAATCCTATCTATCTTTATATAGATCCAATCTTCCATATTATTTTAATTTTAAAGAAAAATTCCATGATGTAGGATGAGATCATACTTTTATCAAGTAATAATGGACCAACTTTCAAATTTTCTCTTTAGAGCTCTTAAAATAAGGGTTGTCATGTTTATGACAATTTTTTCTTCATATTAAAGATAAATTTATATTTCATTGTTATTTGTATATGTGAAATTCTTTAGTAAATAATATTATTATTATAATATTTACAACTTATATTTAAATTTAGAATTTTTTATTATTTTTTTATAATTAACTAAATTATTATTTTAATTGATCATTATATTATATTTATTTAATTAATTAACATTTATAATAATTATTTTAGTAGGTTAATATATGAATAGATATTTCTAAAAATTATATTTTAAAATAAATTATCTTTTGTCTAATCATTAGTATTATTTGAAACATAATTTTATAAGAAAATATATTAGATTTATTTCAAATTATACCAAATGAATTAATAATTTTTTTTAACTTTTAAAAAATTGTAATATATAAATATAAATAAAAAATATGGCCAATTTATGTAAACTAGATCTCAAAATATTTTGAGCTAACATCATACTTTAAAAGCCCAATAAATCAAGAAATGTTAATATTAATGAGAGAAAATCATACCTTAACAACCTCTAATTTTGATGCAATCACGAATGGAGTCCATCCAATGAAAGATTATCCAACCATGTAGTCTAATGAACAATTATATTGTGGAACTCAATGAAACAACAAATCAACATTGTCTTTATTGATTCATAGTCATAAATGGATTATAGTCTACCACGAGGGTTTACAACACGAGGTAGCAACCTTCAATATATTTATGGGAATACCTATGTGTAAATTACAAGCTCAGTACTATATAATGTTCAAAATTTACTTCAAGCTAGTAGTCTAAGCCTTAGCAAACTTAAATACCTTCCAAAAATCATGATAGATGATTATATAGTAGCTTCTATCCTTAGGGATGATCTTAGTCACCTAGAAGGAGGTGTTAAGATTGATGTCAACTATAATGTGTAGCTGGAAAAACATCTGAAAGAATTATTTGGAATGAACATGGTAATGATAGATTGATGAATCTCAATGTTAGTAACACTGTAAGCTCTCTCCAATTCAATGAGCTTGAAAATATGTCCATTTGTTGTCGTACCCTTCAAATAGTGGAACTAATGTTAGGTTAGGTGACATTAATCTTGCAAACCTATATCATTCATATGTATCCATGTTTCTTGGAATGTGTCCTAGTGGATATGAGAGAAATTCATTAAATATTGACATATTATATTTATATTTTCAAGACGAATTTTAATATCAGTGGAGGTACACATCTTTATGGCTAAATTATCTCTCCTAGTAAGCCACATTGGGAATGTGAAAGGTATTGAGTGGGGCACCCAAGTTTGGAGGGAAAGAGGTGTCCTTTCTAGTGTTACATTGGGAAGTTGAAAAGTCACCAAAGAATCCTAAAAGGTAGAAGTTGAAAAGGCTATGGGCTTGGTGCCTATGTTGGAGTCTTGTGCATTTTGTTTAATATTTTATCATGACTCTTGGTCTTATAAGAAGGATGAATGGTTTTTTCAAGTGGTTTTGGTACCTTTTTTTTGGTTTACCATTGTGGTTTTACCTCCCGCAAATTCTATATATTGGAGTCATTTGATGATAATTTCATATTGAGTTATTTGTAGGTATATGGGTGCATTGCAGTTGCTCAAAGATCAACAGTGAAGTGTATTATGGTGTATCTCTTTTGTGAAGATTAATAATATACTTTCCCTCTTTTCTCATGTGGATTTTTTCCCAAAAGGGTTTCTCCTTGTAAATTTGGTGCCATATTTTGTTTGCTGATTTTTCTATTGTGATGAATGTGCAATAACATACATATAATCTGATTTGGTAATCTTATTGTAAGATTTTAATTCACATATGTAAGTTAATATTGTAGCTTTTTTTCACCTTGTTTTCAAAATTTAGTATCAAAGCTAACAATTTTGTTTAGAAGGGGATGACTTTCTCTTAAGTATTGAAGGCTTTTTTGATGCAGTAGGAGCTTTTGTCTTATGGCATATTGTAGATTTGTGAATATGATTGTGTACCATAGCTTCTACATCTCACCAGGATATTGAGAAGTTCAATGGATCGCACTATGATATGTGGAAATTAAAGATGGAGGATCTCCTTCAAGAAAAAGATTAGTCGTTTCCAATTTCACAAGAAAGTAAACCACCTGCAATGTTTGATGGAGATTGGAAAGAGTTAGAAAAAGAAGGCACGAGGAACCATTCGGTTGTGTCTTACAAATTATTTCCTATATTTAATATAATTGCAATAACCAATGCATAGAAAGGGAAGGTACAGTTTCTGGAGCTTGCCATTATCAGTTCCCTGGATTTGCATGTTTTTGCTACTTCCCTGGGTGCTCATCTATGAAGAATACTGATAACAATAATTAAAACAACGGGAAAATTTATCACCATGACAAATTCATCTTATGGAAAATTCACCACCAATAATTCATGCCGGTGAGGTGAAGTTGTCATAGCGGTGAATTTTCCAACGATGAATTTCTGATGGTGAATTTTCCTGATACGTAATGAACATATATATTTTTAAATTCACTAGTATGGATTGGTGGCATTCTAATACATTTCAAGGTTTCTGAAGTTTACTTCCAGTATTTAAACTAATGGCATATTTTGTATTGTTTTCTTTTTCTCTAGAATGAATCATGAAAATGACATGAATTTTTTGTGTTGATGAGTGTTTTTGTATACATAATTTAGATAAAATATTAAGTATCCTATTTTTATTGAAAGGAAATCAAATCCAAATAAATCAGAAAATGCATCTCTATGGCTAATACCTCTCAAGGATTAGAAGAAACCTTTAAGAAAATTATTTATAAAATTTTAAAATGGTGTAATATTGTTTTTGGAACATATTATTATAGGTGTTTAGATTATTGTAATATTTTTGTTATAATTTTTTTCTTTTTTTTAAGTGAAATAAATTTAAAATTTGATGTTTAAATATGAAATTTATTATTATTTTTAATTGGATTGAGTATTTGGTCTTGATTTGTTTTAATTATGAGATTAAGCATTTGATCATCTCTTGTATCAATTGTCAAATATGTTTATCATACAATGAAAGTCATTATTGATTTGGGGTTAACTAATCTCTAATTATCTATTTTTTGGGTTGTCATGTTTTTCTTTTGGTTTTGTAAACACTTATAAGATTGACAACTTGACTACATTAACTATGTGATAAAATGTACAATGTCTAGTAGAACTCATCAATAGTTTACATGGTTACGTTGTCTCTATTTACTTTTTTGTTGCTGGTATGATTATTGCTTAGCTTTTGTCTACTCGTACAAACTTGAATACTTAACTAGTGCATGGACTAATGGCAAGACATATCAACATAGAGCGAAACTAATCACCACTTTGTGATTATATTATCTCTAATCAAATATTTGTTAGAATTTTCATGTTTATTAAATTTTGTCTACTCTTAAAAACTTGAACACTTACGTACAATCTATATATTCAATAATAAAACTCATAATAATTTATAATTAGTTTTTTTATGACTCATTCCTAATTATACAAAATACAACGTTAAAAAACCATTAATTTATAGTTAAACTATCTTCTATTTTTTTTTAAGGATGACTATACTTTTATATTGATTTAATCCTAGCTATCTTTATATAGATCCAATCTTCCATATCCACGATGTAGGATGAGATCATGCTTTTATCAAGTAATAATAGGTCAACTTTCAAACTTTCCATTTAGAGCTCTTCAAATAAGGGTTGTCATGTGTATGGCAAATTTTCCTTCATATTAAAAGATAAAATTTGTATTTAATTGCTATTTGTATATGTGAAATTCTTTAGTTAATAATGTTATTCTTATATTATTTAGAACATATATTTAAATTTAGAAAATTTCTATAAATGTATTTTTATAATTAATTTTTTTTTATTGGTCATAAGCTTTTGATTGAGCTATAAATCAGTGAATTCACAAAAGGGGGACCTCATCTCTGGTATGGATGCAAGTAATAGTCATTCCCTCAAGCACGGTAGCCCAACAAGGACATAGGGCCTAAGAGCACACTAGCCCAACGAGGGAATAGACCTTAGGCATTAACGCCTAACACATGGCATGAACACCAACAACAAAATCAACATTGCGGGTTAAGCTCGAAGACTTGAAACTAGTGGCCATAACAACAATGCCACCACTTAACCATCACACTATGTGATCAACCCCATGATTAATTAAATTATTATTTTAATTAATTTTTATTAAATTTATCTAATTAATTAATATTTGTAATAATTATTTTAGTAGGTTGATATATGAATAGATATTTTTAAAAGTGGTATTTGGTTAAGCTCGAAGACTTGAACCTAGTGGCCATAACAACAATGCCACCACTTAACCATCACACTATGTGATCAACCCCATGATTAATTAAATTATTATTTTAATTATTTTTTATTAAATTTATCTAATTAATTAATATTTGTAATAATTATTTTAGTAGGTTGATATATGAATAGATATTTTTAAAAGTGGTATTTTAAAATAAATTATCTTTTTTTCTAATCATTAGTGTGATTTGGAACATAAGTTTATAAGAAAATATATTAGATTTATTTCAAATTATACCAAATGAGTTATTATGTTTTGTAAGTTTTAAAAAATATAATATATAAACATAAATTAAAAATATGGTCAATTTATGTAAAATAGATCTCAAAATATTTTGCACTAACATCATACTTTAAAATTCCAATAAATTCATAAATGTTAATATTAATGAGAGAGAATCGTACCTTAACAACCTCTAATTTTGATGCAATCATGGAGGGAGGATCTAATGAAAGATTATCAAACCATGTAGCGTAATGAATGATCAAATTGTGGAACTTAATGAAACAATAAATCAACAACATTTTATTTATTGGTTCATAGTCATAAATGGATTGTCTGCTTGGGCTTACAACATGAGGTTGCACCTTCAATATAATTATGGGCATACCTATGTGTAAAGTACAAACCTATTACCATATAATAGTCAAAATTCACTCCAAGATAGTAGTCTAAGCCTTAGAAAATTTGAATGCCTTCCAATAATAACGAGAGATGAAGT
This sequence comes from Sequoia sempervirens, assembly GCA_007258455.2. Classification (NCBI taxonomy): domain Eukaryota; kingdom Viridiplantae; phylum Streptophyta; class Pinopsida; order Cupressales; family Cupressaceae; genus Sequoia; species Sequoia sempervirens. The sequence continues at coordinate 155,080,209 of VDFB02000017.1, read as the reverse complement.
AGCTTCTAGCCTTACATGATCTTAGTCAACTAGGAGGTGTTAAGATTGATGCCAATTGTAATGTGTAGCTAGAAAAACATTTGAAAGAATCATTTGGAATGAAAGCAGTAATGATAGATTGATGAATCTCAATGTTATTCACACAATAAGCTCTCTCCATTTCAATGAGCTTGAAAATGTGTCTTATTCTTTGTTCTTTTCTCGAATGTTGGAAAATATAATTATTGCCATAAGAAATGGTAATGTAGAGCCAAATATGGACACCATGATTTCCATACTTCTTTCAAAGGAGATGAGGAGAAATTCTATGAATGTTGGCTCCCAAGATGCCTTATGTGTGTAGGTCTAAGGAGAAAGAGCCTAAAGGGGATAGAAGAGGTATAAGTCTAAAGGATGTTCTAAAACCCTAGAAATAGCAAAGTGTTGGAATTGTGGAAAAAGAGGGCATATGAAGAAGTGTGGGAACAAGAAAAATGTTTTTTATTCCTCCATAGAAAATCCTCTGGTGATGATTTTGATGCTTTGTTTAGTTTATCTAACTCTAATACTAATGATGCTTGTCTTATTTATTCAGGTTGCTCTTACCACACGACTCCTCACAAGGAGCAGTTTACTACTTACAAAGCATATGATGGGGGAGATGTTTTCCTTGGTGATAAAAACACAAAGAAGATTGTTGGTAAGGGAAAGGTAAAGTTGTGTTCTAGTGATGGGAGGTTTAAAAATCTTGATAAAGTTTTGCATATTATAGGACTTGCAAGAAATTTACTTTCAGTGTGCAAGTTGAATGATTCTAGAATGCATGTGACATTTGATAAGTATAGTTGCAAGTTGGTAAGAGGGAGTTTGTAATAGCTAAAGGATCTTGGATAGGGACTTTGTTTAGGCTAAATGACTCTAATTTTTGTAACTCTACCAATGTAACTGACACTAAAAATGCATGTATGTTGTGGTTCCATAGATTGGGTCACATTGGTGAAAAATGACTTAAAGAGAATTCTTAATAAAAAATTGGTTGACAATATTTTTGATTATTCTATTGGTAAAAATGATTTTTGTGAAAATTGTGTGTTTGGTAAACAAAAAATAGATCATTATTTTCTAGTGGAACTATTAAGGCAAAGAGATTATTAGAGATCATTCATTCAGATATATGTGGACCACTAGATGCTGACTCTTTGGGTAAATATTAGTATTATGTCTCTTTCACTTTTAAATCTAGATTTTTCACTAAGTTTAAGGAATTTAAGGCCTTAGTTGAAAATAAATCATATTATTAGATAAAAGTGGTGAGATCTGATAATGGGAGTGAATATTATTCCAAGGAATTTGATGAGTTTTGTAAGCATGCAGGTATTGTTCAACAAAAGACACTCCTTATAATCCCCCAAAAAATGGGGTAGAATTAAGAATAAATTGAACCTTGATGGAAAGAGATATGATCATGTTAAGTAGTGCTAGGATTGATAGATTATTTTGGGAAAAATCAATTGGTGCTGCTTGTTATTTGATTAATATATCTTCTTGTTCAAATCTTGTTTATAATAATCCTTATGAAATGTGGATAGGTAGAAACCCTTATGTTTCACACTTAAGGGTCTTTGGTTGTGAGTCTTTTGTTCATGTGCCTCAAGAGAAATGATCTACATTTGATCCACAAACATATAAATACATCTTTGTTGGTTTTGGTGAGAATGTAAAAGGTTATAATATTTGAAATCAGATAAATAGTAAAATAATCTTTTCTAGAGATGTGATTTTTATGGAATTTAGAGCTTACTCAGGAGAAGACAACCTAAGAAGAAAGATAAGACAAAGATAATGTACTTTGAGATAAATATTGAGAAGCAGAAAGATGTACAAGTGAAAGAACAATCAAATGGATTTGAGGACGGAGAAGAAGAAGAGGGCTCAAAGAGTTCAAAGGATGTGCAAGATGAGCAAACAAAAGAAGAATATGTAGAGCTCATTTCTCCTACCTCAAGGAGGTCCACAAGGAAATGAAATCTAGTTGATAGGTATATCCCACCCCATTTCCATTGTGTATTTGCTTTGTCGAGTATTGAGGATGAACCTAGATCTTTCAAAGAGGCTCTCTCTTAAGAGGAAAGTGAGTCTTGGTTTCAAGCCATGCATGAGGAGATGATGACTTTGGATAGTTATGACATGGGATTTTTTTATTTTGCCAAAGGAATCCCATTGGTTGCAAGTGGGTATTTAAAAAGAAACTTGGTGCAAATAGTCGGTTAGAGTGGTACAAGGCTAGATTGGTGGTTAAGGGATACTCCCAAGGAGAGGGAGTTGATTTTGGTGAAATTTTATCTCTTATTGCTAAATTGACTTTTATTAGATTCCTATTATCTATTGTTGTTGCTTGTGATTTTGAGATAGAGAAAATGGATGTTAAAACTACTTTCTTGTATGGGGATCTTGAGGAGGAAATTTATATGTGGTAGCTTGATGGTTTTTTTGTGAAAGGAAAAGAATTATTGGTTTGCAGGTTGAAGAAAACTTTGTATGGTTTGAAATAGTCACCCAAGATGTGGTTCTATAAGTTTGATGCTTTTGCATTGAAATTAGGTTTACTTAGGATAGAGGAGGGTCATTTTTTTTCTATTAAAGTTATTGATGATTAGATTCTAATTATTGTTTGGTATGTTGATAATATTTTGTTTATTGGTAACAACAAGGTGATGATAAGGGAGCTCAAGGAATAAGTTTCTATCACATTTGATCTAAAAGGACTTGGGGGATGAAAATATATTCTTGGGATGGAAACTAATTAAAATTGGGATCACAAAAATATTTTGTTAAGTCATAATAAGTATGTTGATACCATTTTGTAGAGGTTTAATATGCAATACTACAAGCCAATTAGTATTCCATTTATGGTTGGTACTAAGTTGAGCTTAAATATGTGTCCTAATTATAATGATTATATGATATGTCTAAGGTTCTTTATGATAGTGTAATTGGTAGCTTAATTTATGCAATGGTTTGCACTAGACCAAATATAGCCCAAGCAGTGGGAGTTCTAAGAAGGTTTATGTCTAATCCTGGTAGAGAGCATTGAAATTTTGTTAAGAGAGTGTTTAGATATTTTTGTGGTACTTCTGATTAAATGGTTTATCATGGTATTGATGTTATGGTCAAGTCATTGGACATATAGGGGTTTGTTGATGCAAATTGGGCAAGTAACCTAGATAGTTGAAGGTCCACTAGTGGCTATGCATTTAATTTGTTTTGTGGTGCAATGAGTTGGATGAGTAAGAGGTAGCCTATAGTTGTATTTTCCACCAATGAAGTAGATAATATGGTTGTTACACATTCCTCTAAGGAGGCGATATGGTTACATAGACTTGGTAATGAAATTGTTTTTTATTGTAGGACAATGAGGATTGGATGTGATAGTCATAGTGTTATTTGTTTGGCCAAAAATACTATGTACATCATGTTCGTACTAAGAATGTTGATGTTAACTATCACTTTGTGTGAGAAATGGTTGAGAATGGTAAGGACTTGATTGATAAGGTTGAAACTTTGGATAATGTTGTAGATTCTCTTACAAATCCAGTGATCACAGATAAGTTCTCTTGGTGCAGGAAGGTCATGAGCTTTTATCACCATACTTGATTTATTATTTGTATCTCTTGGATGTAATTGCAATGCATAATGTCAAGTGTAATAATATTAGGTTGGATGAAATTAAACATAGAAACTTGTTTCATTCATATGTATCAATTCTTCTTGGGGTGTGTCCTAAGGGATATGAGAGAAAATCATTAAATATTGACATATTGTAACTATATTTTCAAGAGGGATTTTAATGTTGATGGAGGTTATAGATCATTATGGATAAATTTTCTCTCCTAGGCATCCATATTGGGAATGTGAATGGTCTTGAGTGCGTGCCCAAGTTTGGAGGGAAAGAGGTGTATGTTGGTATTACATCATGAAGTTGAAAATTCATTGCAGCATCTTGAAAGGCTGAAGTTGAAAAGACTATAGACTAGTCACCCATGTTGTAGCCTTGTGAATTTTATTTAATATTTATTATGAATCTTGGTCTTCCAAGAATGGTACATGGTTTTTTCAAGTGGTTTTGGTACCTCTTGTTTTGGTTTATCGTTGTGATTTACCTCCCACAAGTTCTTATATTAGAACCATTGGATGATAGTTTCATATTGAATTAGTTGCATGTATCTAAGTGCATCTTGGTTGCTCAGAGATCAATAGTTAAATGTATTATGGTGTATCTCTTTTTTGAAAATTAATAATATGCTTTCCCTCTTTTCTCATGTGGAGTTTTTTTTTCCCGAAAGGGTTTTTCCACATAAATTTGGTGTCATGTTTTTTTTGCTGATTTTTCTATTGGGATGAATGTGCAATCACATACATATAATCTAATTTGGTAATCTTATTTTCAGATTTAAATTCACATATAAGTTAATATTGCAGCTTTGTTTCACCTAGTTTTCAACAACTAGATGTCTTCGTTTTATACCTAGCAATAAGTTTGGAAGTAAATTATGCCTTTCCAATGATTAGAATCTCCTAAAAATTACATTTGATGTTGTAGGTTCAATGTAGAACATGGTTTCCCAAATACAATAAGAAATATATACATGTGATGAAATGTGTTAGGATTTATGGTGTGTGATGATGATTGGAATTTTATTGAAAAATTGCAAATAAATGAACAAAGTAAAATAAAATATTTTTGGGTAATAGAATATTAATCTTGCACCATAGGATGCTCCTACATCAAACACCTAAGGTAATTTAAAAAGTGAGTCTCTCACTTTCCAATGGCCAGAGGGAAACCAAGATGGTCTACCTTAGTCATTGAAAATCAAGATATTAATATAGATATGTAGATTGAATATTAGCTATATGCCCAAAAATTATAGTAACTCTACTTTGTATGTGTCCTCTAAATCAAGACTTTTGGTGGTTCTATAGGTAGGTATACTTGAAGAAATAGCCCCTAGAAAATTGTAGAAAAATCTCGACAAACCCTTATGTAGAGATATAATCCTCTTGGCAGGTTTTTTCCTAAAATTAAACCAAAGTGATAGAGAGGATGTTTATTATATGTTAAATATAAATTATGGAAAACTAGGAAACCAAAAGTCATTCTATTTTTTAATTAATTTGACAAATGAGGACCTAAATTCTCCATAAAATATTATTTGAGGCGGTGAAAGAAAACTAATTGTTTTCTTAATTGAGGTGGTGAGTAAAGGCTAAATTTCTAGTAGTTTTTAATTAAGGTGGATAATTAAGCCTAAATTTCCCATATTTATTTGATTGATATGGAAAATTAAGGTTGAATTGCTCATAAATTTTTAATTGAGGAGAAAATTTAGCCTAAATTTCAATAAATTTATAACTAAGTAGGTGAATTAAAGCCTAAAGTAATATAATTTTATAATGGCGGGCATGAATTAAAACCTAAATTAACATGAATTTGTAAACTAAGTGACAAATTATTTCCTTTGGAAACAAACCCCCCATTCCTAGAATGTTCTTTTGAATGCTGAGATACCCATCGCCAACTCCCAACCCTCTCTGATTCTTGCTTCTGGTAACAAAAACCCCCATTCCCAAAACATTCTTTTGAATGCTGAGATACCAATTGCCAACTCCTTTCCCTCTTTGATGGCACATGTTGCTAAGATTCATGTTCAACACTATGGCTCTTCTTCTACTATTCCTTAGCCATTTAGAGTTCTTGTACTCTCCCTAGTGGATAGCCCTAGTGCCTTGCAAATTGATGATGGTTGGTCAATTCAAAAAAAGAAAAGTAGGAATAAGAAAATTGATGTGGGAGTGGATTCAAAAGTGGGTAGGCCCTCTCAACGTCAAACAAGATAGAAGGAAATAACAAGGGAGATTTCTTGTGGAAGGTGAAAGACCTTGGAGTCAACCACTAAAAACCATAAATGAAGTTCCTCTCCTAGAATTAGAGAGGTCTGAATAGCCATAAAAAATAACTCTCTCAAGACCTATATACTTGATAATAAGAATAATTTCCTATTGATCCAAGAGGTTAATATGAATTGAGATACTTTCCAGTCTGTGGTGAACCGTATCTAGCTTAGGGCTAAATTTTTATTAGTGAAGCTTAAGGAGCCTCTAGTGGGATTGTGACTATGTTGGATCTGTTGGTGGCTTCTAGTTCACTATTGTCACTCTCTATCAACAATTTGGTTGTTATATTTTGTAACTCTTCTTGCTCCCGGGTCCTTATAAACCTTTATGCTCCAAACTTCCGTAATGCTTGTAAGATTTTTTTTGAGGAAATCACTCAAAAATGATGGAAAATAGAAATTATTTTTAGTTGATAGCTAGTGACTTTAATACCCTTTTTCCCTCTAAGAAACTTGGGGGAATAATTGACTACACTGACAACATGGAAGATCTGGTAGGCTTCATCAATACAACTAGCCTTATGGACATTGAATTGCAGGGGTAGCCCTTTACTTGGACAAACCTTAGGGAAGGTAATAATCTTATTTAGGTCAAACTTGACCACTTGTTCATCTCTTCTAATTGGGATATGGGGTGCAACTCAAAACTAGTGGCTTTGCCTCAGATTATCTCAGATTATAATCCTCTTCTTCTCTCTTGGGTTGATAGTCCTTGTAGGGGACATTTTCCCTTCTGCTATGGAATCATGTGGACCAAACACCCTAACTTTAAAAATTGTATCCTTAATTGGTAGAACACCTCCTTTCAAGGTACGACAATGTATAGGGTATCCCAAAAATTGAACTTGATAAAAGAAAAGGTGAAGGGATGGAATAGAGTAACTTTTGGGAATGCCCTAAAAAAAAAGGAGTTGACTACAAAAATCATTGGTATGAAAATCCAAATAGAAAATGGAGATCTCTCTGAGGATTCTCATCTTATTGAGGAGTCACTACAAAAGGATTGGAAAGCAATTCTAAAAAGGAAATTATGTGGAAACAAAAATAAAGGATACAATGGCTGAAAGAGGGGTGTAAAAATCCCGCTTTCTTCCACAAGTATTACATAATACATAGGAAAAGGAACACCATCATGTCGCTCATAAACGAGCATGGAGAATAGGATACTGGTGATACCCTTATTGGGAAAATGGACTCTGACTATTTCTACCAATCCTACTCTAATTAATCTTGTCCTTGTGACACTCGGCTGGTGGATCAGTTGTTAAACTACTTAGCAACTATATTGTCTCTTGAAGATAATTCCCACCTCATGGATTCAATTTTTACTGAAGAAGTCAAGTTGGCTACCTTCTCTATGGGGGTGTATAAAGCCCTGACCCTTGATGGATTCCCTCTGACATTCTTTCAAGAATTTTGGGACATTTTTGGTCTTCATATCTCTAGGGAAGCTAATGATTACTTGTTGATGGTCTGCGTGACTGCCTGCTTACTTTCCTGTGTGGCCGGTTTTTGACATGCTCTATCTGCGGGTAAACATGTCGCTTTATAGGTGTGCCTGTGAAGCCACTTTTTGACTTTGCAGAGTCCCCTTCTTCGGGTTTCCTCCACGTGATAGATCTTGGGGAATACCTCCTTGTAGGTCTATGGGTCTATAGGGCGCTTCTCTGAGCTTCCTCCATTTGAGAGATCTTGGGGGTCACTCCCTTGCAGGTCTGCAGGTCTATAAGGTACTTTTTTTGGGTTACCTTCATGTGAGAGATCTTGGAGAGCCTTTTGTTCATCTTCCGTAGGTCTGCGGATCTGCGACACATTTGTTCAACTCTCCTTGGGTTCAAGGACCTATGTAGCCATCTCTCTTGGAATTTTCATTCCTTTCTAGCTTCTCCATCTTCCTCTTAAATTCTCTTCTCTTCTCTTTTGTATATACCGGATCGAAGATCTGCATCTTCTTCATCCCGAGTATATGCTCTTTCTCTCATCTTAGAATTCTTTTGTGTTAGTGTTTTTAATTTGGGGATGACACATAGTACTAAGACAACCTTTTACATCGAGGTCTCTTTCACTTTGCTGACTCAAATCCTTTATTTTTTGTGCTCTAACATTGTTTTCTGGTGTAGGTTTTTCTTGTCTAATGCGTTTGTTTTGCAAGTCTTCAACCTGGGGGAATGCTTCCATGGTTCAAAGAGTTATTTGATTCCTCTACAATATCCTTTTGACATATGATATTTATTTTTAGTAGATTTCCTTTAGCATGCATATTAATATAGATTCATATGCCCGCTAAAGTGGGGGAAAAATGTAATGGCCTAAAATTGCACCCATTGCAATTTCACATACATTCTTGTATCCACTTTAGTGTACACTCCCTTAGCATTTGTGTAGGATTATTTTAGCCCCTGCATAAGCCTTTTTCCCTTCTCAGGATACTCTGCACCCCTTTTCAGCAGCTAACCTTGCATGTCAACTTTGCATCGAGCCTTGTGCCTTTCCTGTTCATGTCATTTTGTAGCGTGACGTGTCCAGACGTCCGCACACTGTGCGGATGTCCTACGATATTTCAATGTTCAAACAACCATTTTTTGGCATGTTTGCCACTTGTTAGCCTCTTTTGTCAGTAGTAATGGCTTGGGTCACCTTGTAACCGCCCGAGAAGCTTATTTTCCTTCCTTAAATGCTATCTTTCCACTTCATTTGCAAATATCCTCTCCTTCTAGCTTCACTCTAGCTTCTTCTAAGTTCTTCTAACTCCTCTCTAGCTTTGGATCTAGCCTTCTAATCTCTAGATTTTTCTTGCACAACTCAATACAACTTGTTACAGTAGCTTCAAGCACTCTCAAGCTTTCTTTGAAACACTCTTAGCTCTTGCAACTCCATCTCCCTTGCCTTATGCTTGCGAGCATCCTGGGATTCCATATCCCCTTCCTATTGCATTTATACTTCGTGATACGGGTTCTCCTCCTTGAGCGGGGATTGCTTTTATCACCTACATTTTGTGATACAGGTTCTCCTCCTCGAGCAGGGTTTGCTTTTATCACTCATAATTGGTGGTGCAGATTCTACTCCTGAAGTGGGATTTCCTTTCACCACACACTTTGTTCATTTCTCTCTTTCTCTATCTATCTGGGTGTCCGTGGAGGTGGGAACACCAAAACGAGGGTTTGACTAAGGCAAAGCCCTATACAGCCCCAACACTTTCTCTAGATCTTATAGATGTAGGTATTGAAGATATCTACTAGCTGGAGGATTCATTACTTGGATGATTGTGAGCATCTTCTTTCCTTTCTTCTCCTTATCTTTATCATTTCTATTTCACTTTATTTGAGTTTATTACATTCTGTAAGTTTTTAGCAATCAAATTGCTTGCAGTCATTTAGCTATTTTATGTGATAAAATCACTTTTTGGACCTTATAGACGCCAACATGCCAGAGAGATGCTAGCATGCCATACTGTCATCCCAAACCTGCACTATCATCCTTTGGCCGAGAATCCGTCAGTTTTTCTAGAAAATATTTGTGACCCACTGTTTCAGATTCTAGAACTCTCGCATTGTTCGTTGAGGTAGTTTAGGGAAGTTGACCCCGTGAGGCTCTCTGAATGAAGATAACTTGTGAGTAGAGAATCCCCCTTCTCTACACCTTTGTGTATGCTTCATGTGTAATCTATTGTTTTTTCAATTTATGCCTTATGTATATTCAAGTTTTCCCTCATCTTGTGTGTGATACATCTATATTTAAGGTGTCTTGTGTCGTATGTATTTATCACCTTTTTATCCTGAAATTATGGATTGATAGGATCCTATGTCTGGGGGCTATCACATCTCTCAACTTGGATTCATAATGTCTCTTCCATTATTTGATAAAGAGATCTATCTTCTCCATAGTTTAGTGTGAGTATGAATGTAAGTTTATACCCCCAATAAAGTGGGGGCTAAATGTAGTTTCATAAATTGTCACCACTGACAATTTTACACAAGGTTTGGTACTCTTTTTTGCATGTATGATTAATTATGTTCATAATTTGACCATTTCATGGCTTGATTAAGAAAATTATGCTATATTCCTTGAAAAATGGAATGTTGGGAGCAAAAAAGGCCTGAACACTAGTGTGGGGAACTAGTGTCCTGCATTTGAATTTTAAAAGGGTTACAAATCCAAATGTTAGTCTTTAGTGTCTTGAAAATTTCCCCTTGTCGACCTAGCTCCAAAAAAGTATTTGTGATGCATATATAAACAACTCTCTCATTTACACACATGCAAATTCTTTATAAGCATTCTTTCTCCCTCTCCCTCTCTATTCTTCTCTACATGATTTCTAAAGATCTCTATTTATGAAGGTTATTTTTTTATGTACACTAACCTTTACAGGTATTCAAGGAAACTTATTCTTTCTTCGTAAACACCTTATGAAAACTTATGATGCAATATTTATCCAACAAGGGTTTCAAGCATATGGTAACTCTATTTCATGTTATTTCATTTGCAACAGTCTTTGTAATTTATTTAGCCTCTAGTCCTTGAGGGCACACACTCTTTATCATTATTATCATTTCTTTTGTGGAGGTGGAAACACCAAAATGGGGTTTGATCTTATAGGAAATCCCCTATACAACACAACCCTTTTTTCTCTTTTGTGTATTTAAATCCGAATTTTGGAATCTTTTGATAATAAGGAGTTAGAGGAAGACATAGTGGACTATGATGGATAGGAATTTAGAGTGCCTAAAACCTTAGGAGACAGTTGCCTTGCATTGGAGTCCTTCCATTTTTGCCTTTGCTTCTTGTGACAAGTTCTCCTTTGTTTTCCCTATTCAGATTTGTATTCATTTTTATAAATTATTATAATAGTTTATGTAATTATTTACATTTTCATATTAGGATTTGTATCACCTAGGTTAACTAAGTCACTTTTTATCAATTTTCCCTCTTTGCAACAAAGGAAAAAACCCAAGTATCTTGGATCTCCTTTTCAGGAAGTTGGCCAAGCACAACACCTTTGTTGGTTCGTGCTCTAAATGTTGTATGAGAGAAGGATTGATCTAGGTTAATTTATTAATTAGTATAGGATCTCTTTTTCCATATAAAAATTATCAAATGCATGAAAATTTTGTAGAAAGAGATCCAAAATATTTAGATATCATTCATTCACCAACTTAAAGATAGAAGAGAATTTAAATAAAGGAGAAGAAAACATTGAATGCAAAAAAGTGATATTTTTAGATAGAACTAAAGTACACCAAAATGTAAAGACAGGAAAATTTTGATTTTATTAAAATAACTAATTTTAAAAGCCAAATTCCTATCCTAGCTTAGATGAAACAAAACCTCTATATTTACTTACAAAAATAAGATATTTTCATAACAAAAGTATAGCCTATATTTTAAACTAAAATGATAAACTCCTTTTAAATTATAAACTTTTGGAGTAGCAAATAAAAGCAAAATTTGTAGAGAATACAAAGAATATTACAATAGTTTTCTAATTGAAAATGAAAAAATAGATATAGAGGAGCTTGGTACTAAAAGTGACAACTCTCTGTCAAGGATGCCAACACATCACACAAATGTCTTTGTGTCATAATGTCATCCTTTACTAATCACTATAGAATCTCCTAAAACATATGACTTAGGTTCCCAAATCACTTTAACCTACACACATAGAGATGATAAAATATATTTGGAAAATTTAGCGGTTTGCTTCAATGAAACCCCCATTTTGGTTTTCCGACCTCCATAGACAACCAAGAAAGAGATGATTAATAAAAATAAAAGCTTTTAAATCGTAAGTGTATTAAGGATTAAAATAAATGATAAAATAAGTTGCTTGATAATGATGTTAACCATGGTTTATGGGAAAAACCACCATTGCATTTAGATAAAAATAATAGTAATGATAGATTTATGAGCTTCTACATCAAATAAGTTGTCTCACATTACAAAAAGACACAAGACCAAGATAATGATATACCAACATAATCAAACTATTGTAAATGGATGTGATGGATGAAATTATTAGTATCTTTCCTTGATAATATTAAACTACTATGAAGAAGAAGCCAATAACATAAGTGTAGGGCACTAAAAGAATAACTTTTGTAGCTACCAAGATTTTGACAAAGTTTCCTAAAAAAAGTGAAATAAGGAGTTTGTTGTTGAAAATTGTGAAAATCAAAAGGCCCTTGAAAAATGATATGAAAGTGGGTTTTGTTTGCTTGGACAAGAGGGAAGAGACATTACTTTCTTGTTCGGGCATTACAACATGCATTGTAAACAAGCCACACAAAAAGTGTGCTTCTAAATTTCAAAAATTCTCAAAATGCTAACATGTCGTGATATTGTCTAAGAGAATTCTACTAAAATTTAACACACATGGTAGAAATATACTATACTCTTTGAATGTGAGGAAAAATATTTAAATAGAAGTGTCAAAATCTATCACTAAAACATGATGAAGGTGAGTTCAGAGGGTAATGTGAAATTGTGCAAGTACACAATTGTTGACACTACGTAAATAAGTTAACTTAGGACTAATTTAATTGTTAGGCATGAATTAAGATTAGTCTTAAGGAAGAATGCCATGTTTATGCAAGAAAATAAAAAATTTGAACATGCAAAACACTATCACACATGGAAAGATTTTGAGGGATAGACCTATGTGCGTACATGTTCTAAATGATACAAAATTGTGACAACTAATGAATCAAGATATTTTTTTGTATGAGTGATCATGTCTCTAAATATAATGTGACGTTTTAATTATAATTATAATTTACAAAGCTTTACATTTGTCCAAATAAAATTTTACATAAACAAATATTAAAACAAAATTAAAAAGTATGAAATACACTTTTCATCACGACAACAACAAATTTTAATAAAAAAATTATTTACAAACACCTTTCAATTTAATCTAGAATTCCAATAGAAATAAAAGAGTCAATTAAAAATTTAATGATGACGACTGGTTCCAATAGAAATAGGAGACACAATTAAAAAGTTATGTTACAATTTAAAAACAAAACAAACCGATGCCTTTCATTAATGATGATAACTTTAATTTGATTTCCAGTAGTTAATTGACTTTAATCCAATAATATTTTATTAAACATAATTGAATATGATTAAAGGTACTTTAATAAAAAAAAATTCTTGCACTAAAGTTGATTTCATAATCTACAATGATGACATTACTGACATGGACAAATGTAAGCAAAGCCCAACAATTGGATGAAAAATAAAACATTGCCCACTTGTCCCTTCCTTTCCTTTTCAATTATTTAGGTAAGAAAGAAAACATCAAATGACAATATAAATCAAACCAATTTCCTCACCAACCACAAAATATTAGAATTCCTCCACCACATAAAAAATTATAGCTGAGCTCACCTGCCAAAAAGTCACTATTTTTTACTTAAAACTTCCAAACAAATTCAACAATCTTTCTAAACATTATAAAAAGACAAAATGCACAGCAAATTCAATGAACTATCAAATAGTTTATATCAGCAGTAGATGAAAAAGTTTTTATCAGTCATATGTTTTATACTGTTTTTGGTAGTATTTTTGAGCAGTGTATTATTGTGTTATATTATATGTGAAATTTATTATTATTTTTAATTGGATTGAGTATTTGGTCTTGATTTGTTTTAATTTTGAGATTAAGCATTTGATCATTTCTTGTATTGATTGTCAAATATGTATATCGTGTAATGAAAGTCGTTATTGGTTTGGGGTTAAGTAATCTCTAATTATCTCTTTTTTGGGTTGTCATGTTTGTCTTTTGGTTTTGTATACACTTATAAGATTGTCGACTAGATTAACTATGAGATAAAATATACAATGTTTCTAGTAGAACTCATCAATAGTTTACATGGTTACGTTGTCTCTATTCACTTTTTTGTTGTTGGTATGATTATTGTTTAGCTTTTGTCTACTCATACAAACTTGAATACTCAATTAGTGCATGGACTAACTAAAGTATCATGTAGTGAAACTCATCACCACTTTATGATTATATTTTATCTAATCAAATATTTGTTGGATTTTTCATGCTTAATAAATTTTGTCTATTCTTAAAAACTTGAACACTTGACTACAATCTATATAATACATAGTAAAACTCATAATAATTTATAATTAGATTATTCTTAATCTATTCTTTTCTTATTTTGTAATGTTTATCATTGAATTTTTTCTATTATTACAAACTCGAACAATTGACTCATTCCTAATTATAAAAAATACAATTTATTAAAAAAAATCATTAATTTATAGTTAAACTATCCTAAGGATGACTATAATTTTATATTGATTTAATCCTATCCATCTTTATATAGATCCAATCTTCCATATTACTTTAATTTTAAAGAAAAAATCCATGTTGTAGGATGAGATCATGCTTTTATCAAGTAATTATGGGTCAACTTTCAAACTTTCTATTTAGAGATCTTAAAATAAGGTTTGTCATGTGTGGCAAATTCTTCTTTATAAAATTTATATTTAATTGATATTTGTATATGTGAAATATTTTAGTTAATAATAATTTTTTTTTTGATATTACAGGGGGTGTCCTCGTGACCCAGTCCAACAGTCTAGCAGCCTTTACCTTGGGTACCTGAGGCGAGCTAGGGCAAGAAAAGTCCCCTATAGGTGAGATATGAATAGATATTTTTAAAAATAAAATTATAAAATAAATTATCTTTTGTCTAATCATTAGTGTGATTTGGAATGTAAGTTTATAAGAAAAGATATTAGATTTATTTCAAATTATATGAAGTGAGTTATTAAGTTTTGTAAGTTTAAATAAATTATAATACATAAATATAGAAAAAACTATGTTCAATTTATGTAAACTAGATCTCAAAATATTTTGACCTAACATCATACATAAAAATCCCAAGAAATCAATAAATGTTAATATTAATGAGAGAGAATTGTACCTTAACAACCTCTAATTTTGATGCAATCATGGATGGAGGATTCAATGAAAGATTATCCAACCATGTAGCCTAATGAATAATCACGTAGTGGAACTCAATGAAACAACAAATCAAGAACATTGTCTGTATTGATTCATAATCATAAATAGTTTATAGTCTACCACAAGGGCTTATAACATGAGCTTGCAACCTTTAAAATATTTATGGACACAATTTGTGTAAATTACAAAATTATTACCATATAATGTTCAAAATTTACTCCAAGATAGTCATGTAATCCTTGCTAAACTTAAATGTCTTCCAATGATCATGAGATCTATGATTATATAGTAGATTCTCCTTTAGCTCTGCTCTCATCCTGATGATGGATCATAGACTTGTGATCTGAAGTGTTGATGCAAAAATTCTCACACAATCAAAACTAGAAATCATTGCAAATAAAATTATGGATTGTGGAAACTTGATATCATTAAACCATCTTAGTTAGCTAGAAAGAGGTGTCAAGATCAATACCAACTATAACGTGTAGTTGGAAAAACATTTCAAAGAATCATTTGGAATGAAATAAGTAATGATAGATCAATGAATGTCAATGTTAGTCACATTATAAGCTCTCTTGAGTCTAACGATCTTTGAAATGTGTCCCTTTATTACCATATTCTTCAAAAAGGTTTTGTAAGATTTGAATAGTTGAATAGATGTCTTCCTGTTATTCCTAGTAATAAGCATATAAGTAAATTATTCCTTTGCAATGATTAGAATATCCTAAAAATTAGATTTGATGTTTTAGGTTCAATGTAGAACATGTGTTCCCAAACATCATAAGAAATATACACTTGTGATAAAATGTATTAGGATTTGTGGTGTGTGATGATGATTGGAATGTTATTGAAAACTTGCAAACAAATGAACAAAGTAAAATAAAATATTTTTGGGTAATAGAATATTGCTCTTGCACCATAGGACGCTCCTACATTAGATGCCTAGGGTCATTTAAAAAGTGAATCCCTCACTTTCTAATGGCTAGAGGGAAATCAAGATGGTCTACCTTAGTCACAAAAATTAAAGATTAATTTTTGTAGGCATTCCTTTCTACTCGACCAATACTCTTCATAGTATTTTTATCTAGTGCTTATACCAATTCTACTATCGAAAATATCCTCAATATCCTCTTTTTTGTTATCACAATATCTAGTTCTCATTCTAGTGCTAAGACACTATATTCTAATTATGTTCAATATATGTAGATTGAATACTAGTGATAATGCCAAAAAATTATAGTAACTCTGATAAGTAGGACACATTTTTCACGCTATGGAAAAATACCTCCTAGTTATCAATTGATGAGCTAAAGGGGCTCTATAATGAATGGTTCATAAGGCACAACATGTGCTGAAGGTTTTACAAATGGGGTTACAAGCTAAGTGGACTTAACTATGGGAAAAACTCCATGGTTAAGTGTGTTGGAGTTGGAGTAGTACTAGGATGGGTGACCTCCTTGGAAGACACAATGCTTTCACCTTTGTGAGCATCACCTAGATCCCATGAGTGCTAAGTGGACCATTCATTATCATGAGAGATGGGTTCTTGTGAACCACTACTCATGAAACATGTGAACCACTACTCATAAAATATGAATCAATTAGTTTAACTCTAGAAACTACACAATTTAATCCTGATAGAAATATCATAATTATACTAACTCTACTTTATATGTGTTCTCTAAATCAAGCCTTTTGATGATTCTATAGATATATATACTTAGAAAAAATAACCCTAGAAAATTCTTGAGAATCCTTAGTAAACCCCTATGTAGAGACATAATCCTCTCGGCAATGTTTTTCCTAAAATTGAGCCAAAGTGATAGAGAGGCACCTAATTTTTATGGCATCCAACAAATTCAGCGCCAACAATTCATCAAAGGAAAATTCACTATCAGCAATTCACCACCATAGAAAATTCACCGACGAAAAATTCACCGCCAACAATTCACCAAGTTTTTGAAATATATATTAAATAATATTGGTGAATTGTTGGTGGTGAATTTTACTTGGAGGTGAATTTTCTGTCGGTGAATTTTCCATGGCGATGAATTGCTGACATGAATTTTCCTTTGATGAACTGCTGGTGATGAATTTTCCTAGAACCGATCATTATATGTTCCTTCTTGAACAACCTCTTCAGATAATTCCAAATAAAGATTTCTAGGAACGTTCGCTTCAAAAGGTTTCTTTCCAATTACTTAGGTATAATCGTAACATTTCATTGATTCTAATGAAGATAGGTAAGCGACATTCTCTATCAGTTCCATGCATAAAAATAGAAAATTACAATAAACAATGCATAGAAAGGGAAGGTGCAGTTTCTGGAGCTTGCCATTATCAGTTCCCTGGATTTGCATGTTTTGTGTACTTCCCTGGGTGCCCATCTGGGAAGAATACTGATAACAATAACTAAAATAGTATTAAGATTAAGATTAAATATTAGAGATTTGTTGGAAAATTCATTGTCAACAATTCACTGCGAGAAAATTCACTACTATGATAAATTCATCTTATGGAAAATTTGTCATGAGGTGAAGTCGTCATAGTGGTGAATTTTCCAACGATGAATTCCTGATGGTGAATTTACCTAATGCGTAATGAACATATATATTTTTAAATTCACTAGTATGGATTGGTGGCATTCTAATACATTTCAAGTTTTCTAAAGTTTACTTCCAGTATTGAAACTAACTGCATATTTTGTATTGTTTTCTTTTTCTCTAGAATGAATCATGAAAATGACATGAATTTTTTGTGTTGATGAGTGTTTTTATATACATAATTTAGATAAAATATTAAGTATCCTATTTCTATTGAAAGGAAATCAAATCCAAATAAATTAGAAAATGGATCTCTATGGCTAATACAATCCTTTAAGAAAATTATTTATAAAAATTAAAAATGGTGTAATATTGTTTTTGGAATTTATTATTATAGATGTTTATATTATTGTAATATTTTTGTTATATTTTATTTTTATGTAAAATAAATTTAAAATTTGATGTTTAAATATGGAATTTATTATTATTTTTAATTGGATTGAGTATTTGGTCTTGATTTGATTTAATTATGAGATTAATCATTTGATCATCTCTTGTATCAATTGTATATCACACAATGGAAGTCATTATTGATTTGGGGTTAAGTAATCTCTAATTATCTCTTTTTAGGGTTGTGATGCTTGTCTTTTGGTTTTGTATACACTTATAAGCTTGACAACTTGACTACATTAATTATGAGATAAAACATATAATG
>VDFB02000017.1:155043231-155061938 GCA_007258455.2 Sequoia sempervirens | reverse complement strand
ATGACCTAGGAAATGAAACTAAAAATCAGGATAACAAACCAAGAATGAACAGAGGTGCACTTGGAAGAATGATGAGGTCAAAACAAGCTCCAAAACCCTAAAATATTTTTGTTTGGTGCCCACTAGGACTCATACACCAGTCTAGGTGATTTAGTCCCAAACTAGGGTTTTTGTGCCAAAACTGGAATCTCACAGTGGTTTATCTAAATTCACTGAAATCTGGAAAATGTGTTGTACTGGGACTCATACGCCACAATTGGTGTATCAATCCCACTCTAATTTTTCAGAGGGTTAATACATGAATATTATTTCCTATATTTTCTCTTCCTTCCACACTATGTTTCCAAATCTGAAACTCTGAATTCAAACATGTAGGTGACTTTTTGTGAAGATAGCAACCTTGTGACGACTTGATAACTTTTTTTAACCTTGCAACCTAGTTTTCAAAGGATCTCCAAGTCTCCAAGACACCTAGATCTGTAATCACACATGTAGAGAGAGAAAAACTTGTTGATTGTTAAGAAATAGGGGTTTCCCTTGGTTAAACCCCGTTTAGGTAATTAAACCTTGTGATGAAACAATGAAATATGAACATTAAAGATGAAATATGAAACATGAACAATGATACCTTGAATGATGTCTTGAGATGTAAATTAGCAATCTAACATGAAGTGGCCATGTAGAATGTAGATCTTGATCTTGAATTGGATATGGAACAATTCTTGTAAATGGATCTTCAATGATACATCAAAACATTAGCTCAACAACATGCTTGATGATCTTGACATGATGATGGATCTTAAATTACTGCAACAAATGATGAAAAATTATGCCCTTGAATGCCTTAGAAATGCTCTTGTAAAATCTCTTGACACTCTTGTGAAGTTTTGGAGTGCTTAACTCTATATGAATTGTGTTGATATCATGAATGCTTGGGTGAAATAATGATTTGAGACCTTGTTTATATAGGGAATCCATCCAACTTACCATTTATTAGATCCCAAAGGCTGAAATTCATGAAATTTGAACTTAAAACCCTGATTTCTCACTCAAAACCCTAAAAAGGGGCCAAATGAGACTCATATGCCACTTGTGGTGTATAGGTCCCATCTAGATGGGACTCATATGCCCAATATGGTGTATGGGTCCCAACAGGCTTTTTTAATTGGAGGAAATGTCAGGGAATTAAGAAATTAATTATATTTGATGTCTATGTCAGTATTTCAGTTGAAATAAGCCTCAGGATCCATAATCTAGGGTCTTAGGGGCATATTAATGATGATATGAAGGTCATAAATGCAAGAGGGCCCTAAACTTAATGTGAAGGTGCAAATAAATACACTTTACAACATTAAATTAAGGCCAAATTAGGTCTATTTAGCTTAAAAGGGCCCTAAATCCAATGTGAATGTGTAAATCACATTACAACACTAGATCAAGGTGACATTACGTCCATTTTAATGTTAACCATTCCCAAATAAAGTGAGGAAATGTAGAGGGATACTTTTTCTGTTGCCACAACAAGCAATACCAAGTACTTCTTCTCAAAAGTATATATCAATCTTAGCACCACCCAACATGATCCTAACTCTTAGCATCAAGGTTCAATTCATTCTTTCTACTACCCCATTTTGTTGGGGAGTATAAGGAGTAGTTTTTTTCTGAACAATACCTGCATTCTTACAAAACTCATCAAATTCATTGGAACATGGTGTAATTAAATTCATTTAATTACACTTTTAGGATAAGTTTACTTAGGTAATTATTTATTTCTAGGATAATTATCATTTAATTCTTATGTTATCTTATTGAGCTGTCTTTTGCTCAAGATAAGATTAGGGTTTCTTTTTCCTGCTTTATTGCATCATTTCTTTTTCGAAGGCTTTTGTATTATTTGTAAAACATTATTCTCACAATCAAGAATGTTGATTTTTTTTACTCTTGCACAAACTTTTGCCTCGAGAGGGTTTACGTAACATCTTTCATTTTTGTTCTGAATATTTGTTGCATGTGATAGGTGATTGTTTGCAGGTGATTCTTGGGGATTGTGAAGTTGGTTTTTCAACTTCTACATGGTATCAGAGCTCCAGACCTATTGTTGCATGTTCGTGTTTTGAAGATATTCTCTCACAAAGATCTTTATGTGCAAGGTTTTATTCCAGTATTTTTTTTGTCAGATCAGCGGGGTTTTTCATCATTTTTTAAGAAATTTCGAATTTGATATCTCAAGCAGTGCATGCTAGTGCAAAACGGACTCCATAGATGTGCTCAGAAGGCCCAAAACCCCCTATTTTCATATAAAATATGATAGGGTTTGCTGAAAATTAATTTTTTTGTGTTTTGAAAAATTTCAAAATAATTGCCAAAAAAATTCATACGGATCCGTACGGACACATCGATTTCTGTACCATTTTGATTTCTGTGCTACCTCGATTTTCGTGCATGAAGGTTCAGCTAAATATTTTATTAATTTTTTTCATCTTTAAATTAATAAAAATTTTGGTTTAAAGCCTAAATGAGCATATTTAGTAAAATGGTCATATCTTGAGCATATGGTCTCCGTTTTTCGAAAACGAGATATCGTCGGAAAGCTGCTTCCGACGCCGTTCGAGTGGTACTAGTATTGTTTTCTTATTTTTCTGTTTTGATTCATTTTTTTCCTGTCAAATTCAGAAATTGTTGTTTTCACTTCAGGAGGCATAACTTTTGCGTCCTAGCTGCGTTTTTCGAAAACGAATAGGCGTTGGAAAGCTGGTTCCGCCCTCTTCTCAGATCTCAGACCTGTTTTTGTAGAATTTTTACCAGGTATTTGATTTATTTGTCAAAACTCAGCCTTTATCTTTTGAGTTATTTTTTTGGGAAACGTGCAATCAGGAGTTTTTTTTGAGATCCAAGAGGAATTTTTTTATTTGAGAGTATATTACTGCTGTTTTCTATCATGGATTTACACAATATTGCAACCCTTACTCCATTCAACTATTTTGGTTGGAAAAAACAAATGGAGATTCACTTGAAACATAAAGGGTTGTATAGGGTAACCATGGGTACAGAAATTGAACCTACAGGTGCTATTGAAAAGAGAAAATGGTTTAATAGGTGTGATGAAGCTTATGGCACATTATGTCTGTCTCTTTCATCTGACCTCCTTTTCCACATTGAATCTTGCACTACACCAAATGAGATATGGGATACTTTGGAGTCCTTGTTTGGGAAGCAAGATACTATGAGAGGTTTTCAGTTAGAGAATGAGCTTATTGGCTTAAATCCTAGGGATTTTGACAGCATCTAGGAGTTTTTCACCAAACTCAAGTCTCTTAGATTACAGTTGTCACAGTGTGGTGTTCAGAAAGAAGACTCTCAGTTGATATTGTCCATCCTTTCTAAGCTTGGACCTGATTATTCAATTTTTGTTTCTACCTTTTATGCCACTAGGGATGCACTTGGTAAGAGATTCACTATGCCATCTCTTGATGACTTTGCTTCATCTCTCACTCAAGAGCAAGCTAAGTTAGCTAGCATGGGTACGGTGAAACCTTCTTCCTCTTCACAGGCACTTATTGCATCACAGGAGCCTAGAGATCAGAAGGCTTCTACAGGCAAAGGCAAGAAACAGAAACAACAGTATTCCAAACCTCATGAGCAGCAAAAGGAGTCCTCTGATTCATCCTCCTCTTCTAAGGGGAAATCATTCAGGAAGGAGAAGGGTCCATGTGCATATTGCAAGAGGGAAGGACATGCAGAACATAATTGTTACAAGAAGGACATTGATGAACTGAAATATCTTCTTCAGAAACATCAGATTGATTTGCCTTCTAGGATGTCTGCATCATCTTCTTCTCCTCATTCTTCTTCTTCAGAGCAACATAACATAGGCACAATTGGTTTACATACTTCATTAGATATGAAGGGACATTCTCTTTGTGCTTCTTCAGGTATTGGATTAGGGAGATGGCTTCTAGATTCAGGAGCATCTCATCATATGGCATCTTCGCAGTCTATGTTTACTTCCTTTGAGCCTTGCACTATGTCTCCCATTTTGATGGGAAACAACACTTACATGAGTGTTACAGGGAAGGGGTCTATTAGTTTTGGGGACCACTCCTTTCAGGATGTCTTGTGTGTTCCTCACTTGACAAACAACCTTCTTTCCATCTATCAGATAACACATGGGGGCAATGGGAGATCTGTGGAGTTCACACTTGATTCAGTTATTATCAGAGACTTGGCGAGTAGAGTAGTTATTGCTACTGGGATAGTGGATCACTCATCTCGGTTGTATTCTTTCACTGATTTTTCTACTGGTGGTGCTTCTGTTCCTACAGTTGTTCCTCACACTTTGATTGTGCATCATCATTCAGAGGAGAGATTTGGCTTCTTGAACATTGGTGTTCTCACTTCAGATCCTGTTCTCAAGCCTTCCATTCCATCTCCTCCTCCTCCTGTTTCTTCTTCTGTTTTAGTGCAACAGGATCCAGTTGATCATACATCTTTGGAGGTTTCTATTGAGTCTTCATCTACTTCGGCTTCTTCATTTTCTAAGGTCACACCTGCTTCTATGGAGACATCTTGGGCTGCACCTATTCCACCTTCAGAGATTTCTTTCATTCAACATCTTCCCTCTCACTTCTTTCTAGAGATGCAGTTTCTTCACTTTTTTTGGAGTTACTTCATTTTGGGGGGGATCTGTGGTCTCTTTCTTCCTCTCTTATGGGGAGATTATTTCATGTATCTTTGTGATGAATGGTGTCCTTGGGGGGTCTTATGGAGTCCTCCATTTTTCATCACTTAGGTCTAGTTTATTGCATTCTATTTTGGGGAGGAGTTTTGTTCCCATGTGGTTTTCTCCTTTATCCCGTTCGATTTAGTTTGCATTGCATTTGTAAATGAGTACCTGATCAGGCCTTGTTGACGGGACTCATCTTTGCATAATAATTTGCTTCTCCCTAAGTTGCACTTATGGGGGGGTGTTGGTGTAATTAAATTATTTAATTACACTTTAGGATAAGTTTACTTAGGTAATTATTTATTTCCTAGGATAATTATCATTTAATTCTTATCTTATCTTATTGAGCTGTCTTTTTGCTCAAGATAAGATTAGGCTTGCTTTTTCTTGCTTTATTGCATCATCGCCTTTTCGAAGGCTTTTGTATTATTTGTAAAACATTATTCTCAATAATCAAGAATGCTGATTTTTTTACTTGCACAAACTTTTGCTCTTAGGGTTTATAGAACATCTCTCTTATTTTTGTTCTTGAATATCTGTTGCATGTGATAGGTGATTGCTTGCAGGTGATTCTTGGGGACTGTGAAGTTATTTTTTCAACTTCTATAGAACAATATTCACCCCCATTGTTAGATCTCAACTCGTTTATCTTATAATATGATTTATTTTCAACTAAAGCCTTAAATTCTTTAAACATAGTGAAAACTTTAGATTTAGAATGCATAAAATAAATCCAAGTGTATCTTGAGACATAATATCAATATTTTCCCAAAGAGTCAACATCCACTTGTTCATGTATACATCTGAATGAATGATCTCTTATATTCTCTTTGCCTTATTAGTTCCACTAGAAAATGATGATCTATTTTGTTTACAAAATATATACAATGTTCAACAAAAACATATTTACCAATAGAATAATTAGAAATACCATCAACCAAATTTTTATTAAGAATAGTCTAAATCATTTTTCATGAATGTGACCCAACCTATGGTGCCACAACATACATGCATTTTTAGTGTCAGTTACATTGGTATTATTATAAAAAGTAGAGGCATTTAGCCTAAAAAAATCCATTATGAGAGATTCTTTAGCTATCACCAAACTCCCTCTTACAAACCTCAAGTGGAATCAGACTTGTCAATTGTCACATGCATTCTAGAATCATTCATCTTGGACACTAAAAGTAAATTTCTCACAAGTCCTAGAATATGCGAAAAAAATCAATAATTTTAATCCTCCCATCACTAAAACATTTTACCTTTCCATTACCAACAATCTTCTTTGTGTTGTTATTACCAAGGAAAAAATATCTCCCATAATATGCTTTATAAGTAGTAAACCACTCCTTGTGAGGATTCATGTGGTAGAATCAACATTAATCAATAAGTCAAGCATCATAATAGAGTTAGCTAAAATAAGAAAAGCACAAAAATCATCATTGGAGGAATTTTCTGTGGAGGAATCAAAATTCTTTTTCTTGTTCCCACACTTCTTATTCACATGCCCTCTATTTCCATAATTCCAAAAAATTACTCTACTCTTTTTAAATGTTTTAGAATGTCCTTTAGACTTATACCTATTTTAATCCCCTTTAGGACATTTCTCTTTGAACCTATCTCACACATGCAAGGTATCTTGGGAGCCAACATTCATAGAATTTCTCCTCATATTCTCTGAAATAAGTATAGAAATCATGGTGTCCATCTTTGGCTTTGCATTACCACTACTTACAGAACAAAAAATAGATTTTCCCAAGATTTGGGCAAAGAAAAAAGAAATAAGATAATTTTTTCTTCATCTTCTACTTTAACATCTATTGATACTAGTTGACTTATAATTAGACTAAAATAATTTAAATGGTCTAAGTGGGGTTGGGGCCGGACCCCACCAACCAAGGCATCCTAACCACCTGAGGCCCCAACCCCACCAACCATACTCTCCAACCCCACCAACCAAAGGAGAGTATGGTCGGTGGGGTTGGTGCCTTAGGTGGGGTCTGCCTTGGGTGGAAATTATATTGGCCAAACCCCACCATCTGGGCTTTTCCCACCGCCCTGCGCTTCACCACTGCCCTAGCTTCTAACCTAAGGTGAATATGGTCGATGGGGTTGTTGCCTTATGGTCGGTATCGAAGCTAGGTGGTGGAAGATACCTTGGTTGGTGGGTAAGGCATATATGGTTAGTGTAGTTTTCTCGACCCCACCATCCGCAGTGGCCCCAACCCCACCAACCAATGGAGAGCAGGAGTCGCCATCTTTCATTTTTAAATAATATAATCATCTTTTAAGATACAACTTGTTAGACAAACTTTTAATTCAAAATATATATCACCTATCATTTTTAAAAACATTTATGTGGTGTCTTCTTTGGATACATCAAAAGGAAATAATTCATAAGACACAACTGAATGGTTCCTCATGCCTTCTTTTTCTAACTCTTTCCAATCTCCATCAAACATTGTAGGTGGTTTACTTTCTTGTGAAACTGAAAACCACTGATCTTTTTCTTGAAGGAGATCCTCCATCTTTAATTTCCACATATCATAGTCTGGCCCATTGAACTTATCAATATCCTAGTGAGATGTAGAAGCTATGGTACACAATCATCTTCACAAATCTGTAATATACCATAAGACAAAAGCTCCTACTGCATCCAAAAATCCTTCAATACTTAAGAGAAAGCCATCCCCTTCTAAACAAAATTGTTAGCTTTGATACTAAATGTTGAAAACAAATTGAAACAAAGCTACAATATTAACTTACATATGTGAATTAAAATCTTACAATAAGATTACCAAATCAAATTATATGTATGTGATTGCACATTCATCATGATACAAAAAATCATCAAACAAAATATGGCACCAAATTTAAGTGGAGAAACCCTTTCGTGAAAAAAATCCACATGAGAAAAGAGGGAAAGTATATTATTAATCTTCACAAAAGAGATACACCATAATACACTTCACTGTTGATCTCTAAGCAACTAGAATGCACCCATATACCTGTAGATAACTCAATATGAAGCTATCATCAAATGACTCCAATATATAGAATTTGTGGGAGGTAAAACCACAATGGTAAACCAAAAAAAAGGTTCCAAAACCACTTGAAAAAACCCATTCCCCCTTCTTAGAAGACCAAGAGTCATGATAAAATATTAAACAAAATGCACAAGGCTCCAACATGGGCACCTAGCCCATAGCCTTTTCAACTTCTACCTTTTAGGATTCTTTGGTGACTTTTCAACTTCCCAATGTAACACTAGAAAGGACACCTCTTTCCCTCCAAACTTGGGTTCCCCACTCAATACCTTTCACATTCCCAATGTGGATTACTAGGAGAGATAATTTATCCATAAAGATGTGTACCTCCACTGATATTAAAATTTGTCTTGAAAATATAATTATAATATGTCAATATTTAATGAATTTCTCTCATATCCACTAGGACACATTCCAAGAAACATGGAGACATATGAATGACATAGGTTTGCAAGATTAATGTCACCTAACCTAACACTAGTTCCACTTCTTGAAGGATACAACAACAAATGGACATATTTTCAAGCTCATTAAACTGGAGAGAGCTTACAGTGTTACTAACATTGAGATTCATCAATCTATCATTACTGTGTTCATTCCAAATAATTCTTACAGACGTTTTTCCAGTTACACATTGTAGTTGACATCAATCTTAACACCTCCTTCTAGTTGACTAAGATCATCCCTAAGGATAGAAGCTACTATATAATCATCTATCATGATTATTGGAAGGTATTTAAGTTTGCTAAGGCTTAGACTACTAGCTTGAAGTAAATTTTGAACATTATATAGTACTAAGCTTGTAATTTACACATAGGTTTGCCCATATATATATTGAAGGTTGCTACCTCATGTTGTAAGCCCTTGTGGTAGACTATAAACCATTTATGACTATGAATCAATAAAGACAATGTTGTTGATTTGTTGTTTCATTGAGTTCCACAATGTGATTGTTCATTAGATTACATAGTTGGATAATCTTTCATTGGATGGACTCCATCCATGATTGCATCAAAATTAGAGGTTGTTAAGGTACGGTTTTCTCTCATTAATATTAACATTTCTTGATTTATTGGGCTTTTAAAGTATGATGTTAGCTCAAAATATTATGAGATCTAGTTTACATAAATTGGCCATATTTTTTTATTTATGTTTATATATTACAATTTTTTAAAACTTACAAAACTTAATAATTCATTTGGTATAATTTGAAATAAATCTAATATATTTTCTTATAAATTTTCGTTTCAAATTATACTAATGATTAGACAAAAGATAATTTATTTTAAAATATCATTTTTAGAAATATCTATTCATATATTAACCTACTAAAATAAATATTATAAATATTAAATAATTAAATAAATTTAATAAAATAATCAATTAAAATAATAATTTAATTAATTATAAAAATATATTTATAAAAAAATTCTAAATTTAAATATAAGTTTTTGATTAAGGAACAAACAAGTTTTGAAGTAAATTTAGATACAAGTTGTAAATAATATAATAATATTATTATTTACTAAAGAATTTCACATATATAAATAACAATGAAATATAAATTTATCTTTAATATGAAGAAAAATTTGCCATAAACATGACAACCCTTATTTTAAGAGCTTTAATTAGAAAGTTTGAAAGTTGGCCCATTATTACTTGATAAAAGTATGATCTCATCCTATATCGTGGATTTTTTCTTTAAAACTAAAATAATATGGAAGACTAGATCTGTATTTAAAGATAGATTGGATTAAATCAATTTAAAAGTATAGTCATTCTTAAAAAAAAAAAATTGTAGTTTAATTATAAATTAATGGTTTTTTAATGTTGTATTTTTTATAATTAGGAATGAGTAAAAAAGTAATTATAAATTATTATGATTTTTATTATTTAATATATAGATTGTAGTTAAGTGTTCAAGTTTTTAAGAGTATACAAAATTTAATAAACATGAAAATTCTAACAAATATTTGATTAGAGATAATATAATCACAAAGTGGTGATTAGTTTTACTATATGTTGATATGTCTTGTCATTAGTACATGCACTAGTTTGTATGAATAGACAAAAGCTAAACAATAATCATATCAACAACAAAAAAGTGAATAGAGACAATGTAACCTTGTAAGCTATTGATGAGTTCTACTAGACATTATATGTTTTATCTCATAATTAATGTAGTCAAGTTGTCAAGCTTATAAGTGTATACAAAACCAAAAGACAAGCATGACAACCCTAAAAAGAGATAATTAGAGATTACTTAACCCCAAATCAATAATGACTTCCATTGTATGATATACAATTGATACAAGAGATGATCAAATTATTAATCTCATAATTAAATCAAATCAAGACCAAATACTCAATCCAATTTAAAATAATAATAAATTCCACATTTAAACATCAAATTTTAAATTTATTTTACATAAAAATAAAATATAACAAAAATATTACAATAATATAAACCTCTATAATAATATATTCCAAAAACAATATTACACCATTTTTAATTTTTATAAATAATTTTCTTAGAGGATTGTATTAGCCATAGAGATCCATTTTCTAATTTATTTGGATTTGATTTCCTTTCAATAGAAATAGGATACTTAATATTTTATCTAAATTATGTATACAAAAACACTCATCAACACAAAAAATTCATGTCATTTTCATGATTCATTCTAGAGAAAAAGAAAACAATACAAAATATGCAGTTAGTTTCAATACTAGAAGTAAACTTTAGAAAACTTGAAATGTATTAGAATGCCACCAGTCCATACTAGTGAATTTAAAAATATATATGTTCATTACGCATCAGGAATTCATCATTGGAAAATTCACCACCATGACAACTTCACCTCACGACGAATTTTCCATAAGATGAATTTATCATAGTGGTGAGTTTTCTCGTAGTGAATTGTTGACAATGAATTTTCGAACCAATCTCTAATATTTAATCTTAATCTTAATACTATTTTAGTTATTGTTATTAGTATTCTTCCCAGATGGGCACCCAGGGAAGTAGTAGAAACATGCAAACCCAGGGAACTGATAATGGCAAGGTCCAGAAACTGCACCTTCCCTTTCTATGCATTGTTTATTGCAATTTTCTATTTTTATGCATGGAACTGATTGAGAATGTCGCTTACCTATCTTCATTGGAATCAATGCAATGTTGCGATTATACCTAAGTAATTGGAAAGAAACCTTTTGAAGCGAACGTTCCTAGAAATCTTTATTTGGAATTATCTGAAGAGGTTGTTCAAGAAGGAACATATAATGATCGGTTCTAGGAAAATTCATCACCAGCAATTCATCGAAGGAAAATTCATGTCAGAAATTCACCGCCATGGAAAATTCACCGACATAAAATTCACCTCCAAGTAAAATTCACTGCCAGCAATTCACCAATATTATTTAATATATATTTCAAAAACTTGGGGAATTGCTCGCAGTGAATTTTTGGTCGGTGAATTTTCCATGGCGGTGAATTGATGACGGTGAATTTTCCTTCGATGAATTTTTGGCGGTGAATTTTCTAGATTCCATAATAATTAGGTGCCTCTCTATCGCTTTGGCTCAATTTTACAAAAAACATTGCCGAGAGGATTATGTCTCTAGATAGGGGTTTTACTGAGGATTCTCAAGAATTTTCTAGGGTTATTTTTTTGAAGTATATCTATCTATAGAATCATCAAAAGGCTTGATTTAGAGAACACATACAAAGTAGAGTTATTATAATTATGATATTTCTATCAGGATTAAATTGTGTAGTTTCTAGAGTTAAACTAATTGATTCATATTTCATGAGTAGTGGTTCACATGTTTCATGAGTAATGGTTCACAAGAACCCATCTCTCATGATAATGAATGGTCCACTTAGCACTCATGGGATCTAGGTGATGCTCACAGAGGTGAAAGCATTATGTCTTCCAAGGAGGTCACCCATCCTAGTACTACTCCAACTCCAACACACTTAACCATGGAGTTTTTCCCATAGTTAAGTCCACTTAGCTTGCAACCCTATTTGTAAAACCTTCAGCACATGTTGTGCCTTATGAACCATTCATTATAGAGCCCCTTTAGCTCATCAATTGATAACTAGGAGGTATTTTTCTATAGCGTGAAAAATGCGTCCTACTTATCATCGAGTTACTATAATTTTTTGGCATTATCACTAGTATTCAATCTACATATATTGAACATAATTAGAATATAGTGGCTTAGCACTAGAATGAGAAAGTTAGATATTGTGATAACAAAAAGAGGATACTGAGGAGATTTTCGATAACTTAGAATTGGTATAAGCACTAGATAAAAATAGTATGAAGAGTATTGGTCGAGTAGAAAGGGATGCCTACAAAAATTAATCTTTAATTTTTGTGACTAAGGTAGACCATCTTGATTTCTCTCTAGCCATTAGAAAGTGAGGGATTCACTTTTTAAATTACCCTAGGCATCTGATGTAGGAGCGTCTTATGGTGGAAGAGCAATATTCTATTACCCAAAAATATTTTATTTTACTTTGTTCATTTGTTTGCAAGTTTTCAATAACATTCCAATCATCATCACACACCACAAATCCTAACACATTTTATCACAAGTGTATATTTCTTATGATGTTTGGGAACACGTGTTCTACATTGAACCTAAAACATGAAATCTAATTTTTAGGATATTCTAATCATTGAAAAGAAATAATTTACTTCTATGCTTATTACTAGGAATAACAGGAAGACATCTATTCAACTATTCAAAGCTTACAAAACCTTTTTGAAGAATATGGTAATAAAGGGACACATTTCAAAGATCATTAGACTCAAGAGAGCTTATGATGTGACTAACATTGACATTCATTTATCTATCATTACTTATTTCATTCCAAATGATTCTTTGAAATGTGTGTCCAACTACACGTTATAGTTGGTATTGATCTTGACACCTCTTTCTAGCTAACTAAGATCGTTTAATGATATCAAGTTTCCACAATCCATAATGTTATTTGCACTAATTTTTGGTTTTGATTGTGTGAGAATTTTTGCATCAATGTTTCAGATCACACTCCATGATCCATCATCAGGATGAGAGCAGAGCTAAAGGAGAATCTACTATATAATCATAGATCTCATGATCATTGGAAGACATTTAAGTTTAGCAAGGATTACATGACTATCTTGGAGTAAAGTTTGAACATTATATGGTAACAATTTTGTAATTTACACAAATTGTGTCCATAAATATTTTGAAGGTTGCAAGCTCATGTTGTAAGCCCTTGTGGTAGACTATAAACTATTTATGATTATGAATCAATACAGACAATGCTGTTGATTTGTTGTTTCATTGAGTTCCACTATGTGATTATTCATTAGGCTACATGGTTGGATAATCTTTCATTGAATCCTCCATCCATGATTGCATCAAAATTAGATGTTGTTAAGGTACAATTCTCTCTCATTAATATTAACATTTATTGATTTCTTGGGATTTTTATGTATGATGTTAGGTCAAAATATTTTGAGATCTAGTTTACATAAATTGAACATATTTTTTTCTATATTTATTTATTATAATTTATTTAAACTTACAAAAATTAATAACTCACTTGATATAATTTGAAAAAAATCTAATATCTTTTCTTATAAGCTTACATTCCAAATCACACTAATGATTAGACAAAAGATAATTTATTTTATAATTTTATTTTTTAAAATATCTATTCATATCTCACCTGTAGGGGACTTATCTTTCCCTAGCTCGCCTCAGATACCCAAGGTAAAGGCTACTGGACCATTGAGCTGGGTCGCGAGGATACCCCCTGTAATATCAAAAAAAAAATTGTTGTTAACTAAAATATTTCACATATACAAATATCAATTAAATATAAATTTTATAAAGAAGAATTTTCCATACACATGACAAACCTTATTTTAAGATCTCTAAATAGAAAGTTTGAAAGTTGACCCATAATTACTTGATAAAAGCATGATCTCATCCTGGATTTTTTCTTTAAAATTAAAATAATATGGAAGATTGGATCTATATAAAGATGGATAGGATGAAATCAATATAAAAGGATAGTCATCCTTAGGATAGTTTAACTATAAATTAATGTTTTTTTTTTAAATTGTATATTTTATAATTAGGAATGAGTCAATTGTTCAAGTCTGTAATAATAGAAAAAATTCAATGATAAACATTACAAAATAAGAAAAGAGTAGATTAAGAACAATCTAATTAAAAATCATTATGAGTTTTACTATATATTATATAGATTGTAGTCAAGGGTTCAAGTTTTTAAGAATAGACAAAATTTATTAAGCACGAAAAATCCAACAAATATTTGATTAGAGAAAATATAATCATAAAGTGGTGATGAGTTTCACTACATGATACCGTAGTTATTCCATGCACTAGTTAAGTATTCAAGTTCGTATGAGTTGACAAAAGCTAAACAATAATCATACCAACAACAAAAAAGTGAATAGAGACAACGTAACCATGTAAACTATTGATGAGCTCTACTGGAAACATTGTATATTTTATCTCATAGTTGATGTAGT
This sequence comes from Sequoia sempervirens, assembly GCA_007258455.2. Classification (NCBI taxonomy): domain Eukaryota; kingdom Viridiplantae; phylum Streptophyta; class Pinopsida; order Cupressales; family Cupressaceae; genus Sequoia; species Sequoia sempervirens. The sequence goes on along the minus strand of VDFB02000017.1, from coordinate 155,047,605 downwards.
CAAGTTGACAATCTTATAAGTGTATACAAAACCAAAAGACAAGCATGGCAACCCAAAAAAGAGATAATTAGAGATTACTTAACCCCAAATCAATAATGACTTTCATTACACGATATACATATTTGACAATCGGTACAAAAAATGATCAAATGCTTAATCTCAAAATTAAAACAAATCAAAACCAAATACTTAATCCAATAAAAAATAATAATAAATTTTGTATACAGCCTACGTAAACACATATGACTGATAAAAACTTTTTCAACTAGTGCTGATATAAACTATGTGATAGTTCATTGAATTTGCTGTGCTTTTTGTCTTTATAATGTTTAGAAAGATTGTTGAATTTGTTTGGCAGTTTTAAGTAAAAAACAGTGACTTTTTTGGCAGGTGAGGTCAGCTATAATTTTTTATGTGGTGGAGGAATTCTAATATAGTGCGGTTGGTGAGGAAATTGGTTTGATTTATATTATTATATTATTTAGCTTTCTTACCTAAATAATTGAAAAGAAAGGGACCAGTGGGCAATGGAGTTTTATTTTTCATCCAATTGTTGAGCTTTGCTTACATTTTTCCATGTCACTAATGTCATCATTGTAGGTTCTAAAATCAAAAAATAAAAAATATTAAAGTAACTTTAATCATATTCAACTATGTTTAATAAAATATTATTGGATTAAAGTCAAATAACTACTAGAAATCAAATTAAAGTTATCATCATTAATGAAAGGCATCTGTTTGTTTTGTTTTTAAATTGTAACATAACTTTTTAATTGTGTCTCCTATTTCTATCAGAATTAGTCGTCATCATTAAATTTAATTGACTCTCTTATTTCTATTGGAATTCTAGATTAAATTGAAAGGTGTTTGTAAATAATTTGTTTATTAAAATTTGTTGTTGTCATGATGAAAAGTGCATTTCATACTTTTTAATTTTGTTTTGTTTGTTTTAATATTTGTTTATCTAAAATTTTATTTGGACAAATGTAAAGCTTTGTAAATTATAATTATAATTAAAACGTCACATTATATTCAGAGACATGATCACTCATACAAAAAAATATCTTGATTCATTACTTGTCACAATTTTGTATCATTTAGAACATGTACACACATACGTCTATCCCTCAAAATCTTTCCATGTGTGATAGTGTTTTGCATGTTCAATTTTTTTTATTTTCTTGCATAAACATGGCATTCTTCCTTAAGACTAATCTTAATTCATGCCTAACAATTAAATTAGTCCTAAGTTAACTTATTTACAGTGTCAAAAATTGTGTACTTGCACAATTTCACATTACCCTCTAAACTCACCTTCATCATGTTTTAGTGATAGATTTTGACACTTCTATTTAAATATTTTTCCTCACATTCAAAGAGTATAGTATATTTCTACCATGTGTGTTAAATTTTAGTAGAATTCTCTTAGACAATATCATGACATGTTAGCATTTTGAGAATTTTTGAAATTTAGAAGCACACTTTTTGTGTGGCTTGTTTACAATGCATGTTGTAATGCCCAAACAAGAAAGTAATGTCTCTTCCCTCTTGTCCGAGCAAACAAAACCCATTTTATATAATTTTTCAAGGGCCTTTTGATTTTCACAATTTTCAACAACAAACTCCTTATTTCACTTTTTTGAGGAAACTTTGTCAAAATCTTGGTAGCCACAAAAGTTATTCTTTTAGTGCCCTACACTTATGTTATTGGCTTCTTCTTCATAATAGTTTAATATTATCAAGGAAAGATACTAATAATTTCATCCATCACATCCATTTACAATAGTCTGATTATGTTGGTATATCATTATCTTGGTCTTGTGTCTTTTTGTAATGTGAGACAACTTATTTGATGTAGAAGCTCATAAATCTATCATTACTATTATTTTTATCTAAATGCAATGGTGGTTTTTCCCATAGACTATGGTTAACATCATTAAGAAGAAACTTATTTTATCATTTCTTTTAATCCTTAATACACTTATGATTTAAAGCTTTTATTTTTATTAATCATCTCTTTCTTGGTTGTCTATGGAGGTCGAAAAACCAAAATGGGGGTTTCATTGAAGCAAACTGCTAAATTTTCCAAATATATTTTCTCATCTCTATGTGTGTAGGTTAAAGTGATTTGGGAAACTAAGTCATATGTTCTAAGAGATTCTATAGTGATTAGTAAAGGATGACATTGTGACACAAAGACATTTGTGTGATGTGTTGGCATCCTTGACAGAGAGTCATCGCTTTTAGTACCAAGCTCCTCTATATCTGTGTCTTAATTTTCAATTAGAAAACTATTGTAATATTCTTTGTATTCTCTAAAAAAAATTCTTTTATTTGCTACTCCAAAAGCTTATAATTTAAAACGAGTTTATCATTTTAGTTTAAAATATAGGCTATACTATTGTTATGAAAATATCTTATTTTTGTAAATAAATATAGAGGTTTTGTTTCATCTAAGGTAGGATAGGAATTTGGTTTTTAAAATTAGTTATTTTAATAAAATCAAAATTTTCTGTCTTTACATTTTGGTGTACTTTAGTTCTATCTAAAAATATCACTTTTTTGCATTCAATGTTTTCTTCTCCTTTATTTAAATTCTCTTTTATCTTTAAGTTGGTGAATGAATGATATCTAAATATTTTGGATCTCTTTTTACAAAATTTTCATGCATTTGATAAGTTTTATATGGAAAAAGAGATCCTATACTAATTAATAAATTAACCTAGGTCAATCCTTCTCTCATACAACATTTAGAGCATGAACCAACAAAGGTGTTGTGCTTCGCCAACTTCCTAAAAAGGAGATCCAAGATACTTGGGTTTTTTCCTTTGTTGCAAAGAAGGAAAATTGATAAAAAGTGATTTAGTTAACCTAGGTGATACAAACCCCAATCTAAAATTTTGTAAATAATTACATAAACTATTATAATAATTTATAAAAATGAATACAAACTGAATAGGGAAAACAAAGGGGAGAACTCTTGTCACAAGAAGCAGAGGCAAAAATGGAAGGACTCCAATGCAAGGAAACTGTTTCCTAAGGTTTTAGGCACTCTAAATTCCTATCCATCATAGTCCACTACGTCTTCCTTTAACTCCTTATTATCAAAAGATTCCAAATTCATATTTAAATACACAAAAGAGAAAAAAGGGTTGTGTTGTATAGGGGATTTCCTATAAGATCAAACCCCATTTTGGTGTTTTTCCACCTCCACAAAAGAAAATGATAATAATGATAAAGAGTGTGTGCCCTCAGGGACAAGAGGCTAAATAAATTACAAATACTGTTGCAAATGAAATAACACGAAATAGAGTTACCATATGCTTGAAACCCTTGTTGGATAGATGTTGCATCATACGTTTTCATAAGGAGTTTATGAAGAAAGAATAAGTTTCCTTGAATACCTATAAAGGTTAGTGTACATAAAAAAATAACCTTCATAAATAGAGATCTTTAGAAATCATGTAGAGAAGAATAGAGAGGAGAGGGAGAAAGAATGCTTATAAAAGAATTGTGATGTGTAAAATGAGAGAGTTGTTTATATATGCATCACAAATACTTTTTTGGAGCTAGGTCGACAAGGGGAAATTTTCAAGACACTAAAGACTTGCATTTAGATTTATAACCTTTTTAAAATTCAAATGCAAGACCCTAGTGCCCCACACTAGTGTTTGGGCTTTCCTTTCTCCCAAAATTCTAGTTTTCAAGGAATATAGCATAATTTTCTTAATCAAGCCATGAAATGGGTCAAAATTATGAACATAATTAATCATACAGGCAAAAAAGAGTACCAAACCTTGTGTAAAATTGTCAGTGGTGACAATTTATGAAACTGCATTTAGCCCCCACTTTAGTGGGGGTATAAACTTACATTCATACTCACACTAAACTATGGAGAAGATAGATCTCTTTATCAAATAATTGAAGAGACATTATGAATCCAAGTTGAGAGATGTGATAGCCCTCAGACATAGGATCCTATCAATCCATAATTTTAGGATAAAAAGGTCATAAATACATACGACACAAGACACCTTAAATATAGATGTATCACACACAAGATGAGGCAAAACTTGAATATACATAAGGCATAAATTGAGCAAACAATAGATTGCACATGAAGCATACACAAAGGTGTAGAGAAGGGGGATTCTCTACTCACAAGTTATCTTCATTCAGAGAGCCTCACGGGGTGAACTTCCCTAAACTACCTCAACAAACAATGCGAGAGTTCTAGAATCTGAAAGAGTGGGTCACAAATATTTTCTAGAAAAAATGACTGGACTTCTACCAAAGGACAGATAGCAGTTTCTGATGACAGATGGCATGCTAGCATCTCTCGCATGTTACGCCTATAAGGTCCAAAAGGATTTT
>VDFB02000017.1:154702703-155043131 GCA_007258455.2 Sequoia sempervirens | reverse complement strand
CTACACCTTTGTGTATGCTTCATGTGTAATCTATTGTTTTTTCAATTTATGCCTTATGTATATTCAAGTTTTCCCTCATCTTGTGTGTGATACATCTATATTTAAGGTGTCTTGTGTCGTATGTATTTATCACCTTTTTATCCTAAAATTATGGATTGATAGGATCCTATGTCTGGGGGCTATCACATCTCTCAACTTGGGTTCATAATGTCTCTTCCATTATTTGATAAAGAGATTCATCTTCTCCATAGTTTAGTGTGAGTATGAATGTAAGTTTATACCCCCAATAAAGTGGGGGCTAAATGTAGTTTCATAAATTGTCACCACTGACAATTTTACACAAGGTTTGGTACTCTTTTTTGTATGTATGATTAATTATGTTCATAATTTGACCATTTCATGGCTTGATTAAGAAAAATTATGCTATATCTCTTTGAAAAATGGAAATGTTGGGAGCAAAAAGCACCGAACACCAGTGTGGGGAACTATGTCCTCAAGATTTGAATTCTAAAAGGGTTACAACCAAATGTTAGTCTTTAGTGTCTTGAAAATTTCCCCCTTGGCTCTAATCTAGCCCAAAAAAGTATTTGTGATGCATATATAAACAACTCTCTCATTTACACACATGCAAATTCTTATAGTTCTTTTCTCCCTCTCCTCTCTATTCTTCTCTACATGATTTCTAAAGATCTCATTTTATGAAGGTTATTTTTTTATGTACACTAACCTTTATAGGTATTCAAGGAAACTTATTCTTTCTTCATAAACTCCTTATGAAAACGTATGATGCAACATCTATCCAACAAGGGTTTCAAGCATATGGTAACTCTATTTCGTGTTATTTCATTTGCAACAGTATTTGTAATTTATTTAGCCTCTTGTCCCTGAGGGCACACACTCTTTATCATTATTATCATTTCTTTTGTGGAGGTGGAAACACCAAAATGGGGTTTGATCTTATAGGAAATCCCCTATACAACACAACCCTTTTTTCTCTTTTGTGTATTTAAATATGAATTTGGAATCTTTTGATAATAAGGAGTTAAAGGAAGACGTAGTGGACTATGATGGATAGGAATTTAGAGTGCCTAAAACCTTAGGAAACAGTTTCCTTGCATTGGAGTCCTTCCATTTTTGCCTCTGCTTCTTGTGACAAGTTCTCTCTATTTCTTCTGTCTGCATTTGTATTCATTTTACAAACCTCATTATAATAGTTTATGTAATTATTTTGCATTTTCATATTAGGATTTGTATCAAATTTAGGTTAACTGTCACTTTTATCAATTTTCCTTCTTGCAACAAAGGAAACCCGCATCTTGGATCTCCTTTTAGGAGTTGGCTGCCACGTAAAATCACCTTGCCAAGTTCTGTGTTCAAACAAGTTGCATGAGAGAAGGATTGACCTAGGTTAATTTATTTAATTAGTATAGGATCTCTTTTTTCCATATAAAAACTTATCAAATGCATGGTAAAATTTTGTAGAAAGAGATCCAAAATATTTAGATATCGTTCATTCACCAACTTAAAGATAAAAGAGAATTTAAATAAAGGAGAAGAAAACATTGAATGCAAAAAAGTGATATTTTTAGATAGAACTAAAGTACACCAAAATGTAAAGACATGAAAATTTTGATTTTATTAAAATAACTAATTTTAAAAACCAAATTCTATCCTAATTATAGATGAAACAAACCCTATATTTATTTACAAAAATAAGATATTTTCATAATAACAAGATAGCCTATATTTTAAACTAAAATGATAAAACTCGCTTTAAATTATAAGCTTTTGGAGTAGCAAATAAACAAAAATTTGTAGAGAATACAAATAATATTAAAATAGTTTTCTAATTGAAAATGAAAACACAGATATAGAGGAGCTTGGTACCAAAAGAAGCAAATCTTTGTCAAGGATTCCAACACATCACACAAATGTCTTTGTGTCACAATGTCATCCTTTACTAATCACTATAGAATCTCTTAGAACATATGACTTAGGTTCCCAAATCACTTTAACCTACACACATAGAGATGAGAAAATATATTTGGAAAATTTAGCGGTTTGCTTCAATGAAACCCCCATTTTGGTTTTTCGACCTGCATAGACAACCAAGAAAGTGATGATTAATAAAAATAAAAGCTTTAAATCCTAAGTGTATTAAGGATTAAAAAAAATGATAAAATAAGTTTCTTGATAATGATGTTAACCATAGTCTATGGGAAAAACCACCATTGCATTTAGATAAAAATAATAGTAATTATAGATTTATGAGCTTCTACATCCAATAAGTTGTCTCACATTACAAAAAGACACAAGACCAAGATAATGATATACCAACATAATCAGACTATTGTAAATGGATGTGATGGATAATTATTAGTATCTTTCCTTGATAATATTAAACTACTATGAAGAAGAAGCCAATAACATAAGTGTAGGGCACTAAAAGAATAACTTTTGTGGCTACCAAGATTTTGACAAAGTTTCCTCAAAAAAGTGAAATAAGGAGTTTGTTGTTGAAAATTGTGAAAATCAAAAGGCCCTTGAAAAATGATATGAAAGTGGGTTTTGTTTGCTCGGACAAGAGGGAAGAGACATTACTTTCTTGTTTGGGCATTACAACATGCATTGTAAACAAGCCACACAAAAAGTGTGGCTTCTAAATTTCAAAAATGTTAACATGTCATGATATTGTTCTAAGAGAATTCTACTAAAATTTAACACACATGGTAGAAATATACATATACTCTTTTGAATGTGAGGAAAATATTTAAATAGAAGCAAGCCAAAATCTATCACTAAAACATGATGAAGGTGAGTTTATAGAGGGTAATGTGAAACAGTAAGTACACAATTTTGACATCAGAATAAGTTAAATCTTTAGGACTAATTTGTAGAATGTGCTAGGGCATGAATTCAAGATTAGTCTCCATGAAGAATGCCATGTTTATGCAAGAAAATAAAAAAAATTGAACATGCAAAACACATCACACATGGAAAGATTTTGAGGATAGACGATGTGTGTACACATGTTCTCCCAAAAATGATACAAAATTGTGACAAGTAATGAATCAAGATATTTTGTATGAGTGATCATGTCTCTGAATATAATGTGACGTTTTAATTATAATTATAATTTACAAAGCTTTAAATTTGTCCAAATAAAATTTTACATAAACAAATATTAAAACAAACAAAACAAAATTAAAAAGTATGAAATACACTTTTCATCACGACAACAACAAATTTTAATAAACAAATTATTTACAAACACCTTTCAATTTAATCTAGAATTCCAATAGAAATAAGAGAGTCAATTAAAAATTTAATGATGATGACTAGTTCCAATAGAAATAGTAGACACAATTAAAAAGTTATGTTACAATTTAAAAACAAAACAAACCGATGCCTTTCATTAATGATGATAACTATAATTTGATTTCTAGTAGTTATTTGACTTTTATCCAATAATTTTTTATTAAACATAGTTGAATATTATTAAAGGTACTTTAATAATTTTTGTTTTTCTTGCACTAAAGTTGATTTCAGAACCTACAACGATGACATTACAAATGTAAGCAAAGCTCAACAATTGGATGAAAAATAAAACATTGCCCACTTGTCCCTTCCTTTTCAATTATTTAGGTAAGAAAGCTACTGAGAAAACATCAAATGACAATATAAATCAAACCAATTTCCTCACCAACCACACTATATTAGAATTCCTCCACCACATAAAAAATTATAGCTGACCTCACCTGCCAAAAAGTCACTGTTTTTTACTTAAAACTGCCAAACAAATTCAGCAATCTTTCTAAACATTGTATCATCATTATAAAGACAAAATGCGCAACAAATTCAATGAACTATCACATAGTTTATATCAGCAGTAGTTGAAAAAGTTTTTATCAGTCATTTTATCAGTCATATGTGTTTATGTAGGCTGTATACAAAATTTATTATTATTTTTAATTGGATTGAGTATTTGGTCTTGATTTGTTTTAATTTTGAGATTAAGCATTTGATTATTTTTTGTACTGATTGTCAAATATTTATATCGTGTAATGAAAGTCGTAATTGATTTGGGGTTAAGTAATCTCTAATTGTCTCTTTTTTGGGTTGCCATGTTTGTCTTTTGGTTTTGTATACACTTATAAGATTGTCAACTTGACTACATTAACTATGAGATAAAATATACAATGTTTCTAGTAGAACTCATCAATAGTTTACATGGTTACGTTGTCTCTATTCACTTTTTTGTTGTTGGTATGATTATTGTTTAGCTTTTGTCTACTCATACAAACTTGAATACTTAACTAGTGCATGGACTAACTATAGTATCATGTAGTGAAACTCATCACCACTTTATGATTATATTTTCTTGTTGGATTTTCATGCTTAATAAATTTTGTCTATTCTTAAAAACTTGAACACTTGACTACGATCTATATAATACATAGTAAAACTCATAATAATTTATAATTAGATTGTTCTTAATCTATTCTTTTCTTATTTTGTAATGTTTATCATTAAATTTTTTCTATTATTACAGACTTGAACAATTGACTCATTCCTAATTATAAAAAATACAATATTAAAAAAAAATCATTAATTTATAGTTAAATTATCCTAAGGATGACTATACTTTTATATTGATTTAATCCTATCCATCTTTATATAGATCCAATCTTCCATATTATTTTAATTTTAAAGAAAAAATCCATGATGTAGGATGAGATCATGCTTTTATCAAGTAATTATGGGTCAACTTTCAAACTTTCTATTTAGAGATCTTAAAATAAGGTTTGTCATGTGTATGGAAAATTCTTCTTTATAAAATTTATATTTAATTGATATTTGTATATGTGAAATATTTTAGTTAACAAATAATTTTTTTGATATTTAGGGGGTATCCTCACCACAATGGTCCAAAGCCTTTACCTTGGGTATCCGAGAGCTAGGAAGACAAGTCCCCTACAGGTGAGATATGAATAGATATTTTTTAAAATAAAATTATAAAATAAATTATCTTTTGTCTAATCATTAGTATGATTTGGAATGTAAGTTTATAAGAAAAGATATTAGATTTATTTCAAATTATATCAAGTGAGTTATTAAGTTTTGTAAGTTTAAATAAATTATAATATATAAATATAGAAAAAAATATGTTCAATTTATGTAAACTAGATCTCAAAATATTTTGACCTAACATCATACATAAAAATCCCAAGAAATCAATAAATGTTAATATTAATGAGAGAGAATTGTACCTTAACAACCTCTAATTTTGATGCAATCATGGATGGAGGATTCAATGAAAGATTATCCAACCATGTAGCCTAATGAATAATCACATAGTGGAACTCAATGAAACAACAAATCAACAACATTGTCTGTATTGATTCATAATCATAAATAGTTTATAGTCTACCACAAGGGCTTACAACATGAGCTTGCAACCTTCAAAATATTTATGGACACAATTTGTGTAAATTACAAAATTATTACCATATAATGTTCAAACTTTACTACAAGATAGTCATGTAATCCTTGCTAAACTTAAATGTCTTCCAATGATCATGAGATCTATGATTATATAGTAGATTCTCCTTTAGCTCTGCTCTCATCCTGATGATGGATCACAAACTTGTGATCCGAAACGTTGATGCAAAAATTCTCACACAATCAAAACCAGAAATCATTGCAAATAACATTATGGATTGTGGAAACTTGATATCATTAAACGATCTTAGTTAGCTAGAAAGAGGTGTCAAGATCAATACCAACTATAACGTGTAGTTGGGCAAACATTTCAAAGAATCATTTGGAATGAAATAAGTAATGATAGATCAATGAATGTCAATGTTAGTCACATCATAAGCTCTCTTGAGTCTAATGATCTTTGAAATGTGTCCCTTTATTACCATATTCTTCAAAAAGGTTTTGTAAGCTTTGAATAGTTGAATAGATGTCTTCCTGTTTTTCCTAGTAATAAGCATAGAAGTAAATTATGCCTTTGCAATGATTAGAATATCCTAAAAATTAGATTTGATGTTTTAGGTTCAATGTAGAACACGTGTTCCCAAACATAATAAGAAATATACACTTGTGATAAAATGTGTTAGGATTTGTGATGTGTGATGATGATTGGAATGTTATTGAAAACTTGCAAACAAATGAACAAAGTAAAATAAAATATTTTTGGGTAATAGAATATTGCTCTTGCACCATAGGACGCTCCTACATCAGATGCCTAGGGTAATTTAAAAAGTGAATCCCTCACTTTCTAATGGCTAGAGGGAAATCAAGATGGTCTACCTTAGTCACAAAAAATCAAGATTAATTTTTTTAGGCATTCCTTTCTACTCGACCAATACTCTTCATACTATTTTTATCTAGTGCTTATACCAATTCTACTATCGAAAATATCCTTAATATCCTCTTTTTGTTATCACAATATCTAATTTTCTCATTCTAGTGCTAAGCCACTATATTCTAATTATGTTCAATATATGTAGATTGAATACTAGTGATAATGCCAAAAAATTATAGTAACTCTAATAAGTAGGACGTAATTTTCACGCTATGGAAAAATACCTCCTAGTTATCAATTGATGAGCTAAAGGGGCTCTATAATGAATGGTTCATAAGGCACAACATGTGCTGAAGGTTTTACAAATGGGGTTGCAAGCTAAGTGGACTTAACTATGGGAAAAAATCCATGGTTAAGTGTGTTGGAGTTGGAGTAGTACTAGGATGGGTGACCTCCTTGGAAGACACAATGCTTTCACCTTTGTGAGCATCACCTAGATCCTATGAGTGCTAAGTGAACCATTCATTATCATGAGAAATGGGTTCTTGTGAACCGCTACTCATGAAACATGTGAACCGCTACTCATGAAACATGTGAACCACTACTCATGAAATATGAATCAATTAGTTTAACTCTAGAAACTACACAATTTAATCCTAATAGAAATATCATAATTATAATAACTCTACTTTGTATTTGTTCTCTAAATAAAGCCTTTTGATGATTCTATAGATAGATATACTTAGAAAAAATAACCCTAGAAAATTCTTGAGAATCCTCGGTAAACCCCCTATGTAGAGACATAATCCTCTCGGAAATGTTTTTCCTAAAATTGAGCCAAAGTGATAGAGAGGCACCTGATTATTATGGCATCTGAAAAATTCATCGCCAACAATTCATCGAAGGAAAATTCACCGTCAACAATTCACTGCCATGGAAAATTCACCGACAGAAAATTCACCGCCAACAATTCACCAAGTTTTTGAAATATATATTAAATAATATTGGTGAATTCCTGGCAGTGAATTTCACTTGGAGGTGAATTTTGTGTCGGTGAATTTTCCATGGTGGTGAATTGTTGACATGAATTTTCCTTCGATGAATTGTTGGCGATGAATTTTCCTAGAATCGATCGTTATATGTTCCTTCTTGAACAACCTCTTCAGGTGATTCCAAATAAAGATTTCTTGGAACGTTCGCTTCAAAAGGTTTCTTTCCAATTACTTAGATATAATCGCAACATTGCATCAATTCCAATGAACATAGGTAAGCGGCATTCTCTATCAGTTCCATGCATAAAAACATAAAATTGCAATAAACAATGCATAGAAAGGGAAGGTACAGTTTCTGGAGCTTGCCATTATCAGTTCCTTGGATTTGCATGTTTTTGCTACTTCCCTGGGTGCCCATCTGGGAAGAATACTGATAACAATAACTAAAATAGTATTAAGATTAAGATCAAATGTTAGAGGTTGGTTCAAAAATTCATTGTCAACAATTCACTGTGAGAAAATTCACCACTATGATAATTTCATCTTATGGAAAATTTGCCGTGAGGTGAAGTTGTCATGGTGGTGAATTTTCCAATGATGAATTCCTGACGGTGAATTTACTTGATGCGGAATGAACATATATATTTTTAAATTCACTAGTATGGACTGGTGGCATTCTAATACATTTCAAGTTTTCTAAAGTTTACTTCCAGTATTGAAACTAAGTGCATATTTTGTATTGTTTTCTTTTTCTCTAGAATGAATCATGAAAATGACATGAATTTTTTGTGTTGATGAGTGTTTTTGTATACATAATTTAGATAAAATATTAAGTATCCTATCTCTATTGAAAGGAAATCAAATCCAAGTAAATCAGAAAATGAATCTCTATGGCTAATACAATCCTTTAAGAAAATTATTTATAAAAATTAAAAATGGTGTAATATTGTTTTTGGAATATATTATTATAGATGTTTATATTATTGTAAACTTTCTGTTATATTTTATTTTTTATGTAAAATAAATTTAAAATTTGATGTTTAAATATGGAATTTATTATTATTTTTAATTGGATTGAGTATTTGGTCTTGATTTGTTTAAATTATGAGATTAAGCATTTGATCATCTCTTGTATCAATTGTATATCATACAATGGAAGTCATTATTGATTTGGGGTTAAGTAATCTCTACTTATCTCTTTTTTAGGGTTGTCATGTTTGTCTTTTGGTTTTGTATACACTTATAAGCTTGACAACTTGACTACATTAACTATGAGATAAAACGTATCATGAGATAAAATATTTGTTAGAATTTTCATATTTATTAAATTTTGTCTACTCTTAAAAACTTGAACACTTAACTACAATCTATATATTAAATAATAAAACTCATAATAATTTATAATTTTTTTTTTTTGCTCATTCCTAATTATAAAGAATACAACATTAAAAAACCATTAATTTATAATTAAACTATGTTCAATTTTTTTTAAAGGATGACTATACTTTTACATTGATTTAATCCAATCTATCTTTATATAGATCTAGTCTTCCATATTATTTTAGTTTTAAAGAAAAAATCCACGATGTAGGATGAGATCATGCTTTTATCAAGTAATAATGGGCCAACTTTCAAACTTTCTATTTAGAGCTCTTAAAATAAGGGTTGTCATGTTTATGACAAAATTTTCTTCATATTAAAGATAAATTTATATTCCATTGTTATTTATATATGTGAAATTCTTTAGTAAATTAGATTTTTTTTATAAATGTATTTTTATAAATAATTAAATTATTATTTTAATTGATTATTGTATTAAATTTAATTAATTAATTAATATTTATAATATTTATTTTAGTAGGTTAATATATGAATAGATACTTCTAAAAATGATATTTTAAAATTAATGATATCTTATATATGTGAAATTCTTTAGTAAATAATATTATTATATTATTTACAACTTATATCTAAATTTAGAATTTTTTTTATAAATGTATTTTTATAAATAATTAAATTATTATTTTAATTGATTATTGTATTAAATTTAATTAATTAATTAATATTTATAATATTTATTTTAGTAGGTTAATATATGAATAGATACTTCTAAAAATGATATTTTAAAATAAATTATCTTTTGTCTAATCATTAGTATAATTTGAAACATAAATTTATAAGAAAAGATAGTAGATTTATTTCAAATTATACCAAATAAATTATTAAGTTTTGTAAGTTTTAAAAATTGTAATATATAAACATAAATAAAAAAATATGGTCAATTTATGTAAACTATATCTCAAAATATTTTGATCTAACATCATACTTTAAAAGTCCAATAAATCAAGGAATATTAATATTAATGAGAGAAAATTGTACCAAGTAACAACCTCTAATTTTGATGCAATCATGGATGGAGTCCATCCAATGAAAGATTATCCAACCATGTAATCTAATGAACAATCACATTGTGGAACTCAATGAAACAACAAATCGACAACATTGTCTTTATTGATTCATAGTTATAAATGGATTATAGTCTACCACAAGGGCTTACAACACGAGGTAGCAACCTTCAATATATATATGGGAAAACCTATGTGTAAATTACAAGCTTAGTACTATATAATGTTCAAAATTTACTTCAAGCTAGTAGTCTAAGCCTTAGCAAACTTAAATACCTTCCAAAAATCATGATAGATGATTATATAGTAGCTTCTATCCTTAGGGATGATCTTAGTCAACTAGAAGGAGGTGTTAAGATTGATGTCAACTACAATGTGTAACTGGAAAAACGTCTAAAAGAATTATTTGGAATGAACATAGTAATGATAGATTGATGAATCTCAATGTTAGTAAAACTGTAAGCTCTCTCCAGTTTAATGAGCTTGAAAATATGTCCATTTGTTGTTGTATCCTTCAAATAGTGGAACTAGTGTTAGGTTAGGTGACATTAATCTTGCAAACCTATGTCATTCATATGTCTCCATGTTTCTTGGAATGTGTCCTAGTGGATATGAGAGAAATTCATTAAATATTGACATATTATAATTATATTTTCAAGACAAATTATAATATCAGTGGAGGTACACATCTTTATGGATAAATTATCTCTCCTAGTAATCCACATTGGGAATGTGAAAGGTATTGAGTGGGGCACCCAAGTTTGGAGGGAAAGAGGCATCCTTTCCAGTGTTACATTGGGAAGTTGAAAAGTCACCAAAGAATCCTAAAAGGTAGAAGTTGAAAAGGCTATGGGCTAGGTGCCCATATTGGAGCCTTGTGCTTTTTTAAAAATATTTTATCATGACTCTTGGTCTTCTAAGAAGGGGGAATGGGTTTTTTCAAGTGGTTTTGGAACCTTTTTTTTGGTTTACCATTGTGGTTTTACCTCCCACAAATTCTATATATTGGAGTCATTTGATGATAGTTTCATATTGAGTTATCTGTAGGTATATGGGTGCATTCTAGTTGCTCAGAGATCAACAGTGAAGTGTATTATGGTGTATCTCTTTTGTGAAGATTAAAAATATACTTTCCCTCTTTTCTCATGTGGATTTTTTTCCCGAAAGGGTTTCTCCACGTAAATTTGGTGCCATATTTTGTTTGATGATTTTTTCTATCATGATGAATGTGCAATCACATACATATAATTTGATTTGGTAATCTTATTGTAAGATTTTAATTCACATATGTAAGTTAATATTGTAGCTTTTTTTCACTTTGTTTTCAACATTTAGTATCAAAGCTAACAATTTTGTTTAGAAGGGTATGACTTTCTCTTAAGTAGTGAAGGCTTTTTGGATGCAGTAGGAGCTTTTGTCTTATGGTATATTATAGATTTGTGAAGATGATTGTGTACCATAGCTTCTACATCTCACTAGGATATTGATAAGTTCAATGGGCCAGACTATGATATGTGGAAATTAAAGATGGAGGATCTCCTTCAAGAAAAAAAACTGCGGTTTCCAGTTTCACAAGAAAGTAAACCACCTACAATGTTTGATGGGGATTGGAAAGAGTTAGAAAAAGAAGGCATGAGGAACCATTCGGTTGTGTCTTATAAATTATTTCCTTTTGATGTATCCAAAGAAGACACCACATAAAAGTTGTCGAAAATGATAGGTGATATATCTCTTGGGGTGCTGTCATAATAGTGGTTTACAATTCCTGAGAGGAACGAATTTTAGCTGAAATCACATATTTTTAGAAAATATAATGATTTAAGCCTTAAAAAGTTCCATTTTAAGGATTCCAATTGAAGAGGGTTTGATCAAATCACCTTAGATCAAACCCTCTTGGATAGAACCTCGCTAGTTTTAAACCATACCTATAAATGCGTCTCCTTTACACCTATCAAAATGCTAATAAAAAATCACTTTTGATTTAGATTTTGGGGGATCAAATGAATTCATTTAAAATTTATTTCAAATGATTATGGTATTCCTCAAAACAAGCTATCCAATTAATATAATTTTAATATGTTTTGGTTTTGTTATGTATTTGTTTTTTAAGTTTTATTAAACATAGGTTTTTCATCGAAAATAAATTTCTTTGTTCTTCATATGTGGAAAAATAGAAGATTATCAAAAAAAAATTGAAAAATATGAGTGAACCAGATATTGAAGTCCTTGATCCAACAAAATAAATAAAATTAAATTTTGACATATACAAAAAAAGTTATGCGTTATACAGAATTGTGATTTGTTTGACTTTGAAACTTGATTAAGGAAAAAATATTCAATAAAAACTATCTAACCAAGTGGAAGCACTAGATATCAAAGTTACAAATCTAAATTTGAAAGAATTATAATTTTATCATTCATGGAAAAAAAGTTATGTGTTATACGGTGTGCGTCACTTTTTAAAAATGTTGTTTTCTGAAAAAAATCTATTTTCGTGGGAGATGGAAAAAGAAGTGCAATTTGATTCCAAAATTTTTGAAAAAAATACTTTTAGAATCTATAGACAAAATTTGATGAGACTCTAGTTTGCACTATCTTCAAATTTCTCACAGTTTAGCCGTTATAGGTGCCCGAATATGAAGATTTTGTTAAAAATAATAATTTCAGTGTCTAGTTTGGCCAAAAATTGTAAACCACTATTATGGGATCACCCCTTGAATTAAAAGTTTGTCTAACAAGTTGTATCTTAAAAGATGATTATATTATTTAAAAATGAAAGATGGCGACTCCTACTCTCCTTTGGTTGGTGGGGTCAAGAAAACTACACTAATCATATATTCCTTACCTACCAACCAAGGTATCTGCCACCACCTAGCTTCGCTACTGACCATAAGGCAACAACCCCATCGACCATATTCACCTTAGGTTAGAAGCTAGGGCAGTGGGAAAAGCCCAGATGGTGGGGTTTGGCTAATATAATTTCCACCCAAGGTAGACCCCACCTAAGGCACCAACCCCACCTACCATACTCTCCTTTGGTTGGTGGGGTCCAGCCCCAACCCCACTTAGACCATTTAAATTATTTTAGTCTAATTATAAGTCAACTAGTATCAGTAGATGTTAAAGTAGAAGATGAAGATAAATTTATCTTATTTCTTTTTTCTTTGCCCAAATCTTGGGAAAATCTATTTTTTTCCATAAGTAGTGGTAATGCAAAGCCAAAGATGGACACCATGATTTCTATACTTATTTAAGAGAATATGAGGAGAAATTCTATGAATGTTGGCTCCCAAGATACCTTGCATGTGTGAGATAGGTTCAAAGAGAAATGTCCTAAAGGGGATTAAAATAGGTATAAGTATAAAGGACATTCTAAAACCTTTAAAAAGAGTAGAGTAATTTTTTGGAATTATGGCAATAGAGGGCATGTGAATAAGAAGTGTGGGAACAAGAAAAACAATTTTGATTCCTCCACAGAAAATTCCTCCAATGATGATTTTTGTGATTTTCTTATTTTAGCTAACTCTATTATGATTCTTGACTTATTGATTAATGTTGATTCTACCACATGAATCCTCACAAGGAGTGGTTTACTACTTATAAAGCATATTATGGGAGAGATGTTTTTGTTGGTAATAACAACACAAAGAAGATTGTTAATGGTAATGGAAAGGTAAAATGTTTTAGTGATGGGAGGATTAAAATTATTGATTTTTTTTGCATATTCTAGGACTTGTGAGAAATTTACTTTCAGTGTCCAAGTTGAATGATTCTAGAATGCATGTGACAATTGACAAGTCTAGTTGCAGGTTTGTAAGAGGGAGTTTGGTGATAGCTAAAGAATCTTTGATAATGGATTTTTTTTAGGCTAAATGCCTCTACTTTTTATAATAATACCAATGTAACTGACACTAAAAATGCATGTATGTTGTGGCACCATAGGTTGGGTCACATTCATGAAAAATGATTTAAGACTATTTGTATACCTTGGAATTCCTACTGCTCTAAATGTGCAAAACTAACTAAGAAACATGAATAATAAAATACCAAGGACACCTCAAGATTAGCCAAAAGAGTGGTTCAACGAAAATGAATGCAAATAAGATAAAACACAAACACTTTTACCTCCCTTGTTGTTGATACCTCTTTGATTGGCCCTTGCTTGGATTGGTTGTGTGCTCCTTAGATGATGGATTGAGTGACTATATGCAAGCTTCTATATGCAAGATGATTAACAAAGATGGTTGAATGATTGAAAAGGCTTGAGAGTTCAAATGGACATCATGTAGTTATGAGAGTGCAAAGTGTTGGAAATGCCCTTGAGAAGGGGGTATTTATAGAGGAATTTGAACTCTCTAGAGAATTCAAGGGTTAAGATTGATCCAACAAGGTCAAGATGAAGGGCTATGGTGGGTTGAGAACCCACAAGCCCTCACATCTTGACATGTGGAGGGTGAAGTGGACAAGAGGATATGAGGTGGAGATGAGTTGTCAAAAAGGTACATGAGGTGGAAAAGGACATGCACCTTGGGAGATGAGAGGATTTCCACAAAAAGGGATTTCTTGTCCCCAAGTGGGAGTGAAAGGGACATTTGAGGAATTTTAGAATTCCTCAAAAATCTACATGGGAAAAGGAAAGGTAGTTGGGAGGATAAATGTGAATTAAAAATTCACATTCCTAGGATGATCTAGAGGGTAAAAGGGGGGCTCCAAAAAGGTGGGACTTGGTCACATGTGGAGATTGTGACAAGTCCAAGGTTCTAGAAGCCTTGGGAGAATGGAATGTGAATTAAAAATTCACATTTAAAGGAGAGGAATCTAGAGCAAATAAATGTGAATTAAAAATTCACATAGGAAAGGGGGTCAATATCAAAAAGGAAAAATGGAAGAATTGACCAAAAAGTGGTGCTAAATTTAGCTAATGATTTTGGTTAAGGTTGTGCAAATATTGGATTAGGCTAATTAACAGAAGATTAGAGGCAAGTGGCAAATGTAGGAGGATGTGACAAGGAGAGAGAAAGTGAGGAATTTTAAATTGATTTTTAAATTAACAAGAGGAAGAATGACTAAATAAAATAAATTAGTTTATTTATTTAATTTAGAGAGAGATAAGGTAAAAGACAAAGTATTAATTATTAAATTAAATACTTTATCGGTATGAGACAAAGGGTGTAATATTAATTAAATATTAATATGATAGACGTAAAGGCAACAAATTTAATCATATGGAAGTGATTAAATTTAGATGTCTACACTATTCTTAATAAAAATTTGGTTGATGGTATTTCTAATTATTCTATTGGTAAATATGTTTTTGTTGAACATTGTATATATTTTGTAAACAAAATAGATCATCATTTTCTAGTGGAACTAATAAGGCAAAGAGAATATAAGAGATCATTCATTCAGATGTATACATGAACAAGTGGATGTTGACTCTTTGGGAAAATATTGATATTATGTCTCAAGATACACTTGGATTTATTTTATGCATTCTAAATCTAAAGTTTTCACTATGTTTAAAGAATTTAAGGCTTTAGTTGAAAATAAATCATATTATAAGATAAACGAGTTGAGATCTAACAATGGGGGTGAATATTGTTCTATAGAAGTTGAAAAAATAACTTCACAGTCCCCAAGAATCACCTGCAAGCAATCACCTATCACATGCAACAGATATTCAAGAACAAAAATAAGAGAGATGTTCTATAAACCCTAAGAGCAAAAGTTTGTGCAAGTAAAAAAATCAGCATTCTTGATTATTGAGAATAATGTTTTACAAATAATACAAAAGCCTTCGAAAAGGCGATGATGCAATAAAGCAAGAAAAAGCAAGCCTAATCTTATCTTGAGCAAAAAGACAGCTCAATAAGATAAGATAAGAATTAAATGATAATTATCCTAGGAAATAAATAATTACCTAAGTAAACTTATCCTAAAGTGTAATTAAATAATTTAATTACACCAACACCCCCCCATAAGTGCAACTTAGGGAGAAGCAAATTATTATGCAAAGATGAGTCCCGTCAACAAGGCCTGATCAGGTACTCATTTACAAATGCAATGCAAACTAAATCGAACGGGATAAAGGAGAAAACCACATGGGAACAAAACTCCTCCCCAAAATAGAATGCAATAAACTAGACCTAAGTGATGAAAAATGGAGGACTCCATAAGACCCCCCAAGGACACCATTCATCACAAAGATACATGAAATAATCTCCCCATAAGAGAGGAAGAAAGAGACCACAGATCCCCCCCAAAATGAAGTAACTCCAAAAAAAGTGAAGAAACTGCATCTCTAGAAAGAAGTGAGAGGGAAGATGTTGAATGAAAGAAATCTCTGAAGGTGGAATAGGTGCAGCCCAAGATGTCTCCATAGAAGCAGGTGTGACCTTAGAAAATGAAGAAGCCGAAGTAGATGAAGACTCAATAGAAACCTCCAAAGATGTATGATCAACTGGATCCTGTTGCACTAAAACAGAAGAAGAAACAGGAGGAGGAGGAGATGGAATGGAAGGCTTGAGAACAGGATCTGAAGTGAGAACACCAATGTTCAAGAAGCCAAATCTCTCCTCTGAATGATGATGCACAATCAAAGTGTGAGGAACAACTGTAGGAACAGAAGCACCACCAGTAGAAAAATCAGTGAAAGAATACAACCGAGATGAGTGATCCACTATCCCAGTAGCAATAACTACTCTACTCGCCAAGTCTCTGATAATAACTGAATCAAGTGTGAACTCCACAGATCTCCCATTGCCCCCATGTGTTATCTGATAGATGGAAAGAAGGTTGTTTGTCAAGTGAGGAACACACAAGACATCCTGAAAGGAGTGGTCCCCAAAACTAATAGACCCCTTCCCTGTAACACTCATGTAAGTGTTGTTTCCCATCAAAATGGGAGACATAGTGCAAGGCTCAAAGGAAGTAAACATAGACTGCGAAGATGCCATATGATGAGATGCTCCTGAATCTAGAAGCCATCTCCCTAATCCAATACCTGAAGAAGCACAAAGAGAATGTCCCTTCATATCTAATGAAGTATGTAAACCAATTGTGCCTATGTTATGTTGCTCTGAAGAAGAAGAATGAGGAGAAGAAGATGATGCAGACATCCTAGAAGGCAAATCAATCTGATGTTTCTGAAGAAGATATTTCAGTTCATCAATGTCCTTCTTGTAACAATTATGTTCTGCATGTCCTTCCCTCTTGCAATATGCACATGGACCCTTCTCCTTCCTGAATGATTTCCCCTTAGAAGAGGAGGATGAATCAGAGGACTCCTTTTGCTGCTCATGAGGTTTGGAATACTGTTGTTTCTGTTTCTTGCCTTTGCCTGTAGAAGCCTTCTGATCTCTAGGCTCCTGTGATGCAATAAGTGCCTGTGAAGAGGAAGAAGGTTTCACCGTACCCATGCTAGCTAACTTAGCTTGCTCTTGAGTGAGAGATGAAGCAAAGTCATCAAGAGATGGCATAGTGAATCTCTTACCAAGTGCATCCCTAGTGGCATAAAAGGTAGAAACAAAAATTGAATAATCAGGTCCAAGCTTAGAAAGGATGGACAATATCAACTGAGAGTCTTCTTTCTGAACACCACACTGTGACAACTGTAATCTAAGAGACTTGAGTTTGGTGAAAAACTCCTAGATGCTGTCAAAATCCCTAGGATTTAAGCCAATAAGCTCATTCTCTAACTGAAAACCTCTCATAGTATCTTGCTTCCCAAACAAGGACTCCAAAGTATCCCATATCTCATTTGGTGTAGTGCAAGATTCAATGTGGAAAAGGAGGTCAGATGAAAGAGACAGACATAATGTGCCATAAGCTTCATCACACCTATTAAACCATTTTCTCTTTTCAATAGCACCTGTAGGTTCAATTTCTGTACCCATGGTTACCCTATACAACCCTTTATGTTTCAAGTGAATCTCCATTTGTTTTTTCCAACCAAAATAGTTGAATGGAGTAAGGGTTGCAATATTGTGTAAATCCATGATAGAAAACAGCAGTAATATACTCTCAAATAAAAAAATTCCTCTTGGATCTCAAAAAAAACTCCTGATTGCACGTTTCCCAAAAAAATAACTCAAAAGATAAAGGCTGAGTTTTGACAAATAAATCAAATACCTGGTAAAAATTCTACAAAAACAGGTCTGAGATCTGAGAAGAGGGCGGAACCAGCTTTCCAACGCCTATTCGTTTTCGAAAAACGCAGCTAGGACGCAAAAGTTATGCCTCCTGAAGTGAAAACAACAATTTCTGAATTTGACAGGAAAAAAATGAATCAAAACAGAAAAATAAGAAAACAATACTAGTACCACTCGAACGGCGTCGGAAGCAGCTTTCCGACGATATCTCGTTTTCGAAAAACGGAGACCATATGCTCAAGATATGACCATTTTACTAAATATGCTCATTTAGGCTTTAAACCAAAATTTTTATTAATTTAAAGATGAAAAAATTAATAAAATATTTAGCTGAACCTTCATGCATGAAAATCGAGGTAGCACAGAAATCAAAATGGCAAGGAAATTGATGCGGCCATACGGATCCGTACGGATTTTTTTCGCAACTATTTTGAAATTTCTCAAAAACACAATTTTTTCTTTTTCAGCAAACCCTATCATATTTTATATGAAAATAGGGGTTTTTGGGCCTTCTGAGCGCATCTATGAAGTCTGTTTTGCACCAACATGCACTGTTTGAGAGATCAAAGTCGAAATTTCTCAAAAAATGATGAAAAACCTCGCTGATCTGACAAAAAAATACTGGAATAAAACCCTTGCACATAAAAAGATGCTGTGAGAGAATATCTTCAAAACATGAATAGGAAGCAACAAATATGGAGCTCTGATACCATGTAGAAGTTGAAAAAATAACTTCACAATCCCCAAGAATCACCTGCAAGCAATCACCTATCACATGCAACAAATATTTAAGAACAAAAATAAGAGAGATGTTCTGTAAACCCTAAGAGAAAAAGTTTGTGCAAGTAAAAAAATCAGCATTCTTGATTATTGAGAATAATGTTTTACAAATAATACAAAAGCCTTCGAAAAGGCGATGATGCAATAAAGTAGGAAAAAACAAGCCTAATCTTATCTTGAGCAAAAAGATAGCTCAATAAGATAAGATAAGAATTAAATGATAATTATCCTAGGAAATAAATAATTACCTAAGTAAACTTATCCTAAAGTGTAATTAAATAATTTAATTACACCAACATGTTCCAATGAATTTGATCAGTTTTGTAAGAATGCAGGTATTGTTTGGAAAAAGACTACTCCTTATACTCCCCAACAAAATGGGGTAGTAGAAAGAATGAATTGAACCTTGATGCTAAGAGTTAGGATCATGTTGGGTGGTGCTAAGATTGATATATACTTTTGAGAAGAAGTAGTTGGTATTGCTTGTTGTGGCAATAGAAAAAGTATCCCTCTACATTTCCTCACTTGATTTGGGAATGGTTAACATTAAAATGGATGTAATGTCACCTTGATCTAGTGTTGTAATGTGTTTTACACATTCGCATTGGATTTAGGGACCTTTTAAGCTAAATAGACCTAATTTGGCCTTAATATAATGTTGTAAAGTGTATTTATTTGCACCTTCACATTAAGTTTTGGGCCCTCTTGCATTTATGACCTTCATATCATCATTAATAGGCCCCTAAGACCCTAGATTATGGATCTTGAGGCTTATTTCAATCGAAATTCCGACATAGACATCAAATATACTTAATTTCTTAATTCCTTGACATTTCCTCCACCTGAAAAAGCCTGGTGGGACTCACACACCATCTTGGGCGTATGAGTCCCATCCAAATGGGACCTATACACCACAAGTGGCATATGAGTCACATTTGGCCCCTTTTTAGGGTTTTGAGTGAGAAATTAGGATTTTAAGTTCAAATTTGATGAATGTCAGCCTTTGGGATCTAATAAACGGTAAGTTGGATGGATTGCCTATATCAACAAGGTCTCAAATCATTATTTCACCTAAGCATTCATGATATCAACATAATTTATATAGAGTTAAGCATCCCAAGACTTCACAAGAGTGTCAAGAGAGTTTACAAGAGCATTTCTAAGGCATTCAAGGGCATAATTCTTCATCATTTGTTGCAGCAATTTAAGATCCATCATCATGTCAAGATCATCAAGCATCAAGCATGTTGTTGAGCTACTGTTTTGATGTATCATTGAAGATCCATTTGCAAGAATTGTTCCATATCTAATTCAAGATCAAGATCTACATTCTACATGGCCACTTCATGTTAGATTGCTAATTTACATCTCAAGACATCATTCAAAGTATCATTGTTCATGTTTCATATTTCATGTTTAATGTTCATATTTCATTTTTTCATCATAAGATTTAATTACCTAAATGGGGTTTAACCAAGGAAACCCCTATTTCTTAACAATCAATAAGTTTTTCTCTCTCTACATGTGTGATTATAGATCTAGGTGTCTTGGAGACTTTGAGATCCTTTGAAAACTAGGTTGCAAGGTTAAAAAAAGTTATCAAGTCGTCACAAGGTTGCTATCTTCACAGAAAGTCACCTACATGTTCGAATTCAGAGTTTCAGATCTGGAAACAAAGTGTGGAAGGAAGAGAAAAGATAGGAAATAATATTCATGTCTTAACCCTCTGAAAAAGTAGAGTGGGACTGATACACCAAGTGTGGCATATGAGTCCCAGTACAACACATTTTCTAGATTTTAGTGAATTTAGATCAACCACTGTGAGATTCCAGTTTTGGCACAAAACCCTAGTTTGGGACTAAATCACCTAGACTGGTGTATGAGTCCTAGTGGGAACCAAACAACAATATTTTAGGGTTTTGGAGCTTTTTTTGACCTCATCTTTCTTCCAGGCGCACCTCTATTCATTCTTGGTTTGTTATCCTGATTTTTAGTTTCATTTCCTAGGTCATTTAGTTCAGTTTTGCATAGTACTTAGCATTTCATTTACATTCTTTGTTTTTCCATACACTATCTTAGTGGTGAGCCCTCTTATTATCTTTAATCACACCCTAGGACAACCTTTAGTAGATATCTTTCCTTCATTCCATCCTTGGATTGAGATCTCTAGGGTTTCCTTGAATGAAACAATAGTGAAATAGGACAATATCCATGTGCTCCATCTCCTAGAAGGTGAGGCACCCTATTTTTATTTTTTAATTTTTGTGAACCTGCATTTAGAACACCTCTTTTCTGATTTGGAGTGCATCATAGTCCTAGATCTAGCTTGCATTGAATTTGCATTAGGTTTTGCATTAGTTAATTGGCATCTAGGGTTTCTAAATCTTGCATTAGTGAAAGTGCATATAGGTTGCATTTTTGCATCTTGCATCATTGAATTTCATATGAAATCTATAATTACACTTATCATAGACATCATATAAATTAGAAAGCATAACATTCACACAAAATTTGCTAAAAATGGTGCAAAAACCCTAATCTGGAACTCATATGCCCCTATGGGTGATTTAGTCCTAGTACAGGTTGCTTTACTTGGTTTTTTTTAATTATGTGGTAATTGTTATTCACCGTTTGACCCCTCCAAAAACCCTGATTGGGACTCATACACCCCTCTTGGCGAATTAGTCCCAAATCAGCCCTAAAACTGCCTTTTATAGCATTGAAAACCTTGTTTCTGCACTTCTGTTTGTTGTCATTAGTTATCTATTTTAGTTGGTTGAGTTTTTGTTACACGCATTTCACTAGGTCTAGCTTAAATTGGTTCATTTCATGCATTTCTTAATTCCAAATTTACATTTACAACATTTCATTTTCAGGTTATTGCATAGTGTAATCAGTAAATTACCTTGTTTGCAATCTAAAAATTGCATTTACACATTTCATCCTAGGTCTTTACATTGCATTTTAAGTCTTTTTCCATTTTAAGTTTGCATATATTACTTTTCCCAAAATTTTGTATCTATCTTTTCCAAGTTTGCAAAGAAGTTAGTCAATAAGCATGTTAGATATTCATTCAATACATTCCTTAGTTATGAGAGTCTCTTAGTACAAGGGAGTGAAAATGTGGACACCTTCCTTAAATCTACACCCTCTCTCATCTCTCCTATTTGTGGGAATGATGTGATAGAAGAGGATACAAGCATAGATAACCATGATGATCATAATTGTTCTTCTTCTGATACCTCTCCTGTTAGTGATGAAGGTATCGTGGTGAAACAAGATGCAATTGTTGAGAATCATGAAAGTCTTACTTGTCCTTCTCCCCCTCCCCCTTGGGAAGATATTATAACAATAGAAGATGAAATCATTGCCACTACTTTACTTAATTTACATTCCTCTCCCAACACCTCCCCTACTTGTGAGAATTCTTTAGTGAAAAAAGATACAATTGTGAACGACCATGAGAATTGCATTTGTGAGGACATGCTGGTGTTAAGAGATCTAATGATTGAAAGCTTTGACAATCCTACCTCTCCCACTTGGGAAGACATTATAGAACATAGGTGATGCAATGTCAGGGAGGTCATTGACCTAATCAACACAATTTGAGTTCTTTCAATCACCTTTGAAACCTTCAAACCCCTCTCTAAGGTTAACTCCTTCACAACTTCCCTACTTCCCTAGTAGGTGTCCAACCTTCAATTTTTGATCTCAACTCACAAAATATCTCTCAAACTAGCAAACTACACACCATTTTGAGCACCCATTATTCCCAACCAAAACATATCTTAAAAAAACTATAGGTCTCTTCAAACCAACTCACCTCAAACTGAGTTTCAACGCTAAAAAGGGCTCTAATTAGCCCACTTTTACAAAGGAAATCATCTTAAATCTTGCTGCCTACCCAAAATACCACTTGACAGTCTTCAAAATGCCTCCAAAACACCAAATTCTCCAACCTTTGAGTCAAATATTTCCCACTATGACCCTCTTTTAGGAAACCCTCATTTTTCACCAAATAAGCAAGGGTTTATTGAAAAACCCATCACCAGACCTCATACAAACTTGAAACCATTTCAAACCTAATTTATTCAACCTACACAAGCTTAATATACCCTCAAATTATGCAGCCCCCAAAGATCTCACACTGTTCCTTCTTAAAACCACTCAAATTCACCCATTTTCCTCTTTGTTCAACTAGGGCTTCATGCCATATCACACATTTGACCTCCCCTATCCTTTTAGACCTTCAAAATCATCAAACTACACCTATTCTCACTAATTCTTTTAGGTTCTATCTTGTTCTCAATCAACTCTCTCAATTCACGAACTCTAGCCTTGTTCTTAAGGCCTAAATTATGTGTTTTCAATAGGGACAGTGAGGAAAACTCCACCAAATGATCTTTCCAATATTAAGATTCTAATCCTACCTATAAACCTACACTAATCAAGCCCATTCCATTGAGGGATAGCATGTACAGTAGGTGGAATGGCCTTTTAATTCATTCTAACTCTCAAAACCCTTACAACCCTATTTTCAGGCCACCTAGAGAAATTTGAATGCCAAATTCACTAAACATGACAAAATCCAATCAAATCAACCTTGAAATGAAGCTAACACATATTCATATAAGTCCCAATGAAAATTAGTCTAATGGAAACCTGTACGGAGTCGTACCAAGCCTGCAAACTGAGAATTTACAGAAAAATAACAAAAAACCTAAAACATTCTATTGATTTTCTCCTCCAAAATCTTTAAGAGTTGTTAAAACGAGTTCTCCTACATATTTAAACATTTTCCCACCTAAAACAACCACCTAAATTGACTCCTCAATGCCCATGATCGTTGGGCTTCCACATTTGAATTGCTTTTGCATTTTGCTTGACAACTTTTCTTGTCAATTTGCAATTTTTATATTATTAACTCAAATGACCCCACACTAACTCCTAGACTAAAACAACATTACATGATGGCCTAACATGGCCTTATTTGACAATAACTTGACTCAAATAACCTATCTAGACCAAATTCACAAAATGGAGCAACAAGGTGCTCTGCACCAATAGGGATGTAATTGTAGATAACCATGATAATCACATTGTTTCTTCTCCTAATATCCTTCCTAGTCATGAAGAAGATAGTTTAGTGTTAGAAGATACACTTGAAAGTCATGAAAATATCATTTCTCCCTTTCCTAATGGTCCTACCATTTGGATAGATCTATTTGAATGAAAAGATCCAATCATTGACAAGCATGATTCTCCTTCTCTTGATGCCTCCCCTAGTTGTGATGAAGCTACTTTACAAAACCTAACCATGGAATGTGATGAAAATCTTGTTTGTTACTCCCCTAAAAGCTCTCCTACTAGGTTAGATATTAGGGCACAAGAGAATGTGACCTTAGAAAACAAGGATGAAATCATGGACAATCATAACAATCAAATTAGACCTTCTCCTAATATATCTACTGTTGGTAAAGGAGATACTTTGATGTTAGAAGATCAAAGCAATAAGAGTCATGAGAATCTTAGTTGCCTCTCTCCCCCTAGAAAAAACATTATTGAACAAGAGAATGCCATCATTGATAAACAAGACAATACAACCATTGATAACTCCCTTGTGATGAAGTCATTTTAGAAGAACCAACCTTTGAATGTCATGAAAATTTAGCTTGTAGTTCTAAAAACTCTCCTCCTAAGGAGGATATCATGGTGCAAGAAAATGATAACATTGACAATAGTGATATAGTTTTTGTTAACAAATATTTAACTAGCTCCCTTCGGGTGTATTTTTCCTCTATGCATTGGCATGCGCTTCGCAGAGTCAACTCGGCCTTTTATCAAAGTTTTGCTTTGCTGCTTCATGTCTGCTCTTCGCAACTCCGAGTCTTGGCGTTCCTTTCGCATCCCAACAGGCTCCACTATGCTCTGTTGCTGCTACGGGTTTCTTTTGGTCATGTTTTCTTGCTATCTCGTCAGGCTCCAAAAGGTTGCCACAAAGCCCTCATTGCTAAAAAGGTTCTGGTGGGCCCCACGGTTGCTGTCTATAGTGTATGCTTGCTACGTGTCTGCCATTTGCACATATTTTAGCATAGAAATGAATTAGCAACCACGGGCAGCGAAATGCTGCCATGCGTCTCTTTTGCGCCCGATCGGTGATCGTTCCCTCCATTGTTGATGAAGGCTCCGCCCATTTGACATGTGTAGTGCTAATGCAAGTCCTCAACGGTGAGGGGAAGGGGTTCATATGGGCAGTGAAAGGCTACCATGTGCCTAACTAGCGGATCTCATACGCAAGCGATGAACCAGATGAACCGAATAATGCTATTGGTCATTGCGTGTCATAATCATTTGCACAAGGGGGTGACACTTGTCTGATCGGGCCTAGCTGGGACCACCGCCATCATTGCAGAGGATGCACTTGTGCTTGGGACAACCCGATGCTTGGTTCCAGATCGATTTTGTTGTAACGGCCTTGGGGATATTCTGATTCTAGCATCATTGTTGGGGATTGCAAAATATTTTCTATTACTGCTCTCCGAAGCGGTGGGAGGTTTTCCTGTTATATATACTTTTCTTAGTGATGAGAAAAGGGTCCAAAATTTGGAAGGAAAATGCTAGTTTTAGTAAAAGACGCCAGACCTTTATTACTGTTTTATTTGATTGCAAAAACTCTCAGACTGCCAATTGTTCAGCCTTTCTGTTTTTCATGCTATTTGATCAAATTGTGAATTGTGCTTTTTATTGTCTTGACACTTCATTTGAGAACTTCTATATATGTTGGATGCAAGTTTGCTTACCTAGATCATGTCTAAGGGCTCTTCTTAATAGTAGGAATGTATGCAATGTTATTTTATGTCAATGAATGAATTGTCTATGCTATAATCTTAAGTCTTTGATGTTCTGGAACACTACAAAACCATTCAGGCCCCTAAATCTATGATTTATCATTCCCATCATTAAATCTTGGTGCATCGCCTTAGGTTAGACTTCATTTTATTATATCTACTTCATTTTCCCTTTACAAACCCCATTATAGAAGAAGTCGACTTCTCTAAAAATTTGGAGGTTACTCAGTTTAGTGCAAAAGGTCACCCTTAAACTGAGTTTCCCATAAGGCTCTATTACCTTGTCAAATTTTGGCGTCAACAGTTTGTTCTTTTTCTGGCACGCCTAGCGGGACTGAGCTTAAATGAAATTGCATTTTAGAAGGGTGTATGAGCCATCGGCCTGTACCTAGATCTCAAACCACAGGCAACCCCAGTTTACTAGTACCTCCGCTAGGGATAGTCCAGGTCACAAATCAGCTGGTAACCATTCCATTCCCGCTACCCTTTCCTCTCACCATGTTGCCAGCCGCCAATAGAAACCACATGGCATGGGATGTTAGAAGTCCCCTAGTAGCCCTAGTAGCACTCGCTGTCTGGGGCGCTATCCCAGTTTCAGCCATGAAAGCTATACCAAAGTTTACCGGAGACAACTCAAGAACACCAACATAACATTTGTAGGATGTGGCAGATGTATGTCTGGTACACAGGATTACAGCATAGAATGTAGCCCTAAGGATTCTCACCACGTCTTTTAAAGGCAAGGCGTTGGATTGGTACTGAACATTGACACCTAATTCTATTCGCACCTAGGATGAGCTCAGAGATCCGTTCTATGAGAGGTTCTCGAATGACGAAGATTGTTCTTCACTGTATTATCAACTATCTATCATAAAATAACCCCCCAAGGAGGCTCTGACGGACTTTAATGCCCGATTTCATGCAAATTGGCAGATGATTCTTGTTACCATATGCCCGACTCCTGAGTTGGCATTTATATTTTACCTAAAGTCCATCAGTTCCGACATTTCTGTGATGATCAAGTCTTTGGGAGGAGCTACTCTACCAAATGCTTATGGTATCGCTATCAAAGCCAAGAATCATTTAATAGATTGCGGAAAATTTCCTCCTCAACTTATTATGCTGATATTTCCTAAAATATCGATCTTCGCACAAGAGGTCGCATCAACTAGTGCGCCTGCAACTGCCTAGTCAATGTACACATATGCAACAAGCCCACAAAATGTGGCTTCTACATCAGGTTCTTCCAAGGATGAAATGAGCGACCTCAAAGAGATGTTGCGAACCATGGAAAATGATATAACCACTCTTAAGCGGAACCATGCAACGCCTCCGAAGCCTGCATATCAAAACTATCAAGGCGGGTGGTCTTCTTATCAGTAGAATCAATACTAGGGCGCGCCTCACGCTAATCCACCAACCCCAACTACAAACCAAATGGTGCTGGTGCCTACTCCGCTAACAAGCGCATTGCCAAGCTCGAGTAGCGAATTAACCTCAGGGCAGAACAACCTTATTGATGATATCAATCCATGGTGCTTCCCTTGCAGTGATGCAAATATGCCCCAAAACTATCCGCATGGCAACTTACAACAAAAGGTGGCGGAGCAATGCAGCCAAGGTGTGACAACATAACATGGAGGTTATATGTATGCTTCACCACAAATGGAGAGTGTGGTTCTTACCACCTAAATGCAAGAAATGTCTTTAGAACAAGAGTTTGATGTTGCTCTTGATCATGTGCTTTTCTCCTGGATGGAGGAAGAAGAAATGATGTTTGTTAATGACACGTTCATACCCAAAACATTGCAAGTGCAATATGATTATAACATGCGCTCAAAGAGAAGATTCACCGGCGAGTCAGTTGTTCCCCATCCAGCCAGCCCGCAACTCAGGGTGTTTCCGATTAGATTCCTGGTACTTCAACCGTCCTATCACCATCTCAACCACGGAAGAAAATTATTATAGTAAGAACCAAGGAGCAAAAACCTCTGAGTTTACCACCTTTTAATGTGGTAGAGAAATTGAAGAAATCATCTGCTAATGTGTCTCTATGGGACATTCTAGCAATCCCAGAACAAAAGACACTATTATAGAAGACACTTCAAGAAGAGGTCAACTTGGCACCAACATAGCCATTTGCCAGTGCAGAGGTTGTTTATCAAATACCACCAGCTAAAGTACTTACAAACAATATAAAGGAATCCCCTGCTAAGGACAGGAATAAGTTAAAACCTCAACCCTTCTTCTTGACTCTCATTATAGGAAATAAGTTATTGCACAATGCTATGATTGATTTTGGCACTAGTACCACTGTTATGCCTAAACAGATAGCTGAAGCTTTGGGACTCAACTACGAACCTATGAAAAGAGGGGTAATGCAGCTTGATGGGAATAAAGTTGAGACCGTTGGTGTCATCAAAGCGCTTCCTTTAACTCTATTCGCTTGCCCTAGTATCACGGTGCCGCAAGACACTGTGGTCATAGATGTTCCTCCTATGTTTGGTCTCTGTCTATCCCGAGAATTTACTTCAAAGGTGGGTGGATACCTGTCCTTGGATTGGTCACATCTGATACTCAGGACCAAACACAATGCAAAAATGAAGATAGAATCGAAGGCTTTACATTCTGAACATGTAGCGGATGAAGCCTTGATCAATTTTGAAGCCACCCATACCTCTATCACCAAGAAAGAAATGTATTGTGTTGAATTAATAGAGGAAGAGAGGGTGAGTGGCTAGAATGACAAAGAAGATGCTCTTTTGAGTGAACACATGGACAATGATCCTTTCGGAAATTATCATGCTACAGGATTGGGCACCTATGTAATTTTTGACGAAGACCAAGTGCTTCCAAAGGTAGCCAAGTAAATGAGCTTTGGACACTATACTTTGATGGAGCAAGAAGAAAAGTGGGTGCTGGAGTAGGGATATATCTAATATCCCCACAAAATGAAAAATTGTTGAGGTCTTTCCACTTTCATTTCACTTGCTCAAACAATGAGGCTGAGTATGAAGGACTAGTCCAAGGCTTAAGCCTTGTGGAACAAATGGGCATTAAGCAATTAATTGTGTTAGGAGATTGATAGGGAGGTTGGAGGAATCAATCATTGATTCCTACTCTAGGTCTTGCTTCACCACCTTACCCTATAGGATCCTCTTCTTGGTTAGGTTCCCCTGGTTCTCTAACCTCACTACCATCACAATTCAATCTACCAAGTCAATCTTGGTGCAATGTCTCCAACTCTTCCTTAGCCCTCAATCCACCCTAAAGGCTATTCTACTCCAAACCTTGAACTCAGCTTTGCAGGGGTGTGGAGAGGTTTCTAACAGGTTCTTTCCATCCCATCATGGCTCTGAAGAATCCTCCTAACTCCATTTCTTGGTCGCTTTCACCAAACCCTTCCCTAGGTCTTAAGAAGGCTACTAGCCCTAGGAGCCCCAATTAGGTCTCCTTCTCCGAGAAAATTGGTTATTGCTCTAAATTTCCCAAAGAAAACCCCAATATTTCTTTGAGGTTCTTGGTTCATATGAACACCTCTCAAAGATTTTTGAGGTCTTAGGTCTTTATCTTCCATACAAGGCCTGAACTTGAAAATGGGCAAAAAACTAGGTTTTTAAAGCCTTTTTCTGGCTACTCTCAAACTGTTAAGTATTACTCACACCAGATGGACTAATGGAGTTTCCTCTTGATTAAAAAGTCTTGGCAAGACTCAAATCTACCTTCTCCAATAGGAAATTCAACTAGAATCTATCACCCCTGCAAGTTATGTGCTTTGCACTTAAGTCTTCCTAGCCGGGCACCTTCCTGGCTTGCCTAGGGCAAGAATTTGCCAACGGCTCCTATGCTTTCACAAACCTTACATCCTACTATATATACATACATGGAGTCTAGTCACTATTCCCAAAGGGTTGTACAATTTGTACAGTGGGAAAGTGAGCTAATACTCCATTTTCTCAACACTATCTGGTTCAGACCAGCAACAGGGTGAAAACAAACTATTTACAAATAGTGATTGAAATTGAATAAAGAAGACTAATAGATGGAACACAATGCTTGAGAAATCACTACACTACATCCTACACAAAACACAGTGCCATGGTTAATCCATTAAAAGTTCACTTCACATCAAAAATCAGAAAATTCACTCAAACACACTGTTTTCTTCAATTCACAAACTTTAAAGCAAATACAAAAATGCTTCCAACCCTTCTCCAATGCCGAGGAATTCCTTAAATAGGGTTCCTCAATCAGTTATGCTCCCTTGGGCTCTTCTTGGCCATATGAAACTCTAATTGAACAATATTTTCCAAAGATTTTCATGAATTCCTAAAACCCAAAACCTTATTTTGGACTAGATCCTAATGATGCCTCATCTATGGTCAACATGACCTTCATTAGAATTCAACACCTAAATAAAAAATGCCACTAAGGCACAACCAAAAAAATGAACATGGAAAGATGACAAGTTGGCCTGAACAAATGCCAAAATATGACCTTCAAAACAATCTAAGGCAATCTATGGGTGCTCCTGCACCAGAGATTTTGAACTAGTAGTTAACCAAGTCCAAGGGGTTTCTATGGCAAAGAATGTTCGTATGAGATCCTATCGGCACTGAGTTTGGGACCTGATTGATGGTTTTGAAGCTTTCAACATCAAGACTATTCCCCAAGGACAAAATAGCAACGCAAATCGCATGGCCGTCATTGGTGCTTAGTTTGATCCTGTCTTTGACCTTCTTCATAATGAACATTCAGTACGAGTACTAGTCCGACTAGTGATCCTCGACAATGATTAGAGTTGGAAAGTTTTTGAAAGCGATGAACACATCGCCTCGTTTATCTAGCACTCAAGGGAGTTCGCCAATCAGCTTCAACCAAAGATTGTCGAAGCTTATGAAGGACAAATTATGCAGCTCAAATCTAATAAACTTCCAAAAGGATTGGTTACTCTCAATTTTTTTTCGATTGTGATGATGCTCGAAATGATAAACGAAAGTTTGTAGCAGAAAAAAGTGACTATGTGGACCTTCGGGTTTCTGATGGTAGGAATCTCCTAGTCAAGAAAAATGTCCCGCATCATGATAAAGAAAGACTCATCAATTTCTACAAAAATATGGAGTAGTGGCCTGGTCCTATGATGATTTGGAGGGGTATGATCCTTATATCATTTAGCACACTATTGAGCTAACATAAGTTGCAAAACCAGTCCGACAGAAACAGAGGCCAGTCAACCCTAGAATTGAAGCGCTAATGACGCAAGAGCTAACTAAGCTCATTGAGTCACACATTGTCTTCCCAATCAAGCATAGTACTTGGGTATCAAATCTAGTGCCAATTCGAAAGAAGAAAGGAGATATCCATTTGTGTGTGGAATTCCGAGACCTAAACAGAGCATCCCTAAAGGACCACTATCCACTGCCTTCAATGGAGTCAATCCTACAAACAGTTGTAGGATCTGAAATGTTTTCTCTACTAGACAGTTTCTCCGGCTACAATCAGATCCGAGTTAAAGAAGAGGTCAACACAAGACTACGTTTACCACAAAGTGGGGAACATTTGCATATGCTAAAATGCCTTTTGGTTTATCCAATGCAGGGGTGACATTCCAGCAGGCAATGGACATCGCATTCAACAAACTAATCAATAAGTTTATTCTAATTTATTTGGATGATCTTACTGTGTTCTCTAAATCTAGGGATGATCATTCTGATCATTTAGAATTAGTTTTTCGAAAGTGCCAGGAATTCAGGGTTTCCCTAAATCTGAAGAAATGCGTATTCGGAGTACTGCAAGGCAAGCTGTTAGGACAAGTGGTGTCTAAAGAAGGGGTTTCAATTGACCCCGAACGAGTAAAGGCTATCAAAGAACTTCCCCTTCCGGTAAATAAGAAAGGTGTTTAGTCTTTCCTGGGCAAAGTAAATTTTGTCAGCAAGTTTATTTCCAATTTCGCGGGAATAATTAGACCAATCACCCTGATGCTGAAGAAAGATCAGACATTCAAGTGGACGACCAAAGCTCGGGAAGCTTTTGAAAAAGTCAAGGAAGCTATTTCCACAACTCATGTACTGGTTAATCCAGATCAATCTAAGGATTTTATAATGTATGCGTTGAGTAGTGTGTCCAGTATCACTACTGTCCTAACCCAAAAGGATGATGAAGGAAGAGGAGAAAATCTAGTGGCATTCTACTCCCGAACCCTAAAGGAATATGAAGCGAATTATAATTTCATCGAAAGGCAGGCCTTTGCAATAGTGAAGGGACTTAAAAAGTTCCGCCATCTAATTTCCTGCAACAAGGTGCTTGTATATGTCACACATTCTAGTGTGTGTGAATATATCATGCAAGGGGAGATCACAAAAAAAAGGGCTAATTGGATCACCAAGATCCTTGAATATGACATTGAATTCAAGCCTACTAAAACTATTAAAGGAAGAGGACTGTGTGAGTACATGGAACAGAACGAGGAGGTACCTACAGTAGAGGAGCAACCGGAGCTCATCTTGATGAATGAACCAGAATCGGAAGGTGGTTGGCTGACTAATAGAATGAGGTTCATGCAAACCAAAAAGTATCTGCTAGGTCTCTCATCCCAAAAAAGGAGATATTACCGGTTGCAAAATTGCAAATATACGCTAATAGAGGGAGTCCTTTTCAAAAGGAATTTCAATGGTGTTCTCCTGCGATGTGTCACTTCAGAGCAAGCAAAGAGGATCCTCGACGCGTTCCATAATAGTGCTGCGGGCATACATTTCTCTGCTAAGACCACCACCATTAAAATCATGCGTGCTAGTTATTATTGGCCTACACTTTTTAATGACTCCTACTCTTTGGTAAAATCTTGCAGAAAATGTTAGTTCTTTACTGACAAAAGGAAGAATTCCGCAATGCCCCTCAAACCCATAGTGGTGGATGAACCATTTGCACAATGGGGTCTAGACTTCATTAGAATGATCAACCCGGTTTCTAGTGTCGGATACAAGTGGATTTTGACCGCCACAGATTACTTCACAAGATGGACGGAGGCTGTTCCACTTAAAAGTGCAACAAAAATAGAGATTGTAGATTTCCTCAAGGAACTAGTGACAAGGTTTGGTCCTCCAAAAACTATCATTTTGGATAATGCTAGAGCTTTCTTAGGTGTAAAGGTATGTCACTTTGCATTAAATAATGGTATATTTCTCAAGACATCATCAAACTATTACCCAAAGGGAAATGGTCTAGCGGAGTCAACGAACAAGAGCCTAGTCCAGCTCCTTAAAAGGATTGGTTCGTAACACCAGAGGGAATGGCATAAAAACCTCCGAGTAGTGCTCTAGGAAAATTGCATAACTCCTAAGCAAGTCCTTAAGACTTCGCCTTATGAGTTGGTATACAGGAAAGAGGCGCTGTTACCTATATCCATGGAGATTTCAGCACTGCAATTATTGAAATCTCTTGAGATAGAACAAAATGACGCCATGGAGATTTGGCTTGCCAAACTATTAGTACAGGAAAAAAGGGAGAATTCCCTAATAGCCATGAAAAACCGTCAACAAGTGATCAAGCGATGGTTTGACAAGAAGGCTTCTAACCAAGGTCTAAAATGTGGAGACTTAGTGCTAAAGTATGATAAAAAGGCTGCTAAGCCAAGTCAACATGGTAAATTTGACAGTGTATGGGAGGGACCCTTTAAAATCATTTGGTGCAAAGAACATAATGCTTTTGAGCTAGAAAATATGGAACAAGAACCCTTAGGAATCCCGGTCAATGGGATTCATCTTAAGCTGTTCCATTAGGTACTGAGCTATACTTTTGTACATATGTGAATATGCTTTCTTTTATTTCCGTTTCTTTGGCCGGTCTTTTTCAAAATTAGTTTGTGCTTATTTGAAATTAACCCATTATTATGGAGGGTGGAATACCAGGATTGCTTTAAAAATATAGAATGAAGGAAAGAACATGAATTTTCTTTAAAAACATATATATCTATTTATATATATTCTTTACATTGCAAAAGTGGCTGGGAAGCCATAATCCAAAAATTCACAAGTATTTGAGCTATTATATATATGATAGCCTTTTCTTAGGCTTATATACAAACTATAAGGAGGGTAGTATGAACAGTAGCAGGAAATAGAATAAACAGGGAGACATTTGTTGGAAGCAGTAGGGGGTTTTCATCCAAAGGCATGGGAGGCAGAAATTGACGCATTAACAGTAGTGTTCACCTCTTCCTCATCCACAGGTTCTTCGGCAGCACTGGCAGCATCATTCGGTACAACCGCCATTGGCAGGGGGAATACAGGGTCCTGAAATCAGTATACCAATCTACGTCGTAGAAGGGTATTATGTTGTAGCTGTGGAACAGGAAATGTAGGGCCTAGGTAACCCTCTGCTCGTACTCGTTGTGTGTTTGTAGGTGGAATCTGTTGAGAAATGGTAGCCAAACTACTACAGCTTCTTCCTCGATAAAGCGACAGAGGTCCTGGCTGATGGTAGACCTACTCCATAGGCAGCATGAACAACAACCTTGCCAAGGCCATTCAGGTACTTTTGGGAAAATATTTTTTTAACAAGTTTCAAGATAAGAGGTCAGGGGACATTCATGTCTAGCATGGATGCCACAAAGTGGGAGCATATGTCAGTGTTCACCCAATACTTGTCCTCATACTCTACGCATTCTTTACCCAGAACCCACTTTATGGCTATTAGGACCAAAGAATGCTTATTCTTGGTCATCCGTTTTAGCCTCCTAGTAGAAACCTCCCCTAGGAATGTCGTTTGCGAGTTATATGAGGTTAAACGAACTAGAGTGTCCATAGTTCTGACACTATTCCTATGCTTTTGAGCTAATGCCGAAATTTATCTATCACCTAACCTATGAGAAGGCTTACTTAAAAATATGCTACCAACTTATCACTGCTCGAATGCTAAGTATGATTTCCTCACTACTTACTAGCCTATTTATAGAAAAAATGACAAGACGCATGCTAATTTGTTTCAAGAAAACATGATAATAAGCTAGTTGCTAACTTGAAAGGCATGTTTGTGTTTGCTCACATTTCCAGGCTAGTTGCATTTGTGAGAGTACGACTCAATGTGTGCTAGATTAATAGGAGCTAATTAATTAGCTTTAAAAATGTGGCACTCATTGACAGTAAGACGTATGGCCGTAGGCTATTGTGTCATCTCACAAGTGTTTCCTAGAGCCCAAGGCAATATTCATATCTTTTCAGGGCGTGATTGTTTGCTTTGGTGTAATCATTCTGGCTGGGATATTAATTACCAGCGCATACTAATGCAAGGTTAAGAAAGAAAGTTTTTGGCTCAAGCTCCAAGGGAATCACAGCGTATCACATAGTTGCCAAACGCAATAATAAACTCTTGCTGCTTCAAAATGGCAAGCAGTTCATTTTGCATGAATTGCAAAATTAACGGTACATGCCGAATTAAATGCAAAAGGCATGCTTTCGCCAACCACCTTGAGGAAAGATTGCCAAATATTGCATGAAAAGGCTTAATATTTCAAAGTCTTTTCACAAACGCCAAAGCTAAAAGTGCAAAGTTATTCTTCTTCTGTGTATCCAGAGCCGAGGAAAATTGTA
Organism: Sequoia sempervirens; assembly: GCA_007258455.2. Lineage (NCBI taxonomy): Eukaryota > Viridiplantae > Streptophyta > Pinopsida > Cupressales > Cupressaceae > Sequoia > Sequoia sempervirens. Next base: position 155,008,056 of record VDFB02000017.1, on the reverse strand, counting down.
GAGCCAAGAACTTGCAGAGATCTTCACCCAAGGAAAAATGTCGGAGACTTCATCTTAGCCAATGCAAGAAGAAATTGGCCAAGAGTTGTTTACAACTATACGTTCTTCAGAGGAGGTATATGTCTATGAGGATGTGGCATATGCTACACCTAGTATACCCGACAAGCTAAAGAGGGCCTATACAGAAGAGCTGAAAAGGCCCAAAGATTGTAAAAATAAGAAAAGGGTTGAGGAGAAATGGGGTAATATCCATGATCCACAGCTCACAAAAAACCCTAAGTCCTTAAGAGAAGCACCCTATGCAAGGTTGACGGTGGCAAAGGTGGATAAATCTATAGCAAAGAAAATTTGGTACAATGGTCTGCCTCAATACATGGTCTCACTGGTGCACTACTGCTCGGAGGTAGTTGATGTTGCTATCCAATGTTATAACCCTAATACCCACTACATTGAAGGCCGCAACTTAAGGGTGCATCTCACTCCATAGGCCATCTGGCATATGTTATGCATCCCGGACCCAAGTAAGAGAAGAGAGAATATTGAGTCCTTTTACCTTGGCAAAGGAGAGAAAACATGGAGGGTGATGAAAAAGAATTCAGAGTTCTTGCTGGAGGAGACTGGTAAGAAAGGCATCCCGACCACTAAATTGCCAAGTATTCTGTTGTCACACGGTGCATTACATGAGGATCTACAGGATGCCATGTCCATGCTAAATTTTGTGTGTGGCCGAGACTCTGATGAGAAGGTGGAGACTTTTCAACTAGAACCGACATTCCAATTTCGCAAGCAACATGATATCTTTTGGTATGATTTTGCTAAGTTTATGGTAGGAGAAATGATATGAAAAATAAAGAATTACCCGGTGGAGGGAAAGTTTATATTTTTCTCTTTCTTGGTCCACATGTTTCTACATCAAAACCCTGATTTCTTCGCCCGATATTTTCTATTATCAATTTTTGATGAGCCAAATAAAAGGAAGCCAGTGTCCATGTGGACGCATTTTCTTTCCACATCATATGATTATTATGCATTTTCAGACTATTTCATAGCTCCGGTCTTGCATGAATTAATTAGAAAGGGTGACATAATTCAACTCGATAAGGAGCAAACCAGATTTATGGAGAGTTTCACTCCTGCTTGTGACTGGTTCTTAGGCAAGGATTTCACTATCCTTTGGATGTAGGGCTTTATTGGCAAACCTTTCTTGCTCCCAGCCTATGTCACAAATAGGGTGCTCGCATTGAAAATGTTTTGGTAGGTGTGTATCATTTATTTTACCTTTTTTAGCAGCAAAAGTGTCAAGAAGAAGGGATTTTTCTCTTGTCCGAAGAATTTCAAGTCAATAACTCTGATAAAGAAACAATCAAACCAGTTGTTGGAGGATAAGTTGACTTATCTAGGGTTGGTGCTGGTAAATGATAAGTGGGAATACAACCATTTCGATGACTTGTCAGAGCCACACATGAGAGTTACCCATATTCCTTGACCTTACTAGGAGAATCGGCGTAACACGCGGGCAGACAAAGATAAAAATTTTGTTGAATTGGCGTGTATTCCTATGCAAGATACTAGAGGGCCATGGCACAAGTTCTACTTTGCTGTGGCGGTGGCCCAAGATAATGTCCTCATGGAGCGCGACATGTACAATAGGTTGAAGAAGGATGAAGAATGGATTGAGGAAAAAATAGAGGCTTTCTAGAAGTATCGCCAAAAAATAGCACAATTGGATGCTCCTTACAACAATCTGAAGGATGACCAAAAATTTGAAAGATGGTGGAAGGAGGGCCACCCCAGCCCAAACTCTAGTATTAATAGGAGCGGAGACCTGGAGGAAGAGTCTGAAGAGTAGTCCAAGGAAGTGGCGACATCAACCTCGTCTGCGTCGAAGGAAAAAGGCCCCAGATAGCCCGCCTATGTGGCCACAAATGTGCGCTTTAATATATCAAGGGGCTCACATACACTCACTTGGGCTGCTAAACCAACCAAGTTATCACTATAGCAAACGGAGATGACTGCCGAAGCTAGAGAGACCCCACCTACGAAATGATAGTGCAAATAGAACATTATTGGAGAGGGTTTGCAAGAACCCGCCAAAAGAAAAGTGTTTGCAGCTATCTAAGAGCTTGAGGCTGAGGAGGAGTCGCTGACGATTCTAGAACCACCATTGACCAGTCGACAGGTAAAATTCACTCCTTCTTCCCTTGCTTCTCATTCTGTGGTATCTACCCTCACCTCACTGGTGATCCCTACCATAAGTACTGGCCCTCTACCTTCTACTTTTAGTTTGACATATTCAGTAGGCTTCGCCCAATTTTCACAAACCTCTCTGCTTGTCTTTACTCCTCTGCAGACCCTTATGCCCACTGCTACTGCTCAGACTCTCCTTGCCTTGATTTCAGAAAACATACCCCTAGCGAGTGCCCTTTCTTTTTCTGCTATTACTGCAGATCCTTTTCCATCGCAACAAGCTGATACCACATTGACACCCCCGCTACCGTCCCAGCCTATGAGTCTTGCGGCTGATTCATCGATTTAGTTATTACAAATGACTAGTCCTGCTGTCGGGCCTCAAACCAAACTATGGAATGTGCCCCACTTCTCCCCACAAACTATCACTTTCTAGAAGAAACAAATGCCTGCACCTATGAGGATTACCTATCCCTATGCCCTACCTTCTAGTGCTCCTTTCGCAGGTCGACTAGTTTCGTCGCCAGCTGAGTTTATGGCATAGATTGATTGTAGAAAGGAGGCATGCGCAAGTAGAATGCGAAAGTGCAGAGCCAAAGATGATAGGGCTTCCGCCGAGCCAAAAATATAGACTCTTTATGATGAGGCCCAACAAGAATTGAATTTTGTGACCATGTACCCGAGGGTAACCAAGCCTCAGGGGGAAATGCGCCTGGAAGATTATGAGATATATGAGATAGGGCTTGACATGAAGGTGGCCCGACCGCAGGATAAGGTTGAAATCATGGAGGAAGTGCAATGGGTAGTCACTTTTGACTTCCTCAAAACTGGCCACTAGCTAAAGAAGAAGGATGAGCAACTTAAAGCGGCAAGGGAAAGGGTTAGTTTTTTGGAGAAAATGGAGAAATCCTAGGAGGTAGATGTTACGCATTTGACAGAAAGGGCGCTGGCAGCAGAGGATGAGAGGAACAGAATTCAGGGCGAGATTGCGAAGACTTAGGTTGCCAACCCTGCCATAATAAAAGAGCTACGCTCTAAGAATCAGAAGGAAAAACAAAATATGCAACTAAAGAATGAAGAACTGGAGTAGCTTCGCCTTGAGTATAGTCAAGGAATGGCGCAGAGAAGTGAAGCATCGGAGCACCAACAAGCTCAATATGAGCAGAAAATACAAGAAAAGGAGGACGAGTTTAAGGGCCTAAAAGCTCAAATAGAGGAAGAACTCTGAGAGGCAAAGTCTTCTCTGGAAGAGCACTTGTCAAAACACTCTTGAGCCGAGGAAAATTGGAATAAAGAAATGAGTAGCTCTGTGGAACAACTAGCGTCTGAGAAAAGAAAAAAGGGAAGAATTGGCTGAGGCCATTATTTCAAGAGATGTAGATATTGCTTCTCTTAAAAGCTCTCTCCTAACTCCCCCTACTCAACCAAACATCATTCCATTGGTTAGGAAATTGTACATCTCTCATTGGGAAAAAATTAAAGCATTTTTCCTAACATTGTAGCCTACTCTCCGATTCATCGCCAAGGCATCAAAGATGAGCCAGGAGGCTCATGATATGGGTGAGTAGTTTCCATGGTTCATCTGGAGAAGGTTCCTGAAGCAAAAGATCTGCTCACCAAGCTATACTCGGTCTCTGATGAAAGCCTTGCCAGGGTGGGTATTGAAGATCGGGATGCTGCTACTCAAACGACAAATAAGTTCATCCATTGCGACTCCGCCTTCCAGTGCACTAAAGCGGCCATGACTATTCTGAGTAATACATTGGATACCATACGGGGAAGTTTTGCCTAGCTAAACGGGATGGGTTTTCCATCCCTGTTCCTTGAAGATGGCTCTATTGCCATGACCGAGCAGATTGCAGAAAATATAGAAGAGAAGGAAAATGATCCAGAGGCTTTTAAGGATTTCAGTCATCCTCCCACGGTGACCGACATTGAGGGAGTCATTCATCTGCTGGCTCAGCTACTATTCCACTACGAAGTAGGAGCTGGTTTTCCCAATGCACTGCCTCACAAGGAAACTATTGATCTAAATGGATCACAAGAGAATTTGCACAGCATGGTGAGACCATCTAAGGATGAATGGTCACCTCTGTAGGCGTCTCTTTCCAATCTCTAACTCCATTGTCCCAATGAAATTGCACTCTGGCCTATAAATCAAAGAATTTTTGGGTTCTCTATTCCTTAGTCGAAATGCCCCTGATAGATGCCAAAAGCTGTTAACAAATATTTAACTAGCTCCCTTCGGGTGTATTTTTCGTTTATGCGTCGGCCCGCGCTTCGCAAAGTCAGCTCATCCTTTTATCAAAGTTTTTCCCTACTGCTCCATGTCTTCTCTTCGCAACTCCAAGTCTCGACATTCCTTTCACATCCCAGAAGGCTCCACTATGCTTCCATGTGTTGCTGCTACAAGTTTCTTTTGGTCATGTTTTCTTGCTGTCTCGTAGGGCTCCGAAAGGCTTCTACGAAGCCCTCATTCCTAAAAGGTTCTGGCGGGCCCCATAATTGCTGTTTGCAATGTATGCTTGGTACGTGTCTGCCATTCACACATCTTTTAGCGTAGAGATGAATTAGCAACCGCGGGCAGCGAAATGCTACCATGCGTCTCTTTTGCGCTTGACTGGCGATCATTCCCTCCATTGTTGATGAAGGCTTCGCCCATTTGACATGTGTAGCGCTAACGCAAGTCCTCAATGGTGAGGAGAGAGGGGTTCATATGGGTAGTGAAAGGCTACCACATGCATAACCAATGGATCTCATATGCGGGCGATGAATCGAATGAACCGAATAATGCTATTGGTCACTGCATGTCATAATCATTCGTACAAGGGGGTGACACTTGTCTAATCGGGCCTATCTGGGACCACCACTATCATTGCAAAGGATGCACCTATGCCTAGGATGACCTGATGGTTGGTTCCAGATTGATTATGTTGTAACAACCTTGGGGATATTCTGATTCTGACATCATTGCTGAGGATTACAAAATATTTTCTGTTATTGCTCTCTGAAGCGGTGGGAGGTTTTCCTGCTCTATATACTTTTCTCTATGATGAGAAAAGGGTCCAAAATTTGGGAGGAAAATGTTAGTTTTAGTAAAAGGTGCCAAGCCTTTATTACTATTTTATTTGATTGCAAAAACTCTCAGACTGTGCCAATTGTTCAGCCTTTTTGTTTTTCATGCTATTTGATCAAACTATGAACTGTGCTTTTTATTGTCTTGACAGTTCATTTGAGAACTTCTATATATGTTGGATGCAAGTTTGCTTACCTAGATCACGTCTAAGGACTCTTTTTGGTAGTAGGAATGATTGCAATGTTATTTTATGTCAATGAATGAATTGTCTATGCTATAATATTAAGTCTTTGATGTTCTAGAACACTACAACACCATTCAAGCCCTTAAATCTATGATTTATCGTGCCCATCATTAAATATTGGTGCATCAACTTAGGTTAGACTTCATTTTATTATATTTTCTTCCTTTTCCCTTTCTAAACCCCATTATAGAATAAGTTGACTTCTCTAAAAATCTGGAGGTTACTCAGTTTAGCGCAAAAGGTCCCCCTTAAACTGAGTTTCCCATAAGACTCTGTTACCTTGTCAAAATTTTGGCGTCAACAATTTCCTTAGATGAAGATGATGAAGTAACATTATACTCTCCTTCACTAAGGGATGTTAATATTATTCAACCTCAACTCATCCTTTACCCACCTTCACAAAAGCCTCCAACTCAAAACAAACCTAAACTTATCCTTTACCCACCTAAGAATAATTTTTTGCAACAGCCAAGTTATAATACCATTGCTCATACATATAACAATAGAAACAATCCACAACCAAGACAAACACCTTCAACATCCCTCCCATTTGCTAACCCTATCTTGCCTGGTCCTCCTCATTTTCCTTCAAAAATTGGAAAGGAGTGTGATCTTGTTGAACAACTTAGGAACACTCCTAAAATATCATTATGGGACCTTATTCAAGCATCCCCTTATTATCATAACATGATTCAAAGTGTCTTACAACAAGTTCCTACCCCTCCTAATGTGCAACCAAATGAAATAGTATCCATGATTCAAGAAATGAACGTTGACATTATTTTCCAACAAAGTGAGCTCCCTCCTTTGGAAGTGCAAAACAAAAATGATGCTTTCATGATAATAGCTGACTACGATGGGTGGGGAATAAAAAGAACCCTTTTTGACAATGGCTCTGCCCTTAATGTGCGTAGTGTAACCCTTTTGGATAAGCTTGGCATGGATAAATAAAAAAATCAACTTGACTCTTTATCTATTAAGGGATTTGACAATGTAGGAAAACAAGTGCTCAGTGTGATCACTTTGCCTATTACAGTTGGAAAGGCCACATTAGAACACCGATCCATGTTATTCCTCATGATATTTCATATAATATTCTTTTAGGAAGACCATGGATTCATGCAATGAATGGGGTGCCTTCTACTCTTCATCACAAAATAAAGTATTTTTACAATAATAAAGTATATACAATCAAAGTCGACCCTGAACCAAACAATTGTTTAAACATTGAAAAAGGCAAGGAGAATTCTTTGGCAACATTAACACCAACTACACAAGTGGAACCTGTGCAACAGAAACAAAAAGAAAAACATATCAAGGAAGTCATGAAGCTATTAGAATATGATTGGGGTTCCTTATATTTCACATCATTCATGGGTGAATATGAGATCATAAACAAAGGCTTTGAAAAAGAAAAAGAAAAATTGGTAATTTCAACACAAAATTCAGAAGACCTTTCGAAAGCATCCACCTCAAACACTTTAGAAGAAGAAGAAGAAAATTATACAACAAACTTTGAAAAAACTGACTATGAACAACCACCGAATCCGAAAGAAATGAAAAATATTTATGGAAAAGGTTATGAACTCATGAAGCAACTTAGGTATAGTGGAAAAGGATATGGTGCTAAAGAACAAGGTATATGTGTCCCTATAGAGCCTCACATGCAAGAAAAGACTAGTGGTCTTGTTTATTGTCCCTCGAAAGAAATAAACAAGCCTAAATGCTCAATATCAACACTCTTACAAAAGATTCTTCTAAGCCAACTTTAACATTAGTGCATCCTGAATTGATAACACTAGTGGTCTTTATTGTTATCCCTTGAAAGAAACAAAAGAAACAGAGAAGTCTTCACTTCATATCAATGTCATCATGTAAAACGCTAATGATTCAAATTCGTTAGATTTTACACCTTCCTTTAAATAAGAGTACAACATCTTTCAATCTAAAGAGTCTTGTGTAGGTATGACATCTTGTACTAAGCAAGAGACATCTTTGTCGCAAAATAAAGAAACATTAGGGTATCTTGTCGAAATTCCTCCAAGATCGTTTGATATCTCTCCCTCCAAGAACACGAAATAAATTTTACTACTAGAATTCATTTTGTGCATATCATAGAGTTCATGGTCATCCTACTAATGAATGTAAGGCTTTAAGTGATAAAATTGAACATTTTGAGGAGTGTGGTGCTCTTCCTTATGTTGGGGCACCCAATTCCTCTAATTGATACTGATTTTCACTCTAGCATGTTTCTCATCATTTTGGCTCATCCTTGTCCTACACTAAGTGGGGGAAAGGGTTTAGGTAGCCTTGTCCTTGTATGTCAGTTGTCGCTCTAGTTTTTGGCTAGTTGACCACCTTTCATGTATATATAAAAGAAAGCTTGAGATGTGGATGACATGCCTTAATTTGGCTCACATGTGATGTACTAAGTTATACATTTTGGGGGCAACCCCTTCCCTTTTCATGATGTAGCTTATTGGAAACATATGACTTGGCATAGCAATTTTTGAGTAATCTCTCATGTATTCTTCTACTTTAAAGCAATTTCTCACATCAATGGTGTTAGCAACTGCTTTAAAGTGGGGGCATACATCAACACTCATGTTTCACTGTGCGATTTTCTTTATTCTTGCAATGCATCCTCATCTTGGTGGTGTCATTGGGTTTGATTTCCTCCAAGAGAATGATATTTATTTGACTTGTCCTCTCTTGGGGACATTAGGCACAATGTTCCCTTTGAACATACCTTACACTATTTTGCAATTTTGGTTATATGGTCAACTTGCATAACACACTTTGCATGCCTATGGAGCCATCTTGTTTGTTCATGAGTTCCAAGCATACAAAGCTTTTCGTGCCTCATGAATCTCAAAGTTCATTATTGTGTGGCTCCTTATCCAAGTTATTAGGAGGTATAGCTTTGGTCTGGTAGAATGGGAAGCCAAACTTAGGCATGACTTTCCCATAGCCACTTGCTTGTGTGTGTGAGCGCATATTGGCTGCATGGGTATGTGTTTCACCTTTTCGGATACTCACCCAATGGATAGCCTACAATTCCATTTCCTCAGAGTGAGCATACATTTTTTTGGACAAACAACTCATATCTGATCCACAACATGAGGGACAAACGGTTGAAGCTTGATCCACCCTTTTCTTTCTTTTTCTTTTATCTTTATGTCTTTGACATTGCATGTTTGCATATCATATGCCTTATGTGTGTCCTTTTTTGCTTATGTTGGTTTGACATAGGATCTTGGATCCTAAGGGCTTGACCACTCTTTTGATCTTTGTCATCCTAGACCATCTGTATCAGTACACTTGGAGCCCTCTTGAATGCCTACTTTAGTGCGAGTTTGAAGCAAATTCCTCCTCTCACTATTTAGTGGGGGCTAAATATGGAAAAATAAAAGTATCCCTCTACATTTCCTCACTTGATTTGGGAATGGTTAACATTAAAATGGACCTAATGTCACCTTGATCTAGTGTTGTAATGTGTTTTACACATTCACATTGGATTTAAGGCCCTTTTAAGCTAAATAGACCTAATTTTTCCTTAATTTAATGTTGTAAAGTGTATTTATTTGCACCTTCACATTAATTTTAGGGCCCTCTTGCATTTATGACCCTATATTATGCATCTTGAGGCTTATTTCAACCAAAATCCTGACATAGCCATCAAATATACTTAATTTCTTAACTCCCTGGCATTTCCTCCACCTAAAAAGGCTTGGTGGGACCCATACGCCACCTTGGGCGTATGAGTCACATTAATGGGACCTATATGCCACACATGGTGTATGATTCCCATTTGGCCCCTTTTTAGGGTTTTGAGTGGGAAATTGAGGTTTTAAGTTCAAATTTCATGAATGTTGACCTCTGAGATCTAATAAATAGTAAGTTGGATGGATTTCCTATGCAAACATGGTCTCAAATCATTATTTCACCTAAGCATTCATGATATCAACATAAGCTATCAAGAGTTGGGAATTCCAAGACTTCACAAGAGTGTCAAGAGAGTTTACAAGAGAATTTCTAAGGCATTCAAGGGAAGAATTATTCATCATTTGTTGCAGCAATTCAAGACCCATCATCATGTCAATATCATCAAGCATCAAGCATATTGTTGAGCTAGTGTTGTGATGTAGCATTGAATATCCATTTGCAAGAATTGTTTTATATCTTATTCAAGATCAAGATCTACATTCTACATGGCCACTTCATGTTATATTTCTGATTTACATCTCAAGACATCATTCAAGGTATCATTGTTCATGTTTCATATTTCATGTTTAATGTTCATATTTCATTGTTTCATCACAAGGTTTAATTACCTAAATGGGGTTTGACCAAGGTAGCCCCTATTTCCTAACAATCAACAAGTTTTTTTGTCTCTACATGTGTGATTACAGATCTAGGTGTCTTGGAGACTTGGAGATCCTTCGAAGACTAGGTTGCAAGGTTGAACAAAGTTATCAAGTCATCACACAGTTGCTATCTTCATGGAAATTCACCTACAGGTCTGAATTTAGAGTTTTAGATCTAGAAACAAAATGTGGAAGGAAGAGTAGAGATAGGAGATCAGATTTAGATTTTAACCCTCCAAAAAGTAGAGTGGTACTGATACGCCACTTGTGTCATATGAGTCCTAGTACAACACATTTGATAGATTTTAGTTAATTCAGATCAACCACTGTGAGATTCTAGTTTGGGCACAAAAACTCTAGTCTGGGACTACATCACCCAAATTGGCTAGTGGGCACCAAACAACAAGATTTCATGGTTTTTGACCTTTTTTTGAGCTCATCATTCTTCCAAGTGCACCTCTCTTCATTCTTAGTTTGTTATCCTAATTTTTAGTTTCATTTCCTAGGTCATTTAGTTCAGTTTTGCATAGTACTTTGCATGTGATTTACATTCCTTGTCTTTCCAAGCCCTAGCTTGGTGATGAACCCTCTTATTATCTTTAATCACACCTTAGGAAATCCTTTAGAAGATCTCTTTCCTTCATTCCATCCTTGGGTTGAGATCTCTAGGGTTTCCTTGAATGAAACAATAGTGAAATAGGACCATATCCATGTGCTCCATCTCCTAAAAGATAGAGAGAGCCCCCACCTATTTTCGTTGTTTCACTTGTTATTTGATTAAAATAGATCTCCTTATTCAACTCTAGTTAATAAATCTCCTTTTGAAATGTGGATAGGTAGAAATCCTTCTATTTCACACATAAAGGTATTTGGTGTGAGGATTTTGTTCATGTGCCTCAAGAGAAGTGATCTAAATTGGATTCTAAAGTACAAAATGCATCTTTTTTGGGTATGGTGAGAATGTAAAAGGTTATAATCTTTGGAATCCTCTAACTCGTAAAATAATATTTTCTAGAGATGTGATTTTTTAGGGAATTTGGAGCTTACTCAAGAGAAGAACAAACAAAGGATAAAGATAAGACAAAGACAATGCACTTTGAGACAAAGATTGAGAAGCAAGATGCATATGTGGAAGAACAATCAAATACATTTGAGGATGGAGAAAAAGAAGAGGTTTCAATGAGTTTGGAGGATGTGTAGGATGAGCACATAAAAGAAGAAGAACAAGTAAATCCCATTACCTCTACCTCGAGGAGGTCCACAAGGAAAATAAATTAGTTGACAGGTATATCCCACCTAATTTATATTGTGTATTTTCTTTATTGAGTACTGATGATTAACCTAGATATTTCAAGGAGACTCTCTCTTTCCAAAGGAAAGTGAGTCTTGGTTAAAGACCATGCAAGAGGAGATGATGTCTTTGGATAGTTGTGACACATGGGATCTTGTTAGTTTTTCCAAAGGAAGGAAGCCTATTGGTTGCAAGTGGGTATTTAAAAATAAAGTTAGTGCAAACAATCGATTAGAGTAGTACAGGGCTAGATTGGTGGTGAAGGGCTACTCTTAAAGAGAGGGAGTTGATTTTGGTGAAATTTTCGCTCTTGTTGATAAATTGAATTCTCTCTTGTTAAAAATTCTTTCTTGCATAGGGGTCTTGAAGAGGAAATTTATATGTGAAAAATTGATAGCTTTGTTGTGAAAGGAAAAGAACAATTAGTTTGCAGGTTGAAGAGATCTTTGTATGGTTTGAAACTATAACCCAAGATGTGGTACTAGAAGTTTGATTCTTCTGCATTAAAGTTGGTTTTTCTTAGGTGCAAGGAGGATCATTGTGTTTATATTAAGGTTATTGATGATCAAATTCTAATTTCTAATTATTGTCTTGTATGTTGATAATATGTTGTTTATTGATAACAACAAGGTGATGATTAAGGAGAGCAAGACATAAATTTCTAGAAAATTTAATAAATAATACTTTGGGGCTGCAAAATATATTCTTGGGATGGAAATCAATGGAAATCAGGGTCACAAAAATCTTTGGTTAAGTCAAAGTATCTTGATACCATTTTGTAGAGGTTTAATATGCAAGATTGTGAGCCAGTTAGTATTCCATTTCTGATTGGTACTAAGCTGAGCTTAGATATTTGTCCTACTTCTGATGATGATTTTGAGGATATGTCTAAGGCTCATGTAGTTTAATGTATGTAATAGTTTACACTAGATGAAATATAGCCCAAGGAATGGGAGTTCTAAGCAAGTTTATGTCTAACCCTAGTAGAGAGCATTTGAATTTTTAAAGAAGATGTTTAGATATTTTTATGGTATTTGTAGACACTGAAAAATGCCTTGAATCATATCATACACTCGAATTAGGTATACTAGTTCACCATTTCCTCTTGAAACCCGTCCACTTTTTGCTTAATTAATTGAATTATCCTAGCTAATAAATTAATGGCATCATTTTCACCTATTAACCTAATTTATCAAATTAGGTTTATTCACCCCTTTTCATGCTAACACTTCATCTTGTTAAATAAAATAAATAAAACTATTTAATTTAAATCCCTAAATTTTCTAATTTAATTAAATAACCCTAAGGTATTTAATTAAATGTAATTCCACCTTTCCCCCATTCATTAAATCATTTTATTTAATGAATATCATCTAATTCTTCTAATTCCCCTAATTGTATAATTAACATTGTTTAATTATCAATTAAATCTAATTCCCCCACTTGCAAGGGAATATTCCAAGTGAATATTCCTCCTTTGCACATTCCTCTAAAAAAGGGAATATTGCCATGGAATATTCCTTTGCACCATTTAATTTAGTTTTAATTAACTAAATATCCTTTTCTTTACCCATGAGAATATTCCAAATAATATTCTCTTTACTCACTCATTTGAAAAGGGGAATATTCCTTTTTCTCAACTTAGCTTCTTGAGCAAGTTAAACTTGTGACCTCTTGTGCAAGTTAACTTGTGACCTCTTGAACAAGTTGAAAGTGTGTTTGTTTGAGGGAATGTGAACCCTTGATTAAATCTCATCTTGTATTCTCACCCGTTGATGAGAATCCATGATCCATGCCTCCAATTTCCTCCATCCTTGACCGTTGATTGATCTTTTTGATCTCAACCATTCATTTCCCATTTGCTTTCCTATAAATAAAGCACTATTTAGAGACAAATGTATCCATCTTTCAGAGCAAACTTATGTTGTTAAAATCACTCACACTCATATTTAGCATACATTTAGCATCTTTTAGTTCATTTTAGTTGCATTAATTAGCTTTAAGCTTCAATTAATAGCTTCCATGATCACATAATGATCTATTTAGGATCTAGGACAAATTGCTTATAGAATGCGTAACGTAAAGATCACTTAATACAATGCTTAACATAAATGATTACATAATAAAATGCTCAACTGAATAAATGAACATAATATAAATGCCAAGATAATGAACTGAAAAGAAAAAGAGAAGATAAGAGGAGACAAACACAATTGATAACGGAGTTCGTCCCTAAGGACTACGTCTCCGGGCCCCTCTCCAACGGAGTGACCGATCCGATTATACTCCAAAACAGTTACAATTGCTTCAAGACTATCCCCTTCAAGCACAGCAGCATGACATTACTCTGATGCGCAGAAATGTCTTCAAAATCTCCCGAGCATTCTCTCGTTCTCACCACCTGGACTTGGGAAAAACCCATCTCTACCCCTCTTTTTATACAAGAAATTTGCCTAATTAGGCTTAACCACTCAATTAATTGCATATCTCCCTTATCAATTCGTACCACATCTCTAATGGCTTCATTTAGCTTCTGGTTTGGATTTATGGTTAGGTTGTTGTTCGGTTATGGATTAAAAAGCCATTTGTTATGGATTCAGTTCACAGTTCCATAACAAAACAAATGATGACCACCATACATTTTAGAACGCTGGCGTGGTCCACCGGTGACTTACCTTTTTACTCCCCGCGAGGTCGGGGGTTCCAACCTCTGCCGGGTTTTTTTTTACCCAAATATCAAATTGCTAACAACAAAATCAACTGCTATCCAAACATAGATGTGGTTGTTTTGGCTGGTGCAACGGCGAAACCGACCAACTGTCTTCGGGGAGGTCGCGGGTTCAAACCCGTTCACAATTTTAGCAATCCGCTCAACAAACTCGCAGGCCAAAGACTTGACACGTGTCACGATATCATTCGCTGGAGCCATCCGACGTGTATGCCGACAGGTGCTGACAAAGATGCTTATGCAGACTTCTGTACGCTGATTATCAACCACGTGTCTCACTGCTATTCGCCGAAACTGCTGACTCGGATGATGACTGGACTGCTGACGCATATGCTGACTGTGATGCCGTACTGTACGTCTGGACACGTGTCGCACGTTGATTGTCCGTACGATCTGAGTCACTTGCCATGTGTCAGGCCAAAATTTTTCCACTTGGCTTATGTACTGTACGGACTGACACGTCAGCATGATGACGTCATCATCTATACCCTCTAGTTGACTGAAGTTTGACTGCTTCTAACTTGAGCATACGACATCGGATTTCAATGAAACGAACACCGTCAGAATCATCTCAACAAGCTCTTCGCGATGACACTAATTTTGTCATTTTTTGAGATGATTATTTTTTTCACCTTTCAGACGCCCCTGAAGCCAGTTTGACTGGAAGTTTGACTGGCTGTAACTTGCACAAACAGAGTCCTTTTCACCTCGTTCAAGTTGCGTTGGAACCAGGACGTCATTCTCTTACTAATGAAGCTAAAATCTGGAGTATTGGGAATACTTCAATTTTCACTAAAAAATTGTCCCCCGGATCACATAATGCATCCATTTAGCTTGTTTTATTAATTAGGGTTTGAATCTTTTAGGTTAGAATCCATTTAGAATTAGCTTAGCATTTGTATATCTTTATCATTTAGCATAAAATCATGTTTAATTAGCTTGCATCATTCTCATTTAGATTAATATCATGTTTACATACACATCTCACAATTGTTCCATCAATTTTTTTCAATAAAACTAATTGGGAAAGGGTTGCCATTTCACATCAATGCCACACCACTCCCACAACGGGATAAGTTTCAGATGGATTAGAGTAGACATTTAAACACTTTTGTAGATTAGAATGCTTAGGTTTGATAAATGTTTAGTTTAACTTTCATTTGAATGATCCTGTTGAGATTCAACATTAGTGGCTTTGTTATGCTTCTATTCTCATGGATCAAACATAATCAACCCATGTTAATCCATCTGATGGACATTCTAACACTGGAAGGAGGGCTAACTGATCAAATTTAATCATTTTCTATCTCGAATTCTATTTTTTTTAACTTTTGCAAGAAATAGCCATGCCCAAAACAATTTCAGTGATGCACTTTGTTGGGTGTCGCCATATAGCAATGCTACTATAATTTGAAATAGTGACACCTATTTAATATCCCAACACTGATTAAACAAATGATGATGCTAATAATTTTTAGAGGTATCAAAGATTTGCAAACAACAATGCACCTCAAAATGGCGACGCTATTGTGCTCATTGTTTTCTCTAAAGAGCGATGCCATCGTAAACAATGATGCCCAACTTTGGTAAGAAATTTAACGATCATTTTTCAGCACGTGTTTTAATTTTTAAATTTATTAGATTACTAACATGATTCTAATGTTGTTCTATTTTTTAGTCTAATAGGGTTTTGTAGGTTGGATGATATAAGGTGAAGTGAAGAGGCATTCTCATCTTTCTATCTTATAATTGTAACAAGTGTTTGATGCTTTTTGGGAAATTATAACCCAATTTCTTATGCTTTTCATTTTATGCTCTAGGACCTCACTAATTTTCATTTGGGTTTAAAACAAATGATCAAACAAGCCTAAAATTGAACCCTCATTTCATCATTGTCTTTTGGGTTTAAAATTGAACAAAGCAACTTAACATTTCATTTGGTGCATAGAATGAATTCATCTTAGCTTTAGAGGTTAAAATGAATCAATTCTTTCTTTCTTGTGACACGCTTGTAGTGTGTATCCAATCCCCTTGCACTTCATGTGATCTTGGGTGAAGAGAAACACTCCAAGTGTACTTCATTGTTTGTGTGCACTTATAGTACGTATCCAATCCCTTTGCGCTTCGTATGATCTTGGGTGAAGAGAAATACTTAAGTGCACCTTTATGCTTTTTGTCACCCTTAAGAGAGGACTTACTATGAGACACACCTGACAATGGGAAACTCATGGGAAAGTTCTTGCAAGCACGTTTACTAATGGGCTATATTAAAGGTTGGGAAATCATGAGAAAGTACCTTCTATCCTAGATTGTATAACATATTGCACCGAGTACCATGCCTTAAGTGAAATGAGAACAATAGTAAGAGCCTTAAGTGGCAAAGAGGGTGTGTATATGGCTGGGTATTCTCAGTTTGTTACTAAGAACCAAATTGTTTAGTTACCAAAAATACTTAATGCTTGTTGGTGCAATAACGATCATTCTAAAGCCGCCCCACATTTTTACTATTAATTGTTGAAATAGAAAAATCCTTATGATCTTACGATCTTCAGGATTTTGAGATTTGGTGGTCCTAAGAAGTATGTGTCATGGAGGGGATCCAGTGTTGCCAAATCTCTAACTGTTCACATTGTCTTAGTGTTTGGAGAATCTGAGTGGGGACTCAACAAGTATGGCCATTTCAACCTAGGATTGTAAATGCTTGTGAGTCAGTTTAATACTTTGCTTGGTTCCAAAACATTACAAATAAACATTCATAATATTTTCAAAATTTCAAACCCTTGGTCTAAATATGGATACCTCTTCAAATAGCCTTGATATTAATGATTGTCCTAATGATTTCTATCCTTAGATATTTCTAAATACCTTGACTTATATCTCAATCCATATTTTCGAAAGTTAACATAAGCAACTATGGTTTGAACTTCATCCTTTTCACACAATGGACATTGTGAAATTTATGGTGTTTTTGACATAGACATCTAGTTTGAAAACATAATCAAGACAAGTGTTTGTGGTAAAAAGAAACTCACTAAGAAAGATAAATTGACACAATTGAAACCCACATGACTATTTGGAGACTGATCACTCCCATTGAACAACTTGATCTTGAAGGTGCTATTATTCAACCAAAATTTGAAATCATTAACGGGGAACAAACCATCATAATTAGCAGTTTGAGAAGCTTCACTTTTGAAACCAAAGAAACACGTATTTAGTGCAGAAACGTAGCAACCATCTTAGATGAAGAAGAGGAACAAGCTGATATTGAGGCTAGAAGGCCCATATTACCACTACCTGCATGGCAATAAATATCCTCTTCTACATGATCCTAAGTTTCTCTAAATGATCTCATGCAAAATCAAAATCCCCAAAAGAAGGTCTATTGGTAGTCATTGTAAACTTAGCAATCATAGTCCAAAAGCTATCAAAAGACACCTTTTAGCACTTTACCAAAATAGAAATAGATTGGTGGCAAAATTTTATAAACATGCTTCAAGGAATAGTCCAGAATTATATGCATTCTTTTGGAGTCAAAACCCTCATCTTTTTTAGGATAAATAGCTTCTCTAAATCATTGAGTCTTTAGGAGTTAAAAACTTTAGAGGTATAGCATGTTTTTCACTACCTTGGTCTTATCAAACAAAGGTTCACTTTAAGTCAACATTGGATCAAACATTTCATCCTTCACTTCACCAAACTTTTCAAACTTTCAAATAAACCAACACCTTTTGACTTGAAACATCTATCAAATCAACACCTAAATTAGCTACTTTGCATGTGAAATGAATCATTTTCCATGCATTTAGGTAGGTTAGTTATCATCCTTGAACTAGTTCATCTTGAAGGTCACGAGTCTACCCTAAAGATTTCCAAGTTCATCAACATCCTTTATCCCAACATCAAAACATCAAAGTTAAGTCAAAAGTGTTGTCCCAAAATGGTTGCAAAGGTCACTCCCCACATCACCCATCTTTTCATCCCCCATTATCACCATTTCTCCAAAAAGACTTAGAGTGTCCCTTTTACATAGATTTGATTAAACTAGAGAATTCAAACATTACAAATCTGAACATAATGCTCCTAAAGGTGACCCAAAATTTATGGTAAAGACAAAATAACAACACAAGAGAATCATGGAGAAAACCAAAGTCAAATTTACCTCAAGTGATCCAACTCCTCTAGAATTTGATCCAAGAAGTCATGTTACTCCATCACAACAACCTTTATCACCATCAGGGCCATATGAGATTGAAGATATTACAAACAATCTATTTGAACTTACTAGGGATGAAATCATGGAACATCAAGCCTTTGAAAATGTAGCTCCTATCTCCCCATCATTTGTTGCACAAAATCTGACACAAGGCTTCACAAATTCATCACTAGGGCTAGATCAAACATACATTCCCAATATTACAACTAATCTTGCTAAGGAATTTGGCCATACTCTTCCATTTGAAAGTAGCACACTTGTGGGAACTCTTGAAACCCACCCTTCATCTCAAACAACCACTTAGACACCAAAATTTGGTGCTCCTCCCATTCTCGAAGATCCTAAACAAACATATAAACCCCTTGAACTTCATTACTCCAAAACAACCTCAACATATCAAGGATACCATTCTTCATCTATACCCATGAGTACCACAAGTGTGCCCAACATCATGCAAGGTAGTGCAAACCAACTAGACCCAAAAGGGAAAGGAAATACCTTCATACCTTCATACAAAATCATCCTTTAATGTCACAGGGGACATCTTCATCCAATTTTCTCATGGATACATCGAACATAGTGATGGTTCAAAAAACATCTATCCCATCCATTATCAACCCATCTTAAAATAATCCCTTGGTAATGAATCCCATCAACCCAGGTATACCTTGTCTACGTCCCTAACACAAGAAAATCTTCAAGACACGAGACAAGGAAACCTTCTTAATCAATGGACTCAAGGTCCTAGTGTGTCATTACCATCACACAATCTAATGGAACCATCCTCATCTTTTTCCATAGTCCCCTTTACCATGCCAAATCAAATGGGATCTCAAAATTACATTCCTCCACCTCAATCCACTATCTTACAATGAATGTTGAACCAAGGGAACCCCCAACCTCTCATCGCTAATCTGCTACCCACTCAAAACATCAATACCCATGATCCTTCACAGATGTCCCAACAACCACCTAATCCTACATTACAAGTGCATGCCTTAGCCCTATAGCAAGAAAAACAAGCTTATCAACAAGCCATCCAACAATAGCAACAACAAGTAACACTCACAACACAAAAACAACAACAACAACAACAAGCAACACTCGCAGTCCAACAACAACAACAAGCAACACTCACAACACAACAACAATGAAAACAACAACAAGTAGCCTTAGCAGCACAAGGAGCAGCCTTAGCACAACAAAAACATCAAGCATAACAAGCATATTTAGCACAACAACAATATCAAGCCCATCAAGCAGCCTTAGTAGCACAACAACAACACTAGGCCCAACAAAAAGCCCTAGCAGTGCAACAACAACAACAAGCTCAACAACAAGCCTTATTAGCTCAACAGTATGCCCAACAACAAAAACAACAAAGTTCCTATTATAACCCTCAATCAAACATCATCAATACAAACATGTTAGGAACATATAGATCAATACCCCAATCACCTGCACAAAATCTGACACCACCATACACCCCATACAACACCCTATCATATCAAAAAACATCCATCATCGCACCATATGTTCCTCCACCAAACCCGCAAGATGATATAGCATCACAACTTAAGGTGTTGTCACAAGAAATGTAGGAACTTCAAATGGGCAAGACAAAGAAGCCCATACATAGAACCTATGTCCCTATCCATTCGATTGAAACATCACAATGGTATTGTTCCCTCTTGGATTTGAAATCCCCAAATTTGATAAATATAAAGGGAGACGAAGTCCTGTGGTCCATGTCAAATAATTTAATGTCATGTGTATGGAGGTTGATTAAAATGATTCTTATTTAATGCGCCTCTTCCCCTGAAGTTTAACAGGCCCTGTCATGGATTGGTTTTCTCAACTGCCTCCCGGTATCAAAATTTTTCAAGAAATTACCAACAAATTCATCAATCACTTCTCCTTTAACCTAGACATGGAAGTAAGCCTAGAAGAGTTGCACACTCTCAGACAAAACAAAGGAGAAAATTTTGCTAATTTCTTGCAACAATGGAGACAAAGGGCTAGTAAGACAAAATGGCCTCTTACCTATGAACAAAAAGTTGGGATCATCATAGAAAATCTAGATTTGGATCCATCCTTCCACTTGAAAATGTAGTGTATCACATCTTACGATGAGCTTCTCCCTAGAGCCCTCAACATCAAGAGAGCTCTAATCTTGCAAGGGAATACTCAAGCTTATAAAGACAATCGCCCATCAACTAGTTCAAACAAAAATCCTCGTGTCTGGGCTAAGAACAAGAACATAACAAATGATGGTGTAGTAGATGCTAAGGTGGTCCTAAGTGCTCCTAGGATATACAACAACCAAGTTGCTAACATTCAACCGATTGTGTAGCAAACAACATGCCCTTAGAATAATCAGATCAACAACACTGAATCACAACAAAGGTGGACCCCTAACAAGAACAACTATCCTAAATGCAAGTACACATAGTTATCTGAACCCATTGAGACCATCATGAATAAATTGGTAGAATCAGACCTAATAATGCTTCTCAACTTTGAAAACTACCAAGAACCACAAGAGAAACCATCTTGGTATAATGAGAACAATCTGTTAGTGTAATTAATTAATTGTTACACTAGCATAAGTTAACTTAGGTCATGAATCATTTAGTCCTAGGTTAGATTTTAATAAATCATTTAATAAATAGGGTAATTTTCCCTTCCATGTTTATAGGGATAAGATTCCTTCTAGAAGATGAGTTGTCCTTCTATAACTTATCTCAACATTTAATAGTTTTCTAGATAGGGTTCACATGTTGTCACATGTTGTTAGATCAGGACACATGGAAACATCTCTTGCATCTTAGGTTTTCCTTCTTGCCTATATAATTAGGCATTTTGTTCATTTGTAATATATCATCACATCATATCATATGAATATAGAATCTTTATTTAGCATTCCATAGTTGCAACACTTTCTTTTGTGGTTTATTATCTTTCATGGCAAAGGTCCTTTATTGAAGATTCCAGAGCTTCAGGGACTTTGCATCCATAATCTCAACATGGTATCAGAGCATGTCCAGTGAAACATCAACCCTTGATCTAGGAAGTTGGAGTGCAAGATTCTTGTAGGTTTGGAGTTTTATGTTGTAGGCTAGTTGGTTCTACCTGGGAGCCAAGCTAATTTTTGGTGCACATTAGGCTCTCTTTGACCTCTCCATTGTGTCCAAAAGGACTCAAAACCCATAGATCACCTGCTCATTTGCCAAAATCAGAGTTATATCATCCGGGAGCCTTTGAGTCAACATTCAATATATTTTATTGGAATTTGATTTTTAATTTTTAATTGCATTAAAATTGTAATATTAATTTTTTTTTTGAAGTCGTTGGCACTCATCGACTCTACAGACTCCCGTCGGCCTCGTCACATCATTCCCAATGTCATCTGACAGTCATTCGACCCTACCACTATCGCCAGAGTCAGACTCTCAACTTCCGATGATCACAGCCATTGCCGTCAAAGTTTCCTAATGACTACAACCCCCGCCGACATCTACGCTCTAACCTCGGTCCCATTGCTAACCATGGGCTCCGCTAACCTCCAAGTGGTGCATCCTCTGCGGGCTGGACCACCTAGTTCCTCGACCATAGCACTGCTTCGACTTCGCTCCTGGTGGGGGGCTTGTTTTTTTTTCCCCAGCACAGCCCACGGTCCTATCAGCAACCAAGGGCATATTTTTTTTAGCCCCTAGGCGCTTCAATTTTGCACCTAGTTAGCTAGTACAAGTTCAAGCAAGCAATGATCTTCTAGAGGGCATAACTTTCACATACGATATCAAAAATATGCAAACGATATATCATTGGAAAGCTCTCTAAGTCTACTTTCTAGAGGTGTGCTCTATTTTTCCAGATTCTACTTCTATCAAAAGTTATTCTCAGTTGAAGTGGAAACCCTAATTTTTGGTTTAGAGGTGATTTCTAGCTTTTCAGTTTGTTTCAAATCCTTCACTTCAGTTGATTGTTCATTAGTTATTTGCTTTCAACATTTTTTATCAAAAATATTTTATCTTGGATTTTTGTTCTCCTCTAATGGCTGACATAGGATTCGATATTCTTACTCCTCATAACTATCACACATGGAAGGTCAGTATGCAAAGACTTCTTTGGTCCAAGGGACTCTGGTCTACTTTGAATGAGAATCAACCTCATCTAACCAGAGATTATGAAAAATTCCAACATCAGATTAAGTGTGAAGAGGCTATGGGGCTCATTGCTCTACATGTCTCCAACTCTTTATTCTTCCATATTGAGGGGTACAAGACTCCCTAGGAGGTTTGGGACATGCTCAAGGATCTCTTTGGTTCTGTTAGTGATGTACGAGCTTTGCAATTGGAGGTTGAACTTGCTTCACTCATTATTGATCAATTTCCTTCCATTGAAGACTACCTGGTAAGATTCAAGTCTTCAAGGACTCAGCTTTCTAGGTGTGGCAAATATAAATCTGAAAAAGAGTGTATATTCATGATCCTGTCTAAGCTAAGAGGTTCCTTCTCCTACTTTGCTACCTCTTTCTATTCCACCATGGATGGTCTTGGTGATATCTTTGTTCTGCCATCATTTGAGACATTTTATGAATGACTGACTCGAGAACAATCCAAGCTAAATTAGGCTGATACATCCAAAAAATCCCATGCATTGGTGGTAGGACCATCAAAAGGAAAGGGCAAGCACAAGGGAAAATCAAAGGCAGGAGCTTCTTCTGAATCATCATCTCAACATAAGGAAGAAAATCTGGAGAGGGAGAGGCCCAAGTGCAATTTTTGCAATGGGCTTGGTCACATTGAGGATACATGTTTCAAGAGAGAGATACATGAACTAAGGTAGATACTCAGAGATCACAACATCTCTCTCCCTCCCATAACAATCAAATCTCCTCACTTCCCCTCTCACGAAGGGTCATCATCATGTATTGTTGGAATTGCCACTATTGAAAATCTTATTAAGGGGAATGCTTTGATAACTACTTTGGTTGATGATAGAGAAGGATGGGTTCTTGACTCCGGTGCTTCCCATCATATCACTTCTTCTCAACAACATATTCTGTGGGATACTCTGAGGCCTGCCAACTTTGATAGAATGTTTACCACAAATGCAGATATTTTATATGTTGCTGGTATCTGTGATGTTGCTCTTGATGGAAAGAGGTTGGAAGATGTTGTCTACATTCCTCAAATTTATCATAATCTATTGTCTTTCTATCAACTTGCTCCAGAGGGATTGAGCATTGAGTTCACTTCAGAACTTTCCATCATCAGGGATAGGTTTGATGTCCTTGTTGCCTATGGACAAGTAGATCATCATTCCAAGGTATACAAGTTTACCAAATTATGGGATCAAGATCAACCTGCTCCTAACTCTCCAGATTCAAAGGTAGAAAGCACATCATCAGCCCCTCCTCGCTAGGGTTGTGGAGGCTAGATTGACTTGGCTATTTTCATGGCACCATCTTCTTCCTTTGACACCTCTCAATTGAAATTTTCTTCAACAGGGATGGATTCTTTCACTTCTTCATACTTGTGGTACATGGATGGGTTCTCTTCGGGTCTATCTGACTTGGCTTCCTTGTTCATCACTGGTCTTGAAGAAATTCTTGAGGGGACTACTCTCCTTTATGGGGGGGATATCTAGTCCACATACTTTTGATCTCTTTGTATATATGTGATGGTTGTAGTCCTTGGGGGGATAATGTTGAGTCCTCCAAACATCACTCTTCCATATTTTTTTCTTTTTTATCTCCTTTTTGGAGAGGTGTTTTGTTCTCACTGGGTTTTCCCCTTTCCTTCGATTATGGGAGATTTTCTGCATCTTCATGTACATGGCTACCTAACATGGCCTCATAGTTGGGACCCATATTTTCATCTTCTTGCATAATCATTGCTTTTTCCTCCCTAAGTTGAACTTATGGGGGGGTGTTAGTGTAATTAATTAATTATTACACTAGCATAAGTTAACTTAGGTCATGCATCATTTAGTCCTAGGTTAGATTTTAATAAATCATTTAATAAATAGGGTAATTTTCCCTTCCATGTTTATAGGGATAAGATTCCTTCTAGAAGATGAGTTGTCCTTCTAGAACTTATCTCAACATTTAATAATTTTCTAGATAGGGCTCACATGTTGTCACATGTTGTTAGATCATGACACATGGCAACATCTCTTGCATCTTAGGTTTTCCTTCTTGCCTATATAATTAGGCATTTTGTTCATTTGTAATATATCATCACATCATATCATATCATATCAATATAGAATCTTTATTCAACATTCCATAGTTGCAACACTTTCCTTTGTGGTTGATTAACTTTTCATTGAAAAGGTCCTTTATTGAAGATTCTGGAGCTTTAGGGACTGTGCATCCATAATCTCAACACAATCTTTGTGACTTTCACAAGATTAAAGGAAACAAAATAAATAACTGCATGAGGCTCAAAAACATTATCCAGGAACTTATAGAGAATGATACCATATATGTTAAGGTACCAGTCAGTAATCAAGATCTTAAGATATACAAGAAACATGTGTCAGATCATAGCAAAGGGAACAACACTGGAAAGGCTAAAGATTACACAAATATGCAACATACCTATTCAAATGTGGTCACTTCTTGTGATGGTGTCATCACTATTGTCACCATCAAAGGTCATAGTGTAGAGTGTGGAGTCACCACACGAAGTGGAAAAGTCACCATCCAAGGAGTCCCATCCCAATCTAAGGCACAACCTACTCATCCAATAGAAAGTACCAACAAGTATAACCTCTTAGAGTAGCTTAAAAAGACCCAAACATAGATTTCTATCCTAGAACTATTAAGGATATCACCCACACATAGGGAAAACTTAGAGAAAGCTTTATTAGAGTCATATGTTCCCAAGGATATTGATACCAATCAGTTTCAAGCTATGGTAGCCAGATTTCTAATCACCTTCTCACCTTCTCAGAACAAGACCTACCATCATAGCCATCTCATAACTATGATTTACACCTTGAAGTTATCATTCATAAGAACAAGGTTAAAAGAGTCTTAATAGATGGAGGTGCTAGTCTAAAAATTTTCACCCAAGTTAGTTGATAAAAAAATTGGGCTATTCAGAGGATACTATTGAGAAGACAAAGAGTACCATCATCAAAGCATATGATGACCAAGAACGGGTATCACAAGGCATCATCACACTACACATCCAAGTGGCCCCAATCATCGCCGAAACTACATGCCAAGAGTTAGACCTGGATCTTCCCTACAACATACTACTTGGTTGACCTTGGATCCATGCCTTAAAAATTGTAGCTTCAACCTACCATCAATGTGTCAAGTTTCCTTTCGAGGGTAGAAAAATTACTATCCATGGAGATCCTGAGCCTTTTTACTACTACAACAATATTGAGGCCAAGTTCTATAAAATCCCCCAAGTACCCAAGAATGATGAAGGGCCTGCACCTTCTACCTCATTTTTTGACCTATCATCCCTTGCATCTACCTCTAAAATGAAGGCACTCATTATGCAAAGCATACCTGACATCAAGGCAGTAATACAAGATGATGGTTATGGAAACTATAAGCTAACGAAGAATACTTTTGTGTTCGAAAAGTTGACTCTTTCTCCTCAATCTCATGGGAAAATCACACCTAGCAACAACATCTATGAAATTATAAAAATGGTAGCTACTACCTTCACCAAATGGGGGGACTTAAACAAAGAAGATGTGAATGAGGAAGATATCTCTAAACTCCTCTATCAAGATGATCAACTTGTCCCTGTTCTTCCCTTGGAAGATGCTAACAAAGGTTTACAGCTAATGAAGACCATGGGCTATACCAAGAATGAGAAACTAGGACAAAATGACAATGGTTTTCTAGAACCTATCATTTCTGAGAAACGTCCAAAGAATCTCAGCCTAGGTTGTACTACTAGCAAGGTTACCCTTATTAGCAAAGGTACTTCTGCTAAATGAGTTGAGGCTTCCTCTTGGTTACCAACATCGTGTGATACTACCCTAGATGACTTCCCCCTTGATGTTGCTGACCTATTGGAGAATAACTCCCTCTTCATGATATCCACATCAACCTTCACCCCAAGCAACTGACCAAATGAAATACGGCTTGTATACTCGCAACTCATTGATTTGGACCAACAAGGACCACTAATTCTAGATTTATTTGAAAATAATGAAGCAATATTAGAATTCATGAGACTTCGTTACAACCTATCATGGGCAGATCACAAAGAAGGTTTTGACATATAGCTAGACACAAGACTGTACTATGGGGATACGATTGAGTCCTTCAGTTGCAAAATTGATAACATGCAACTAACTTGTAGATATTTAAGTGAAAACCACAGTGTGGCACTTTCTAATCCTAAAATAGTAAAAAGAAAGGATGTATCTGAGGCTAAAAAACATCTCTAAGGCACCCAACGAGGGATTCAATCTCCCCCTTAGTGCAATGCATACAGAGAAATCAGTTGTCTTAGCAGAAAAGGCCACTCCAGTCAATGTAGGAACAAAAGAATCACCCAAGATCACTTTTTATGTTGAATCCTTGTTGGATGAAGAACATAAGAACCTAGCAGCATTCCTAAAAGATCGCAGAGCTAACTTTGCATGGTCATACACAGATATGTCAAGCCTTGATCCTGTAGTAGTTGTGCATCATCTAGTAGTCTTTCCTGAAGCCAAATCAGTAAAGAAAAAGTTAAAGAAGATGCACCCTCAAATAACATTCTTGGTCAAACTTGAGTTACAAAAGCTTCTTGACATTGGATTTATCCAACCAATAGATTATCCTAAGTGGGTTTCAAACCTAGTACTAGTCTCAAAACCCATTGGGGCCATCAAAATATGCATTGAATTCAAAGACTTGAACAAAGTGTGCCCGAAGGATGATTTTCGTCTTCCTGACATCGACATCATAGTAGACTTAATAGCTGGGCATGAAATGCTATCATTCATGGATGGTTTTTCAGGCTACAATCAAATCATGATTGCTAAGGAGGATCAACACAAAATTGCATTCACTTGTCCATGGGGGACATACTATTGGAATGTGATGTCGTTTGGGATAAAGAATGCAGGGGAAACCTATCAAAGAGAAATGACCCTCATCTTTCATGACATGATCCAAAAAATAGTTGAATATTATGTGGATGATATTTTGGAAAAATAAAAGAAAAGGAGTGAGCACATACAAGTATTAGGACCAATCTCCATCTTTGAAAGGCTTGAAGAATACAAGGAATGACTAAACCCAAAAAAGTATCTTTGGGGTTACATCAGGGAAAATTCTCTACTATATAGTCTCACAAAGAGGGATGGAAATTGACCTAGCAAAGGTAAAAGCTATCCTAGACATGGAACCACCGCAAACATTAGAACAAATGAGAGGGTTACAAGGAAGATTGCAGTCCATCAAGAGGTTCATAGCACAACTATCAGACAAAATCCACCCCTTTTCTCACTTGATCCATAAAGGAATAAATTACAAGTGGGATGAGAGGTGTGACAAAGCTTCCAAATAGATCAAGGACTATCTATTGATACCTCTAATGCTCATGCCACCAATACTGAACAAACCACTGATCTTGTATATCTCGGCAACATCAACAACATTAGGTGCTCTTCTGGCACAACATGAAAATGGAAAGGAAAGAGATATATACTACATTAGTAGGACCTTATGCGCTATGAAATAAAATATTCATCCATTGATAAATCTTGCTTAGCATTGGTTTTTGCTTCACAAAATTTTAGACACTACATATTGTCACATCAAATAAAGCTCACTGTAAAGATTGATCCATTGAAATACTTGTTATCTAAAGCAATTTTCACTAGGAGAATGGCCAAATGGGTGATGATATTAACAAAATTTGACATAGAGTATGTGGAGCACAAGGAAATCAAAGGACAAGTGATCGCAGACCATCTGGAAGAGACACCCATCTATGCAGAGAACCCATTGATATTTGAATTCCTTGATGAATCAGTATTCCTTATCAATCTCACAAATCAATGGAAAATTTACTTTGATGGATCATTCACTCAACATGGATTAGGAGAAGGTATCGTTTTCATCACCCCCCCAAGGTGATTGCATCCCAAAGTCATACAGGTTATCATTTCCATGTACTAGCAACATTGTTGAGTACAAATCCCTAATCACAAGTCTAAGGATAACAGTTCAATGGTAGATACAAGAAATAAAAGTCAACGGAGACTCACAGTTGGTTATCAACCAAGTCAATGACGACTATCAAACTAAGGATGACAAGCTTACTCCTTACAAGAAGATGGTAGAGAGTCTTAAGGACCTTTTCATAGACATAACCTTTGAGCAAATTCCTCACATGAACAACAAAGTAGCAAATGCTATGGCAACAATTAGATCATTGTTAGACATGCCAAAAAACGTCCTACAATGTGAATTTTTGGTAGAAAAATATTCTTGTACCAACTTTCAAAATCCTTGAATCTGAATTCATGTGTGTCATTGTTGGTCATGGATCCCTGTGGTACCATGAAATCTTTAACTACCTAAGCAGAGGAACCCTACCATCTAATATCACCTCGAACCTTAAAAAGGCCTTTGTTAAAAAGGAATCTTGATTCGTGATCCTAAGTGATACCCTTTACTGTCAAAGCATCAAACGGACATTACTACAATGTCCTAACCAAGAAGAAGCCTTGACTGCTTTAACAAAAGTACACGATGGAATCTATGGTTCTCATTCTAGTGGTATGACTTTAGCTAAGAAATTGTTGAGGATGGGGTGCTACTAGCCAACCATGGAAAGAGAAGCTCATCAATATGTGCAGAAGTGTGTTTAGTGTCAACAACATGGAGATCTGATTCATACTCCAACTCAAGAATTGCAACCAATGATCACACCTTGGCCTTTCTCACAGTGGGGACTTGACCTCATAGTAAAGATCACTCCAACCTCATCCAATGGCCACAGGTTTATCATAATAGCCACTGGGTACTTTACCAAGTGGGTTGAAGCCATTGCTATGACCTATATAATGGGGAAGAAAATTGCTAAGTTTATCCTAAATTACCTAATCTATAGTTATGGTGTTCCACAAACCCTCATATCAGATAATGGAATCCCTTTTAAGAATCAAGATGTGAAAGAACTATGTCAAAGATTCAACATCCAACACCGATTCTATACCCCATATTACCCCTAAGGCAATGGTCAAGCTGAGGCTATAAACAAGACCATCCTGAAAATCCTAAAAAAAATGGTTAATGAAGTTGGTTGTGACTAGCATCTACAACTAAATCCCGCTCTTTGGGCCTATCAAACCAGTATTTGCACGCCAACAGGTGTGACCCCTTTTTCCTTGGTCTATGGATTAGAAGCCATTCTACCTATCAAGGTTGAGCTCCCATCATTGTGAGTGTCACTACAGAACCTGATCACTAATGAAGAGTACATAGTATCTCAGCTGAATGAACTAGAATTCTTGGAAAAGCATCGTCTTGACACCCTCAATCACTTACAAGTATATCAAAACTGACTAAAACATAGCTATAACAAGAAAATAAAATTTCAATCTTTCCAGGTAGGGGACATTGTCCTAAAGAAAAATCAAAAGAATCTACCAAATCAGGACAACAAAGGAAAGTTTGAGCCTAATTGGTTGGGTCCCTTTGTCATCACAACAAGTTATGGATCAGGAGCATACCAATTTTCAATGCCTGAAGGTGAACACTTGTAGGAACCAACTAACAACTTGCATCTTAAAAGGTTTTATGCCTAGTCTTGAAGGGTATAAATTTGAAAATACAAAAAAATAAAAAATGATCAAAATACAGAAAAATAAGAAAAAGGATTAAAAAACTAAAGAAAAACAATCATCCTCTATTGAAAACCAGTTCAGTGGCACTTTGGGCAAGTACCTTGGTGAAAACCTAGAAAACAAGCACCTTGCATAAATAAAGTACCTCCATCCATCCTAGGCTCTTTATCCTATCATTCCATCCATCACATCGTATCACTCATCCTATTTCCATCCATCACCCATCCCCGTCCATATCATAGCTTGATGTTGTGAAGTATTGTATCCCCTTAGTACTACTTGGAATATTCCTAAGGTCATCTTGTCCTACCTATATCGAGGTATTCTATTGCATAAAAATTGGGGGAAATTCATTATGGATCAGATCGGGTTCTTGTATATCTTAAGGTCATCGAAAAAATTGAAAACATTCATTGAAAAATCCAAAAACATTTGCAAAATCCTATATAGCTAAAATCCAAAAACATTCATAAAATTGTAAAGGAAAAATCCCTAAAAAAGGTCGAACATCAAAAATCCAAAAATAGTACCTTGTTGAACTACGTCATCTCTGAGCTTGAATGTAGGAAAGGCTAATCTTTGATCATCCCTCGAGACACCCTAGGTTAGTCCTTTAGGAGTTCGTCATAATAAATCAACATTCCATCAACTGTTCATATCTCATCTTCAATAAGTCAAGTCGATCAAACTATGTGGTCTTTGCGTGTATAACGTAGGCAAGGCTTATCTTTGATCAACCCCCAAGGCCCCTAGGATAGGTCCTTTAGGTTAGGTTCTTGCTTGCAACTCTTAGAAAACCTTAAAAAATTTGGAAAATCTTGGAGAAAACCCTAAACATCCTCAAATAACTGAAAACAAAAACATTCATATAAAACTTTCAAAAAGACCAAAAGAAGCCTCAAGTTTTTTTCAAAATACCAAAAATATTGACATTCAGAAAAAAGACCAAAATCACCCATCCCATCTTGCTTTCACCCACAATAAACCTCCATCCATAATAAATTGATCATCACCTTCAACCTTTGGCAAAACAAAGAGAAAACAAGTATAGCAAGTCGTAAAGTGAAAACCTAAGTGTCAAAATCTAACGTCTATATCATAGATAAATGAGTGAGTGAAGTTTATCTCAACGACTTATCCTAAAGCTCATCATAATCCTATATTAAACAACCCCTGATCAATATTTCCTAGGATGTATCCTTCTTGCAATGGACATCAATATCGGAAATCACCTTAGCTAAGTTAAACTAGCAAGAGATATAGATAACATTGACTGTTTGTCTTTGATCTTTTCTTCTAATTTATCTTAATGACCCATTTTGAGGACCTCTCGATGATGTCTATCTAAAAATGATTTAGAGAGAAAGGAATGGGACATCATTCATTATCTTTCATTTTTTGTGCTTGTGGGTATTCTTGTAAAATAATCTTGGTGCATACTTTTTTTTTTAGGAAAAAGTGGAGGACCACTATAATTTTATTAATATATATATTTTATACAAAAAACATGGTTCAGGCGGACATACTAGCGGGAAAGAACCAGGAAGAAAACCCCAAATTATAGTCTGAGTAACTGAATTTTACAATTTGACTGACTTTTACAATTGAAAAATTTGACTGATACAATACGCTAATACGATCTCATTTTCAACCCTATACAAATCCCAAAAACCAGGGGCCAACAACTGATTGGTGCATTACAAAGCATCACCCATTCCTATTACATTTATATAACCCATTACATCAAATTAACTCAAAACCCATTACAAAAATTTCCCCCTTACCAAACTAACTAAGCCCCATGAACATGTAGCCCCTTTACAAAAATTATTGAGTTGAGAAGAATAGATTATAGAGATAAAGACTTCTTTTTAGCTCTTTTACAACCATTAACTGAACTTTATGAACTCAAAACCCATTACAAAAATCAGCCCCTTACCAAACTAACTAAGCCCCATGAACATGTAGCCCCTTTACAAAAATTATTGAGCTGAGAAGAATAGATTACAGAGATAAAGACTTCTTTTTAGCTCTTTTACAGACATTAACTGAACTTTCTTCTGTTTCAACATATTTGACAAATTGTTGATTATCATGTGAGGGAATTGACTTATTGATATTTGGAATGTATCGATAATAGTATTTCCTTTTTACAGCTTGAAAGGTGACTGAAAGTTGCAAATCATGAACACAAACATGGCTTTTCAAAAGGGAAATTGCATAATATTTCCTTTTAAAATTATCCACCTTCTCTATTGAGAATGCCAAACTATTCTTGTTAAGAGCCCGATATAAGTAAACTAAGGAATCTTGTATTGAAGATAACATCCCTTTAAAAATTTCTACATACCTTCTTAGTCCTACACTAATTTTTTTTGAATTCCTACCCTGTAAGGATAACACAAATGAGGATTATAAAAAACAAAAAGACTGTAGCCAGCAAGGATAGTATGATGCCATCTATGTACCACATAGTTCCTCCAAAGTACCATGATAACCAACATGGTATCCTTCTAAAAATAGAAGTAAGATAAAAAAATATATATATTGATGTCTTCTTAGCAGGGCTCTTTTGCATGCCTTTTGTTTGGACAACCACCAAACGTGTTGTCCTTACAAGATTATTCAACGCAATAGAAAAAAGTATACGGGCTGGCAGAGTTCCCACATAATTCCCAATGCCAAACTTAAGACATTTTCTTTGAAGCATACATGCAGAGTACTTTAATTACCACAAAGTGCCACGACTCCCATTTTACCTCATATGTTAAAGCTTGGTCGTATGGCAAGAACAGATTAAACCCCTGTGCACTGATGAAAAACATTATTAGAAATACCATCTTTTGAAAATGATGCAAGATGATGACAAGCAAGCTGATGTATACATAATAGGAAGAGAATATGAATGCTGTCAAATGCACTTTAGAGTTAACTTAAGGCCACTTAAGATATATTCTTTTTTCCCCTACTAATTAAATCAAGCAATTTCGGATATGCCTTGATATCTAAAGGAGCATTTGAATCTATTAAATCAACTTGTTCACTACCCAACACCGCTAAAAAGTTTTCTACTTAATTTCCTTCATGATAATTATGGGAGATGATTGACCTCTCCAAATTGTCTATTAATAGCCAAACTTTACTAAGCACATATTGCAGATTCCAATTTTGAATTCATCTTGACCTAATTGCATTGATGATAATTAGTGGGTCACCTTCAATATGCAAACTTTTGAAACCCCGCTGAATTGCCAATTCCATGCCACATAATAGAGATTGTGCTTCTGCATAATTATTTGTACCCATGTTCAAATGAAAAGAATAAAATGCTAAAACTTCCCCTTCTTCATTTTTGAAACAAATTCCTGCACCTGAAAGACCTGGATTGCCTTTTGAGGCACCATCAAAGTTCATTTTCACAAAACCTTTTTGGGGAGGGATCCATTTCACTGAATTTCTATCCACCTTTGAGATGTCTTTTTTGAGAAGGCTACAATCAAATGGTAATTTGATGTGCATCCAATTTTTTAAGATTAGACTATCCCAATTGGTAAATGGTGAATTTATGATTTTATCTCTTTGTACAGAAGAATTAACACCCTTTGAAATAGCATTTTCTATTTTAATTAAACTCATTTCAACTGAAGATTTTGTTTTTCTGAAGATCCTCAAGTTCCTTTCCCACCAAATATTCCATACTACTAGTGATGGTATAATCATCCAAATGCATGCAAAAAAAGATGATCAGTATAGAACTGACCAGGCTTGGAATAAGTCCCATACTGTATTTGGCAAGGGGAAAGGGAATTGTAACCTATTTTGAATGAAAGTCCAACATTGGTTAGCCACATTGCATTACACAAACAAATGATCAACTGTTTCAAATTCAAGGTCACATAAAGGGCATTTGAATGGATCAAAAATTCCCAATTTACACAGCCTGTCACTAGTCAAAATTCGTTTTAGTAAAGTGAGCCATGCAAAATGACCAACTTTTGGAAGGAATTTATTATTCCAACAAAAAAATAATGCAGGATGAGATTCAATGGAGTATTTCTCATTTATTAAAGTTGCATATCCTCCCTTAACTGAGTATGAACCATCCTTGGAAGCTGGCCAAATAATTTTGTCTTCCTTTGGAGGCAAATAAATTGTTCTTTCACACAAGCTATTATTAAATAAAGCCAATTGATGATCATTTAGCATGAAAAATGATGGTATTTTCCAGGTTACTTTCCGAGTTACTAGATTTGAAGACTGAACATAATCTAAAAAATTCTCTCCCCAAGCTTGGGACAAAATTACTCTTATTGCTTGCAAATCCTATTTGAGAGCCAATGGAGGTTTACCTAGCCAAGAATCTGCCCAAAATTTAACATTTCTCCCATCATTTATTTCCCAAGAAGAGTATCTTGTAATGAGTTTCCTATTGTTTATGATAAAGTTCCATATTGCAGAACCCTTTGGGGGGTCTGCAACTATAAATATTCTAGTTGGATTTGAGTTATCAAGATACTTTGACTACAATATTTTTACCCATTTAGCATATGGATTTGTATACATCTTCCATGCAAGTTTTGCCCTAAAAGCTTTATTTCTCCAAGTGAGGTTTTGTACCTCTGCCCCACCCTTCTTTTTCCCCTTTGCCAACCCCTCTAATGAGATTAATGGAATCTTTTTCTTTTCATCAATATTACCTTTCCATAAGAAAGATATTATGATTTTTTCAATTTCTAAAATAACAGAGGCTGGAGCTTTGAGAACTAAAAGGAAATAGTTGGGGATAGATGATAAGACTAACTTTATCAAGAGAATTATGCCTGCTAATGATAACCACTTGGATTTCCAAGAAAGAATTCTTGATTTTATTCTTTCAATGACTTTTTCCCAATAAAAAGCTTTATTTGAACCTTTGAAGAAGGGGATACCTAAGTATGAGGAGGGAAGTTCTGCTTCTTGAAAGCCTAATACCCGAAAAATTGACCTTCTCAACTCATTAGAAGCATTTAACACATAAAAATTTGACTTAGCAACATTTATTTGCTGCCCATAGGCTAATGAATATTTGTCAAGAACTTCCTTAACATTTTTTTCTTCAACTAATGAAGATTTATTGAATAAGAGACTATCATCTGCAAAAAGATTATGTGTTACCGAAATTTGGGTATTGGGTATGTGTATGCCTTGCCATAGATTTTGGCTATGCCTCAAAAGAATGAATTTGCTTAGTGCCTCTACCATGATTATAAATAGAAATGGGGAAAGGGGATCACCTTGTCTTACCCCTTTTATAGAACTAAAAAAACCTACTGGACCTCCATTTATTATTATTGAAAATTTAGCTCTAGTTAGGCATGACCTTATTCATCTCCTCCAGTGTGATGAAAAATAAAATTTTTCTAAGACCTTGTTCAAGAAATCCCAGTTTACTTTGTCATAAGCCTTCATTATATCTAGTTTAACAATGAAAGCTAGGAGTTTTGATGTAACTATTGAATGCAAAAATTCATGTGCTATTATTGCCCCTTCATGAGTCTCCCTTCCCAAAAAAAATCCTCCTTGTTCAGAAGAAATAATTTTAGATATGATAGGCTACAGTCGCAAGTAAATTGCTTTTGTAAAAATTTTATAAACTGTATTACACAAAGAAATAGGTCTGAATCCAACAAATGTTTTTGGATCTTTGACCTTGGGAATAATGGAAATATTAGTAACATTGAACTATTTGAGCATGAATCCCATTCTTCTGGACTCTTCAATTTCCCATAATAATTCAAAGCATATGAAATCCCTAAATTTCTGAAAAAATAAGGCAGTGTAACCATCTGGGCCAGGGGATTTTTCTGGAGGAAATGAAAAGACTACATATCTCAGCTCTTCAATAGTAAAAGGTTTCATCAATTGGGTATTGTCTTCTATATTGATCAAATGAGGAATTGTAGCAAGTAAATAATTTTCATAATTAGCTTTGTTAATATCAACAATCTGCGGAGCTAAGAGAAGTTCTGAAAAAAATTTAATGCCTTCATTGTTAATGTCTTCTTCCTTTGTTAACCAATTCCCTATAGCATACTTAGTTGTGTGTAGGAAATTTTTTTGGAGTACATTGTTAACTATTGCATATGCTTTGGTCTGATATATTCTAAAGCTTCTAACTTACATTCCAATGAGGTTTATGTATGTCAAGGTGTGAACAAG
Source organism: Sequoia sempervirens (assembly GCA_007258455.2). NCBI lineage: Eukaryota > Viridiplantae > Streptophyta > Pinopsida > Cupressales > Cupressaceae > Sequoia > Sequoia sempervirens. The sequence goes on along the minus strand of VDFB02000017.1, from coordinate 154,971,923 downwards.
AACTATCCTATCTGTTTGCAGAGTCAAATTCCATTACACTAGATACAACACCGTCCTGGTTATTAATACCTTGATGCATCGTTTATCATCATCATCATGCATTTCTCATCACCATCTCTAATAAAGTTTCAGTGGATCATAGACATATTGGATCTTTTAAAGAAATCATCAAAATTGATGGTCAATCATTTTGTTTCTTCTATATTCTCTATGCACTAACTTGGTATCATGACAGTCAACAAAAACATCATTAATGCATCCATCCTGCATCCACGAATCATCAACATGCATATATCATATCATAATCATGGCATATCATAAAACATACATCCTACATCATCATTCTTAGTTAAGTTGTGATGAATAATATAGATTTTTTATTCTAAGCATATTAAATCGTTGCATACACATGAACATGCATCACATCATCATATTATGAAAAATTGCATAGAAAAATACACAAAAGTACATCACATATCGCATATCATATACCATTACATATCACATATCATACATAAAAATTGCATCCATACATGATAACATATAAGCATGTCACATCATCATATCAAATTCATCCATACATTCATAAGAATGAAATAAAGTGAAGACATCACATCACATCAAATCCGTATCCATATCATATATATCAAAAAAATGACTGTCATGGTACAAAATCTAAATCAATGTATGTATATCAATCATAAATATAATATTCATGAGGCTATCAAAAAGGAGCCCATGAATGTATATCTGTGTAAAGAATCGGGAAACAATAAAAAAGTGTATGTACAAATGAGCTAGCCTTGATGGTTGCTCCCCTCACCAACCTGTCTCTTTGGTTGATCCTTGGCTATGGGATGTGACCCACTCCTTTGAGAATAATTTGGCTATCTGAGTGCCTATGGGAAATCCTTGTGGTAATGCATCCGATAGTAGGTCGCCTCAGTCACAACCTCCCTATACAATCTAGCAGAAACAATCCGCCCCTAAATTGCAATTGTCATGGTCTCAAGCTACTGACAACGCCCGACCTCCTAAGCCAATTGCATCTCGGCAGTCTGTCTAAGTTGCTGCTCCTGGTCTCTCTTAGCTGTCAAGGCCACTATCTGTTGTCTGGCCTAATCTCTCTCAACAGTGATAACCAAAATCTACTGACAAGCCTGATCCCTCTCGCTCGTAGTAGCCCATATTTGTTGTTGCAACCGTTGAATCTGCTAAACCTTATTTTGCATATTTTTTTTGCATTTTTGGTATTTTTTTGCATCTTGGAGCCTTTCTGGACCCCTAGGGAAACCTTTTAACCTTTGTCAAGAAATCAACCCAAAATTCAAAATGTTCGCTCGATTTCTCAAGGGGGAAGGGAACCAACTTATTCCTTCCATTGGGGCAGCAGTGGGGCATCTAAAAATTAGAAAAAATTTATTTTTTGATTTAAGTAGTAGTTTTTCATCTAAACAGCATTAGCGTTTGAACCAAAGTAGCAGGTACCTCGCTTCAAAGAGGGGAAAAATGTAGACACTAAAAAATGCCTCGAATCATATCATACACTTGAATTAGGTATACTAACATCATTTCCTCTTGAAACCTATCCTCTTTTCGCTTAATTAATTGAATTAGCCTAGCTAATTAATTAATGACATCATTTTCACCTATTAACCTAATATATCAAATCAGGTTAATTCACCCCCTTTCATGCTATCACTTCTTCCTGATAAATTAAATAACTCAAACTATTTAATTCAAATCCCTAAATATTCTAATTTAATTAAATAACCCTAAGGTATTTAATTAAATATCATTCCACCTTTCCCCCATTCATTAAATTATTTTATTTAATGAATATCATCTAATTCTTCTAATTCCCCTAATTGTATAATTAACATTGTTTAATTATCAATTAAATCCAATTCCCCCACTTGCAAGGGAATATTCCTCCTTTGCACATTCCTCTAAAAAAAGGGAATATTCCCATGGAATATTCCTTTGCACCATTTAATTTAGTTTTGATTAACTAAATATCCTTTTTCCTCACCCATGAGAATATTCCAAAGAATATTCTCTCTCCCCACTCATTTGAAAAAGGGGAATATTCCATTTTCTCAACAAACTTACATAGCTTCTTGAGCAAGTTAAACTTGTGACCTCTTGTGCAAGTTAACTTGTGACCTCTTGAACAATTTGAAAGTGTGTTTGTTTGAGGGAATGTGAACCCTTGATTAAATCTCATCTTGCATTCTCACCCACTGATGAGAATCCATGATCCATGCCTCCAATTTCCTCCATCCTTGACTGTTGATTGATCTTTTTGATCTCAACCATTCATTTCTCATTTGCTTTCCTATAAATAAAGCACTATTTAGAGACAAATGGATCCTTCTTTCGGAGAAAACTTATGCTACTGAAATCACTCACACTCACACTCATATTTAGCATACACTTAACATCTTTTAGTTCATTTTAGTTGCATTAATTAGCTTTAATCTTCCATTAATGGCCTCCATGATCACATAATGCATCCATTTATTATTAATTAGGGTTTGTATCTTTTAGGTTAGAATCCATTTAGAATTAGCTTAGTATTTGTATATCTTTATCATTTAGCATAAAATCATGTTTAATTAGCTTGCATCATGCTCATTTAGATTAAAATCATGTTTACATACATAACTCACAATCATTCCATCAATTTTCTTCAATAAAACTAATCGGGACAAGCTCATTTGTCCATGAGATTGGGAAAGGGTCGTCATTTCACATCAATGCAACACCACTCCCACAATGGGATAAGTTTCAGATGGATTAGAGTAGACATTTAAATGCTTTCGTAGATTAGAATGCTTGGTTTTGATAAATGTTTAGTTTAACTTTCATTTTAATGATCCTGTTGAGATTCGACATTAGCGGCTTCGTTATGATTTGATTCTCCATGGATCAAGCGTAATTGACCCATGCTAATCCGTATGATCGACAGTATTAATATGGTCAAGTAATTATACATATAAGGTTTTGTTGATGTAGATTGGGTAGGTAACTTGGATAGCTAAAGGTCCACTAGCGGCTATGTATTTACTTTGTTTGGAGGTGTAGTGAGTTGGATGAGTAAGAGGGAGCCTACAATTGTTTTTTCACCACTGAAGTAGAGTATATGACTACTACACATTCCTGTAAGGAGGTGGTATGGTTACATAAAATTGGTAATAGCATTAGTTTTTATTTTAGGATAGTCATGATTTTTTTTTTATTCAAGGGGTAAACGCTTTTGACCAGAGCTATGAATTGGAATACAACCATTCAACAATACCACCCCAATGGGGTTTGAACCTTGGTGGCACGAACAACAATGTCACCCTTAAACCATCACACCATGCCAATACTGGTGAGGATAGTCATGATTTGATGTGATAGTCAGAGTGTTACTTTTTTGGCCAAAAATCCTATGTATCATGCTCATACTAAAAATGTTGATGTTTAGTATCACTTTGTGTGATAAATTTTTGAGAATGGTATGGTATTGATCAATAAGGTTGACACTTTGAATAATGTTGTAGATTCTCTTACAAATCTAGTGACCATAGATAAGTTCTCATGGTGTAGGAAGGCCATGGACCTTGATCATTGTACTTTATTTATTATTTGTATCTCTTTGATATAATTGTAATGTATAATGCCAAGTGGGAGAATGTTAGGTTAGGTGAAATTAACCTTGCAAACCTATGTCATTCATATGTCTCCATTTTTCTTAGAATGTATCCTATGGGACATGAGAGAAGTTTATTAAATATTGGCATATTGCAATTATATTTCCAGGAGAGATTTTAATATTAGTGGATATTACACATCATTATGGATAAGTTCTCTCTCCTAAGCATCCATATTGGGAATGTGAAAGGTAAATTGATTGGGGTGCCCAAGTTTGGAGGGAAAGGGGTGTCTGTTAGTGTTCCATCAGGAAGTTGAAAAGTCACCAGAGCATCTTGAAAGGAAAAAGTTGAAAAGGATATGAGCTAGGCACCCATGTTGGATCCTTGGGAATTTTTTAAAATATTTTTTCATGACTCTTGGTCTTCTAATAAGGGGTCATGTGTTTTTGCAAGTGGTTTTGGTACCTCTTTTTTGGTTTACCATTATTGTTTTACCTCTCACAAGTTCTAGATATATTGGAGCCACTGGATGATAGTTTCATATTGAGTTATTTGTAGGTATATAAGTGCATCCTAGTTTCTCAAGGATCATTAATGAAGTGTATTATGGTGTATATCTTTTGTGAAGATTAATAATATACTTGCCCTCTTTTCTCATGTCGAGTTTTTTCTAGAAGGGTTTGTCCACATAAATTTGGTGTCATATTTTGTTTTCTGATTTTTCCATTGTGATGAATGTGCAATCACATACATATAATCTGACTTGGTAATCTTATTTTTAGATTTTAATTCACATACATAAGTTAATATTTCAGATTTGTTTCACCTTGTTTTCAACAACTAGATGTCTTCCTTTTATGCCTAGTGATAAGCTTGGAAGTAAATTATGCCTTTGCAATTATTAGAATCTCCTACAAATTAAATTTGATGTTGTAGCTTCAATATAGAACATATGTTCCCAATCACCACAAGGAATATATACATGTGGTGAAATTTGCTAAGATTTGTGATGTGTGATGATGTTTGGAATATAATTGAAAACTTGCAAAAAAATGAAAAAAGTAAAATAAAATATTTTTGGGTAATAAAATATTGCTCTTATGCCATAGGATGTTCCTACATCAAACACCTAGGGTAATTTAAAAGGTGATCCCCTCACTTTCCAATGGCTAGAGGGAAATCAAGATGGTCTACCTTAGTCATAGAAATATAATATATTAATATAGATGTGTATATCGAATACTATATAGTAACTCTACTTTGTATGTGTTCCCTAAATCAAACCTTTTGGTGATTATATAGGTAGGCATCCTTGAAGAACTAGCCCCTAGAAAATTATAGAAAAATCTTGGAAAATACCCTATCTAGAGATATAATATTCTTGGAAATTTTTCTACTAAAATTAAACAAAAGTGATAGAGAGGATGGTTATTATATGTTAAAATATAAATTGTGGGAAATTGGGAAACCATAATTCATTCTTATTTTTAATTAATTTGACAAATGAGGACCTTAATTCTCCATAAAATATTATTTGAGGTGGTGATATAAGAATAATTGTTCATTTAATCGAGGTAGTGAATAAAGGCCAAATTTCTAGTAATTTTTAATTAAGGTGGAAACTTAAGCCTAAATTTCCTATATTCAAGATTGATGTGGCAAATTAAGGTGGAAAATTTAGCCCAAATTTCAATAAATTTATAACTGAGTAGGTGAATTAAAACCTAAAGTAATATAAATTTATAATTTTGGTGGTGAAATAAAGCCTACATTAACATGAATTTATAAGTTAAGTGAAAAATTATTAAAAATAAAACTGTTTGTACATATATTACATATAACTAAGGTCATACTTTGTGTAAAAAGATAGCCTTAGGAATTGTTATGATTTTGATTTAATTTAGTGACTGCTAACAAAAAAATAGTATATAGACACCAGTCCAAAGATATGTAATAGCTAATCAAAAAGAATATTTCATAATATGAATTTAGGAAGATAGAATGTACTCTAGGGATACTATCTAAGGGCCATGTCCCATATTGTAAATATAAAAAAGTAGGAACATCTATTCACCAGTAGTAGTAGAAGATAGAAAGCGATCAAGGATAATATAATATAGTATAGAAGATTGACTATAACGGAGATATAAGTAACATAATGTATGATTATTGATATAATGAATATAAGGAACTCTAAATTATGATCTATCTTATGTGGGTATATTATTTTATTCTGATTTAAAATTGATCTTGTGATGCCCCCTCAGTTTGCTCATGTTCAGATAGCATTTTGGATTTCATCTAGACTATGTGATGTTTTTTGTTGACTCTATGTTACTGCTTGTTATACATTATACTCTATTGGATTCTATTTAGACATGGTGACATTTTGATGTGTTGATGTTGAGGTTGTTTGATAGCATTATGATGTTAGCCTGGTGATATTGTTGACATTATGATGTTAGAGACATGTTAATGAGATATATAATGTTCTTATTTATATCATGTTTTGTAGATTAGTTAATTGTTTATTTCATTTGATGAATATTATGTTATTCTTGATGTAAGTGTTTTCGAGTTGATAATAGTTGTAATGTGTTGGTGATGGAGACAGTGTCACATCAATCGCTTGCGAGCGCCCTGCAACTCTATGATTTCCCCATCATGGTGTGATTGGTTATTTCTATATGCACATGTTCGACACCTTGTTCTATTGCAGGCTATAGGTACAGGGCATCAAATCTGCCTGTTTATCAGTGTAGAAACGTAAAATATACTGATTGACATTGTGCATCTGATCCTGAATTACTAACATCATTTCTTCCTAAATCATCCCTCGATCTAATTACTTAATCAAGTCTCCTTACCTGATTAAATTCATCAATATTCATCTCTTAATTGAATAAATCATTTTATCTAATTAAGTCAATCTCTTTTGTTAATTAAATCAATTCATCTGATCTAATTATCCCTATTTAATTAAATAATCAGTTATTTGATTAAATCTCTAAAGTCTATCCATTAAATTAAATAAATTAAAACCTTATTTGATTTAGTCTAACACCATCTCTTTTAATTAAATAAATCAAAATCCTTATTTAATTAGCCTCTTATCATATTCCTCTCTTATTTGATTTAAATAAATCCATAAATTTGAGTCAAATAGGTCACATCATCTAGCATCTCTCATTAAATTAATTAACCCTTAGTTAATTTAATCTCATCTCATGTCCCATCCTCTAGATAATGCAAGTTGCACATGAAAATAGATTTCATTCATTTATTAAATCTCTATTTTCCTCACAAGGCATCTTTTTGAAATATTCTCTCAATTTGAATTCAAAAATTCCAAGTCAACATGTACATCCAACAAGGCAATAAATTCATCTTACACATCCTTTGCCTTGAGCCAAGTGGCATTTATTGCATTTTCCCTTCCCTCTTACAAGTCATTTCAACAAACTTGAAATTCAAAATTATGCATTTATTGGCACATTTCTCAAATCTTGCACATCCTTCACCCATTCATAGCTTGACAAGTGGCATCATGACATTGGATGAATGTTAGTCCCACATTGCTCAAATTTGGACATTCATCCATCTTGACATTCTATAAATGAAAGGCTCATATCTTCATTTCATCATCCACAATTTATGCAAAGTTACCATGCTCAAATATCCATCAAATTTCATCAATCATTCTTGAATCATAGTTAGGTTTTGCAGATTTTAGCTTGGAGCACTCTTCAACATCAACAAAGTGGATCAAATCTTCATCAACACATCAAGTTTACATCTTAGGAATTGGGAAAGGGCCAATTTTCACATCAAATTGGCACCAATTCCCCCATGGGAACATGAGTTTGCACATTTAAATTAGGATTCAATCTTTGTTTTGTCATTTTCATTGTGTTCTTCACTATTTTCTTCCTAGTTTGAAGTTGTAAATGGATTTCATGGGGAATACTTGTTTAACTCATTTATTCTTGTTGTTTTACAGGTACCAAGGTTGGGGTTCACACATTTGGCACTAGAAGGAGGGCAACATCTCATTTTCAATCCGTTTTTCTTAAAATTTCCGTGTTTTTACTCATACACAGAAAATTCCAATGCTAGGAGCTCAGTGTCGCTGTTTCGGCAGCGCTGACTCCTCAACATCACTATATGGCACCGCTTGAAATTAAAACGGTGATGCTGGACTCATCCTGCCAAAATATTTTGAATTTTTAACTCCATTGCTGGACTCGTTGACTTGCAGGAATTTTCAAAAATTTATCAAATTGCGACGCTAGAAATAAACTGGGACACTGGGCGAAAAGTGCAACGTAGTTGAGCTCTCTGTCCTGACACAGAGCAACGTTGACTGGTAAGCAGCTTTGTGAGGGCACCGCTCAAAAATCAAAGTACGACGCAGTTATGAGCTGCGATGCTGGAAGGGAGTAAAAAGGGAAAATTTAATTTTAGCACATGCCTTTTGATTGATGATCAATTTATATTCTATTTTCTAGTTTTTAACTTCTGTGTTTTCCAGAATTTGACTGGTTTTTCTCACTTGTAGGTTGGAAATCGAAAACAAAGGAAGGAGGAGAATGATGATGATATTCCATCCAATCAAAGTGTTTTATACACTTTAGTGTTTGTTTAACACTTCTTCAAGGAATTATTAGCACTTCTTTCTTAGGATACTAACTTCCTTTAGGTTTAAAAGGAATCTTTTTGTTTATTTCTTGCAAAGGGCTAGAACGAACAATAGGATCAACAACATACTAAAGTTTGTTTTTGGTTAACAAATTGAACAAAATGTCTCTCACTTGTCATTTGGTGCTTAAAAAGAACTCAAATTTTGCTTTGTGGATTTAAAAAGAACAAGTGTAACTTTGCTTTTTGTGAAGGCTTACTTGAACAAAGGCATTGAAAAAGGACGTATGTGCTTCTCTCGGCTTTATAGTGATCTTGAGAATCAAAAGGATTTTTTCATGACTTTGGGTTGAGACAAAGAAATCACCTCCACACTTCGATTTGGGTTTAAAATTGAACAACATCTTGTGCGAGTGTGAGTGGGGGAATTATTGCGTATATTCTCTCTCTTTGTTGCCAACAAGGATTGATCGAGTTACAGATATTGTTCTTCATTCACTTTTATTTATCCTAGAGGGCTTGCCTTGGGGAAACAATACTCACCCAAGGGAACGACTCAACCGGTAACACTCTAAATCCAAGAGTATTTCCAACTGAGATATAAATGTGGATATTGGAAGAAATGCCAATATCACGCGGTTGATTCCGACAAGATGGATCTGAAAGGGGACTCTTGCCATATGGGTCAATCTCCACAAATGAAAATTCCTTATTAAAACCCATGTGATAGAATTTTCCAAAATCCATTAATCTATTTGTTGGTGCAAGAATGGTCATTCTAAAGCCACCCCACACTTTTACGGTCTTTTAGTAGAAATGGAAAACATGCCATGGGAGTTTCATGGGTGTTGATGCTTGGATGCCCCATATAAGTGAGTGTCGTGGAGGGGAGCCAGTGGGGTCAAGCATCTAACCATTCACTAAAGATAAGCATAGCTGGACTTTTCCAAGTGGGAATCCAACAAATATTGTCTTACACATCCATAGGATTGTACTTTTTCTTGGGTTACAAAATGCATTGCTTGATCGAAAATGTCTCAAAAACAAACACTTAACATCATCCAAATTTCAAACCCTTTTGGAAGACAAATATACTTGACCCAATCTATATGTTATTGCTTGCCCTTGGGATTCACGTCCTTAGAGGTTTCTAAACATTGGATTATATCTCAATTTGTCTCCTTAAGTAAACAATAGGGAAACCCTTGCCTTGAGTTCATCAAATTTCCACATAACATACTTTGTGGGGTTTTGAGGAAATTAAGACATTGGACATCTTAGTTTGAGAACTTAATCAAAGAGAGTGTTTGTGGTAAAATAAAGCCATTAAGAAAAGCTAATCAAAATGAACCTTCATGTGTGTTGAAGACTCATGATTTCAAAATCCAAAGCAAAAATCATTGTTTCAAAATCCAAAAATGTGTGGTCAAACTAAATCATTCTTTGGTCACAAAGGTTTATAGGAAGCATTTGCATGTTCTTCAATACCTAGGTCTAGGCAAACAAAGTGTCTTTTTAGGTTCATCTTAGGATCAAAAGTAAATCAAAATCCTTTCATCCCTCCCTCAAAATATTGAAACAAACATCATCTCACCATCATCTTTTGGAAAATCTTGAAAACATCCTTATGCTAGGCTTTTTTGGAAAAATCAAACATTATCAAATCCTTGAGACTAAATCCTTGAAAACATTATCAAAAATCACCTTTGGCTAGGTATGTGTAGATGCATCCTTTTGCATATGCTTAGTCAAAGTTATCAAAATCATCTTGTTTAGCTTGGTGTACATAGATGCATCCTTCTTTGTATGCTTAGTTAAAATTATCATCTTGTTTGAATAGGTGTGGGTAGATGCATCCTTCACCCTACACATTTTCAAAATCATCATCCTTTGAACAAAGCTATCCCTTAGATCATCATCCAACATCTTAGGGTCTTTTTGTTCAAAATCAAAACAATCAAAACCAATCAAGATCAACGACAAAATCAAAAGGAAAATCAAAATCTAAAACATATCCGAAAGTCCAAAAATCCTAGCATCTCCCATCAAGATTAATCAAAAGCCAAAAACATCTGCATCATCCATCCCTTACATCATCACCATATCATCACCTTGATCCTTAAGATATCCTAAAACTTTTCACTTTGGGGCATAAAATAAAGATCAATCCAGAGAATCAAGAGATTCATCTCTCCTATTTCTGAAAATTGATCCTTGTTTTATGGTTCAAACCAGATCTCAATACAAGAAGAGCATGGAAGCCAATAAAGAAACACCTGCTTCAAGTGATCTTAGCCAAACAAATGTTGAGATTAATCCTGCCGAGTCAAGCAATCCTTTGACCATCTCATCATCCCAAAATCTGCAAGAGGAAAACCAAGGAGAAGATCTTACCCTTGGAATGTCTCACAAAGAAATAACTAAAATGCTCCAAAATCCAGACAACCATAGAATCATCAACATCATGATGAGGCTCAACCCTTTGTTATACATGCTTGAACTAGAAAAACAAGGGGCCAAACTACCTTCGGATTTTGACGTGAGTACCATAGTGGAGACATCATTTCCTCCAATCTCATCCACCATCCCCATCTCATCTACACCCCATCCCAAAACATCATGCAAAACATTCCGCAAATCACAACATCTTTTGCTCCAATCCAACCCAATGTTAACAAGGGAAATGCATTTATCAATGCTCTTCAAGCACACCCCCTTGTTAATAATCAAAACTTGGATGCAAACACCACCTTGGAACAAAACCCATTACATAAGAATGTTCCTCTCACCTTCCATCATGATCCATCATCATCATACTTTCGCGCAACGCCTCAAACTCCCTTCCTCACAAATTCGCAAGAGGAAGGAGAAATGTTTGAACTAGGGGGCATCTTTGACACCACAACATTTTCACAAGAACTTGCACCCCTCACATTTCCACCTCTTCAACAATTGCCATCATCATCCACATCACTCCTTGGTTTAGGGCTTCCCCCTCTATCGAGTATCAATCAGACCATTATCCCAAATATCAATCAAAGCATTATGCCAAACACTCAAAATTTGTCGTTGATATCGCAACAACAGACGACAAATGCACAAGCAATCGCAACATCATCAAACACCCCCTTAACATCAAAAAGCATGGTCTCTCAAGGACCAATCACATCAATAGCACCATCCATGATGCAAAACACTAACACCACCTTCACAAACACCATTCCAAATGCACCACCACCCCCACCACCACCAACTTCCACCACATCAAGCCAATACAATGCAGCATTGCAAGCTGCTTTCCAAAGAGGATACCAACAAGTTCAGAAACAAAAAGCCAAACAACTAGCTACTCAACAACCTGCTCAAGCTACACAAGCTGCCCAAACAACACAAGTTGCATTACAAGCGCAACAAACCCAAGCATTATTGCAACAACAACAACAACAAGCCGCCCAAGCCACTCAAGCATTGCAAGCACAAAAGGCTGCTCAAGCGCAAGCCCTATTACAACAACAAGAGGCACAAGCACAAGCACAAGCTCAAGCTTAGGAAAACACCCAATATCAGGCACAACAAGCCCAATATCAAGCACAACTTCTTGCACAAAGACAAGCAACACAATTGCAAGCATATCAACAAGCAATCAAGCAATATCAAGAGTAGCAAGAAGTAGTCAAATTGGCAGCCCAACAACAAGCATTGTTGGAACAACAACAAGCACAACAACAAGTGTTGTTGGAACAACGACAAGCACAACAACAAGCACAAATCTTAGCACAGTAACAACAAGATCAACAACAAGTGTTGTTCATACAAAAGCAGGTGGAAGCCTACCTCACTCGACAGAACATGCAGATACCATTAAACAACACACCGACCAACACACCCATCTAACCCACAATTGAAACACCCCAAAACACTTTCATCCCACCCCTTGATGCAAAAAATGATGTGATGACACAAATCAAGTTGCTCTTGCAACAAGTGCTCGACCTTCAAATGGGGCGAACAACATAAACACCAAGAAACTTGTGTCCCTATCCATTTGATAGGATCCTAGTAAATTAGACAAATATTGAGGGACGGGAAACCCTAAAGATCACATCAGGGAATTCTAGGTTCATTGCATGGAAGTTGCATATGACAATACTTATCTGATGCGGCTATTCCCTAGGAGTTTGGCAGGCCACGCCATGGAATGGTTCTCTCGCTTACCTTCAGGCATTAGAACATTCCAAGAAATTATGGACGCATTCATTAAAAACTACGCATGCAACATTGCAATGGATGTTAGTCTAGAAGAACTCTACGCTCTAAAACAAGGAAAGGGTGAGTCATTCACCTCATTTCTAAAACAATGGCGATCCAAGGCCAATCAGAGCAAGTGGACCATGCTAGAAGAACAACAAGTTTGCACCATCATAGCCAACCTTGAAGGCTGCTTGGCATTTCATCTCAAGGTTCAGGGCATCACCACATATGATCAATTGATTCCCAAGGCGCTCGGCATCAAAAGAGCCCTCATGACTCAACCTGCAGAATCAACATCATACCCCGAAGAACAAAATAACCGCCCACCATCCAATTATAATGATAAACCTCACACATGGGAAAGAAACAAAAACATCACTAATGATGGTGTCGTTGATGCTAAGGTGGTCATTAGTGCTCCTCGCCAACATACACCTGCACCACAAATCCAAATCCAACACCACAACAATCATCACATGACACACCAACCAAACACCAATCCAACAATCAATAATCTCAACAACCAAAGAGGACCACCCCAATGCAAAAGTTATCCCAAGTGAAAGTAAACCACCTTGGGGGAACCACTTGAGGACATAATGAAAAAGTTGATAGATGAAAAACTCATCCAAGCTCCTAGATTTGAGAATTACCAAGAACCAGATGTGAAACCTCCTTGGTACAATGAAAATCAACTTTGCGAATTCCATAAAATCAAAGGCCATAGCATAAACAACAGCATGAGACTAAAAAACATTGTTCAAAATCTCATCGATAAAAGAATCATAAATGTGGAACAACCTACAGGAAATCAGGATCTTAAAATATATATGAATCCGATGCCAAATCATGGTAACAAAGGGAACAAAAATGATAAAGGGAAAGGCACCCACTCAAACGTAAGTCATGTATATGAAATAGTTGTCGCATCCCTAGATGAAAACTGCATGGTCATCACCATCAAAGGCGCCCATGCCGATTGTGGAGTCACCACAAGAGGTGGTAAAGTAACCATCACAAGATCATCCCAGCCAAGCAAAGTCCTCGCATCGAGATCCATTCCTAATGGCTACAATGTCCTAGATCAACTCAAGAGAATGCCAGCCCAAATCTCCATCATGGAGTTGCTAAAAATCTCATCCGCCCATAGGAAAATTCTTGAAGAAGCATTGGCCTTATCCACTGTCACTGCAGACATTGATTCGGAACATTTCCAAGCTATGGTCGGAAATATCATTACACCTAATCTCCTTACATTCTCTAACCAAGATTTCCCCACCCAACCATCTCACAACCGTGCACTTCACTTGGAAGCCATAGTACATAAAAGCAAATTCAAAAGGATCTTGGTAGATGGAGGTGCGGGTTTGAATATCTGTTCTCTCAGCCTCATCAAGTAGTTGAAAATATTAGAAGATTCTATTAACAAAGGGAAAGGTATCACAATAAGAGCATATGACAACCAAGAAAGAGTGTCTTAGGGAACAATCAAACACCCTATTCAAGTAGGGCCCACCATCATGGAAACCACTTGTCAGGTCTTGGACCTTGACTTGCCATATAATATCCTCCTAGGACACCCATGGATTCATGCAATGAAGGTAGTAGCATCGACTTTCCACCTATGTGTGAAATTTACACATGACGGATAAGAAGTGACCATCCATGGAGATCCTGAACCTTTCTCATACTACAAAAATCTTGAAGCAAAGTATTACAAAATCCCCCAAGTACTAAAAAATGATGAGGGCCCATCCACACCATACATCGACCCCACCACTCTCGCGTCCACTTTTGCGACAGAGACACCCGCCACTCCCACCATTCCCACCATCTTCGACATCAAGCTCATCATCTCGGATGACGGTTGTGGAAGCTACAAGCTCCCTAACAATGATTTTGTGATAGGAGAGTTACCACAATCTCCTAGATCACGGGGATGTCCATAGGAAAACCAAGCTTCCACATCACAAACGTCTCCTGAGGACTATCCCGAATTCACAAGATGGGGAGACCTGGGCCAGGAGGTTATTGAGGAAGATCCATCACACATGCTCTATCAAGATGAAAGACCAACAACTAATTTACCAATGCATGACCGAAGCAAGGGTCTACAAATGATGCTCACAATGGGCTACGATAAGAATCAAAGATTGGGACAAAATGACAATGGGCTCATAATACCTATCATGCCAGAGAGGCAACCGATAACAAACCTTGGCCTTGGATGTACCCCTCTGAGTATAACCATATGTGGCCAAAGTCCTCCAGTTAGAATGGTTAAGACTCCTCCTCAGCCAACCATAGTAGAAGTACGCTTACCAATACCCACAAGAGGAGACATACATAACTTTATAAATGAGATTTATAATAGTAGCGATGATGAGGATACCATGATCGATCTACCTAGGCTATTTGAGGATACCACCCTGTGCATGATTAGTACCCTATCCTTCGAACCAAACCATCAAAATCATGAGATCCATTTAGTATATCCCCAACTTATCGATTATGACCAACGAGGACCACTAGTTCTTGATACATTCGAAAACG
The DNA here is from genome assembly GCA_007258455.2 of Sequoia sempervirens. Classification (NCBI taxonomy): domain Eukaryota; kingdom Viridiplantae; phylum Streptophyta; class Pinopsida; order Cupressales; family Cupressaceae; genus Sequoia; species Sequoia sempervirens. The sequence goes on along the minus strand of VDFB02000017.1, from coordinate 154,956,840 downwards.
ATGAGGCACTCTCAGAATTCATGGGATTGAGGGATAACATTCCAGATGGAGATCATAAAGTAGGGTTTATAATAGAATTGGACACACATTCCTATTATGGGGAAATGATTGAATCCTTCAGTCGCAAAAGTGAGAAACTAAGAATCATATCCAAGTCCTTGAGTAAAAACCACACTGTGGCACTCTCTGACAAGAAAAAAGTAAAAAGAAAGGACCTATCCAATGGTGAAAACCTCTTTGAGGCACTCGAGGATGAGGGATTCAATCTTCCTTTAAGAGCCATTCATCAGGAAAAGTTAGCAGTCTTGGTAGAAAAATGCAATCCTGTCAACCTAGGAACAAAGGAGACCCCACATATCACATTCTATGCGGAATCACTACTTTCAGAAGAGCAAGAACTCCTAGCAGCATTCCTAAAGGAAAGACAAATAAACTTCGCATGGAGTTACGCTGAGATGCCAGGGCTTGATCCAAAGACTATGGTTCATCACTTAGCAGTGTATCTAGAAGCAAAGCCGGTCAAACAAAAGCTTCAAAAAATACATCCTCAAATTTCTCTATTAGTCAAAGTGGAGCTAAAAAAGCGATTGGATGTAGGATTCATCTGGCCAATAGATTATCCAGAATGGGTGTCAAATTTGGTACCTATCTCAAAGCCTAACGGAGCCATCATAATCTACACAGACTTCAGGGATTTGAACAAGGCATGTCCAAAAGATGACTTCCCACTCCCCAACATCGACATGATAGTAGACATGACAACAGGACATGAGATGTTGTCACTATTGGATGGATTCTCGGGATACAATCAAATCATGATAGCAAAAGAAGATCAACATAAGATAGCCTTCACTTGTCCATGGGGGATTTATTGTTGGAACATGATGCCATTTGGCCTAAAGAACGCAGGAGCAACATACCAAAGGGCCATGACATTGATATTCCATGACATGATTCATAAGACAGTTGAAGACTATGTTGACGACATTCTAGCTAAATGAAGAAAAAGAAAAGATCACATAGCAACCCTAGGTGCCATCTTTGATAGACTAGAGGAGTACAAAGTTAGACTAAATCCCAAGAAGTGCGTCTTTGGCATACAATCAGGTAAACTGCTAGGATATATAGTATCCACGAGGGGTATCGAGGTGGATCCAACAAAAGTAAAAGCAATCCTTGAAATGGAGGCACCAGAAACATTAAAGCAACTGAGAGGTCTACAGGGAAGACTCCAATCCATTAGAAGATTCATAGCACAATTGGCTGACAAACATAACCCATACTCTCACCTACTCCACAAGGGAGTAGCATACAAATGGGATACAAAATGTGAAGAGGCATTCACAAAAATTAAGGAATATCTACTGACACCACCAGTCTTAATGCCACCCATCCCAAGAAAGCCATTGATTCTATACGTATCAACAACAACAATAGCTCTTGGAGCTCTCTTAGCTCAGCATGACGAAAACAAAATGGAGAGGGCTATCTACTATATCAATAGAACAATGGTTGGTCATGAGCTAAATTAATCATTTATCAAGAAAGCATGCCTCGCAGTAGTGTTTGCATCACAAAAATTTAGACATTACATGTTGGCACACAAGATAAAGCTCATCGCCAAAATTGATCCCCTCAAATATCTACTATCAAAGGCAATGCTCATAAGAAGAATGGAAAACTCAATGATATTGTCAGAGTATGACATCGAGTATGTAGAGCGGAAAGAAATTAAGGGACAAGTTATTGCAGATCAACTAGCAGAAGCACCTATTTATTCTAAGAATCCTCTTGTCTCAGAGTTTCCAGATGAATCCATTTTTAACCTCAACATAGCTGACCACTATAAAATATACTTCAATGACTCATACACACAGCACGGATCAAGAGCTGGTGTCTTCTTCATTACCCCACAAGGGGATTGCATACCAAGGTCATACAAACTGGCATTTCCTTACACCAACAACATTGCGGAATATAAGGCTTTGACTATATGTCTCAGGATAGCAGTGCAATGGAACATCATAGCTCTTAAAGTGTACGAAGACTCTCAGTTGATCATAAATCAAGTCAATGATGAATATCAGACCAAGGATGACAAGCTCACTCCATATAAGAAATTGGTGGAGACTCTAAAATAATCCTTCATTGAAATAACATTTGAGCAGATTCCTAGAACCAACAACAGAGTAGCAGACACCATGGCAACAATTGGGTCCCTATTAGACATCCCTCACAATGTTCTAAAATATGAATTCCTGATCGAGCAGCTTCTCGTTCCTACATTCGAGGTACCAGAATCAGAATTCATGTGTGAAATCATTAGTCCCGGTGATCCTTGGTACCACGAAATCTATACATACCTTCGCATAGGAGTCATACCCGCCGATTTACCCTCAAACCTAAAGCGAACCTTCGTAAAAAAGGCATCTAGATTCGTCATCCTAGGGGATACTCTATACCATAGGAGCATAGAAGGAACCTTACTATGCTGCCTAAATGCTGAGGAGGCATTAACTGCTCTAACTGAAGTACATAACGGTATTTGTGGCTCACACTCGAGTGGAATTACCATCACTAAGAAATTGCTGAGGATGGGGTATTATTGGCCCGCAATGGAAAAAGAAGCACATGATCATGCCAGAAAGTGTCTACAATGTCAGCAGCATGGGGACCTCATCCATGCTCCAGCTCAAGAGCTTCATCCTATCATCACACCATGGCCCTTTTTCGTAGTGGGGACTCGATCTCATTGGGAAAATCACACTCACCTCATCTAATGGCCACAAATTCATCATAACCACAACAAAGTACTTCACTAAGTGGGTGGAGGCCATACCCATGACGTATATAATTGGGAAGTAGATTTCTAAGTTCATTCTGAACTATCTCATATGCTGCTATGGTGTCCCACAAGCCATCATCTTAGATAATGGGACACCATTCAAAACTCAGGAGGTCCGTGACTTATGTGAGAAATTCAAAATCCAACATCGCTTCTCCACCCTGTACTATCCCCAAGGCAATGGCCAAGCAGAAGCTACAAAAAAAACTATTATGAAAATCCTGAAGAAAACAGTCAATGATGTAGGTTGTGACTAGAATTTGTAGCTTAATCTCACCCTCTGGGCCTATCGAACTAGCATATGCACACCCACTGGAGCCACCCCCTTCTCCCTGGTCTATGGATCAAAATTCGTACTCCCCATTGAGATCGAGCTCCCATCCCTCAGGATATCACTGTAAAACCTCATCACAGATGAAGAATATAGAGTATCAAGACTAAATGAGCTGGAGCTACTGGATGAGAGACGTACAGATGCTTTAAATCATTTGCAATTCTATCAGAATAGACTCAAAAGGGGCTATAATAAGAAAATCAGAAGCAGGACGTTCCAAGTCGTAGAACTAGTCTTAAAAGAAAATCAGAAGAATGTCTCAAACCCAAGTAGCAAAGGAAAATTTGAACCCAATTGGCTGGGACCATTCGTCATCACAACAAGTTACAAATCAAGGGCATATCAGCTATCAACACTCGAAGGAGAACCTCTACAGGAGCCCATGAATAGCTCTCATCTCAAAAAGTTTTATGCCTAAATCTTTCAAGGTATAGAACCAAAAAATTAGAAAAATCAGAAAAAAGTCCTGGAAAAAATGGTTACTTCAGAAAAAACCTGGCAAACAGGCGTCTTGGTGACAACAAAAAAATCAAAAAAGCAAAGAATCCAAAAAATCAAAAAAGGATCAAAAAAATAGTAAAGAGAAAAATTGTCCTCTAGTGAAAACCACTTCAGTGGCACTTTGGACAAGTACCTTGGTGAAAACCTGGCAAACAAGCACCTTGTGTAAATAAGCACTTCCCATCCACCAAGATATTTACAGCTTGCTCTGCATCATCCATCCATTTTCTTCCATCATCCATCGCATCCAGGTCTCCATCCATCACACATCCACTCGCATCCACACCATAGCTTGGTCCATTTTTCGTATCATGATCCCTCCTAGTACTACTCGGCCCATCCTCAAGGTCAGTTTGTCCTGCCTTTATCAGAGTAGTTTATTGGATCATGCTGGGGGCATGTTCTTATCAGATCGGATTCGTGTATGATCTTAAAGTCCTCAAATTAGAAAATCAAAAAACATCAAAACATCAGAAAATTCAAAAACATCAAAAAAGAACAAAATCCAAAAACATCAAAACATATCAAAATCCAAAAACAAGTCAAAAAGTCGGTCAAAAGATCAAAAATAGAGTCGTCATGTCGAACTACGTCATCTATGAGCTTGAACATAAGCAAGGTTGATCTTTGATCATCCCCCGAGACACTTAGGTCAGTCCTTTAGGAGTCTGTCATAATAAACTGACATTTCATCATTTATATCTTCATCTATAAATTGGTCAAGTCGTCAATCGAACTACGTGGTCTCTGCATGTATAACGTAGGCAAGGCTCATCTGTTGATCAATCCCCAAGACCCCGAGGATAGGTCTTTAGGTTACTCTCTTGGTCAAAATCTCAAAAACATTCAGAAAATCAAAAATCAAAACATTTGTTAAACCTCAAAAAATACCAAAAACAGCCTCAAAACATTTCAAAACGTCAAAAACATCCAACTATTTGAAAAATCCATCCACCTCATCTCCCTTGCACCCGCAATAACACCATCCATAATAAACTGATCGTCATCCTCAACCTTTGGTGAAACAGTTAGAAACAAGTCTAGCAAGTTAAAAGTAAAACTCAAAAATGTCAAGTCACAAGTCTAAGTCAGTACGTAAGCAAGTTGGTCAATTCTTTGTGTCGATAGCCAATCATCCAACCAGTCCCATATCAATCATCTGATAACATCATGTCATAGGATGAATCCTTCCTACAATGGGTACTATTTATCAGAAGGAACACTTGGGATACACGAAATGACGTGCCATCATCCACTAACATGTCCTAGGATGTATCCTTCCTACAATGGGCATTATCTTTTGGAAATAGTTTCGGTTCTTATCCTTGAAAACACATTCCCTTTTGGTTAGTGGCATTGAAGAACATCGTCTTGTTTGTATAATTTGTCTTTATCTTTTGACTTATCTTATTTTGCGCTCATTCCAAGGACCTATCGATGATATCCAAACAAAGGATTTAGAGAGATAAGAATGGGGCAATGGTCATTATTATTTTGTCTGCTATGCTTGTTGGACATCTTTGTAATATAACCTCGACGAATACTTGCTTTGTTAGGTATGTATGGAAGAGGTCTAGGGCAACTTGTTGACTATTGCATGGACAGGTTTACCTTTCCGTGTTTTGGTCCGAGATGTTTGAAACTTCTAAAGTGCATCCTAGCAAGGTTTCCGTATGTTAGGTGTGAGCAAGAATACTCCTATCTGATTGTCAAGTCAAAGTCCATCACACTAGGTACAACGTCATCCTGGTTTCCTATACCTTGATGCATCGTACCACGTGCATTATCAAACATAAGGAAATCAACCCTTTGAAAATCCCAATTCCTCGGAAAGTAATCATCCTCATCATCATCATCATTTGCATTTGCATCATCTTGTGTCTTGTTGAAATGACTTCTTCTTTCTTGGCTAACCGCACTAACAAAGTACTATGACAGTTTGACATCATCATTATCATCATTAATCCTACATCCACAAAATCATTACCATATTGCATAAACATAACACATAGGAAGTATATGCATTGCATTTGCATCATCATATAAAACATGTTATCATCAGCATAGATGCATTCATTTCATCACATTTCACCCATCACATCTTTCACATAAATCATCATATAAACATTTACAGAAGCATTTCATAACCATTTTTGCATAATCCTAAACAATAGGCATTTAGGCATTTAATTCATTTGTGTACATGCGCGCATAGCATCATCTCATCTCATTACATTCATATTACATTACACATCATCACATCACTTTGCATTAACATAACATTGCATCCTATTAATTGCATCACATTCATAGTACATCATCCATAATCATTCATAAACATAAATCACACATCATTTCATAGGTACACCATAGATCATATCATTTTGCATATTAAAATCGTATCACATATTAGATTATCCCATAAATAGATCATCATATAGATAACATCATTGCACATCACATTTTGCATATCATAAGTTAGCATAATATAGATCTATTAGTCATAATCATTGCATAAATATCATTAGAAACAAATGCATCCATAACATATAGAAGTAAAAACATCCATGCATAAAGAGAACACATTGCATCACATCAAAATTGGCTCATATATATATCATCAACTGTCATAGTACAATAATAAATGGATGACTGTACATATGTGTCAATCAGTACAAAAAGCCCATCGAGCTATCAAAAATGGGCCCATAAGGCACAAAAAGTATCATAACATCTCGATCAGGCTTGGTCTCTGTGAATGCTACCCTCGCCTCTATCACTGTGACCCTCTGCTGGTCTGTGGCTAGCCCACTCTGAGTACTCTGGTACCCACTCTGCTCTAGGTACAGTCTCATGGTAGGCCCGTCAGTAATACTCTGCCTATCGGATGGCATCCCTGTAGGACCAAACTAATACTATACCTTGGGAGGAGGAGGCTGTCATGCTCTCTATCTACTGCCTCCGGCCTAGCTCAGTAGTTTCCTGTAGCTCTACAGCCTGTCTATGCTACACGGCCTGATCCCTCTTGGCCCTGAGCTGCTCCCTCTCAACCCTCGCCTAATCACTCGATTGTCATGGCCTGGACCTAAGCCTATAACTATGCAATCAAAATGTCTCAAGAATCTCCCTGTCCTGCCGGCTGCACTGCGACTACACCCGAGGAGGACCCTCATCTCGTGGTGGTGGGACTGGTGGCACCTGCTGTTGGTCCTGCATGTGTACATCTCCCTGATCTGGTTGCACTGGAGGCACAAGTGGTGGATCTCGTTGAACCTCAGCTCTCTGTCCTCGTCCTCCCCCTCTGCCTCTGACTCTCCACACATTTGGATCTGCACCTGGAATCGTCAACTGAAGAGGAGGCTAGAACCAATCCTTGTAGGCCTCTGTGGTACTTGGATCTACCAAACCCTGATCATAAGCCCATGGTCGGGCTACCAACTATCAAAAACTATTGACTACCTCTAAAGTAGGAATGTACTGCCCCCATGACACCTGTGTCATGGTGCGGGTGAAAATGGCTACATAATCATCATCAAGTCGATCCTGCGGCTCTCCAAAATGACACTGCATGTGCCCGGGCAGGTACCTCTCAATCATAGTATGCTCCCGCCTCTGCATGTACTGGTCCTAGTGGCAATAAAATAGTTGATCAGCATCATCGGCCCATCCATGCCGACCAAGGTACAATCGCCAAGTGAAAACCAACATCTTGTCTAAGACCCGCCTCCAGTGGGTGATCCCATGCTCACCGGTGTGTGTAAAGGACACACCACCTCTGTATCGTGCCATGAGGGGATCGTCTGCCCCCATCGGAACTAGAACGACATGTGGCCATAGCACAGAAATGTGCTCCCACGCCCAGACATGAAGTAAGGTCACCCCTGCTCCCAGTGCTCTTCTGTCCATGTAAACATACTCATGGAGGTCCCTATAGAGTGAAGTTAGAAGAACAGGCCCCCATGCAAAATGAACCGGCCTGTCTTAGACCATCCACTCCCAGCAATACCCCTAGCCGGGACTGAAGTATCGCCCTCATCTGTCTGGGGTAACAATATCCAAAATGATAGCTTCAATCACCCAATGGTAGGGAGGTGCTACGATCATGTATCGCTTTAGCTCTATCTATCCCTCACAAAAGACGATGTCCCATGTGGTGAGGACTCTGCAGCAGGCCTCATGCCCCTCATCTATATCGAAAATTGCCCATCAACCATGAATCAACAATCGTAGAATACACCAAACGTCCTCTAGAGTGACGGTGGCCTCGCCAGTGGGGAGATGAAACGAGGACGTCTTGCTATGCCATCTCTCAGCGAGCGCTAACAATATCCCTAGGTGAGTGTGCACGGGCGTTGTGTACGCAATGTGCCACAACCCCACAATCCTGAGTCAATCCTGGTCCTTGTCACTCAAGTCTCTCGACCTATGCTCCGGAGAGTAGAGCTCCCTCGCCGCGTCCTGCATCAAGGAAATTCACCGTGTTAAATTTTTTAAACAATTCCTTATCGAGCGTCCAAGAAACGTATCCAGTGGTGCAACTCGTGATAGCGTTGTAGTTTGATTTTAATCAAACTCTAATGCTGGGCCCTAAAAAAGAAAAATTTCACTGCCGCGGTGCACTTTATCATCAAGCGTCACAGTTTTCGTGAAGTGGGCGACACCGTGTCGCACTTTTTCAAACCACCCCGCCAGCCCCAAGCTCAGCGTTGTAGCTTTTAAATTCCAAACTACACTGCTGCGGCGCAAAACAGCACCGCGAGGCACAGTTTGATTGCCAAGTAGCGCTATACAGTGCCGCTGCAGGTGAACCAACCCTTTAAAGCATTAAATGAAAAGATGAAGCTTGGGTAAGGGTCACATACCGGTGCCCCGATGCCAGGTGGCCACCGGTACATCCGAACTCGATCGATGATGTGCAGGGGAAGTTGTCATTGTGCCATATCACCGGAGAGTTAGAGCTCAAATCTCAAGATTACTAGTGGAGGTGTGTGAAAATGACTTGAAAGTGACCCCTTGGGCCCCTTTTAAGCCTAAAAAATTAAGGTTTTTCACCCTGTTTGGCTGTCCTACTAGGGTTTTGGACCCCCGAACCACTTTTTATCTACTTGAGGCTTGTTTTTCATCATTTTATTGTGTTTAGACACGTTTTTAGCCTCTCAGAGCCTTTTCGGACCTATCAGGTACTTTGTCCTATTTTTTCGTGAGATCACCCAAAAATTGGAATTTTCATCCAATCTCTCAAGGGGGCATTATATTGGCATATTCTCTCCCGCCAAGCAGCAATGGGGAAAGTTTTTAAATAATTAATTTTTTTGAGATCATTTATTCTTTGAACCAACACAACGAGTGCATTGCTTCAAAGAGGGGCAAAATGTAGACACGTAAAATATACTGATTGACATTGTGCATCTGATCCTGACTTACTAACATTGTTTCTTCCTAAATCATCCCTCAATCTAATTATTTAATCAAGTCTCCTTACTTGATTAAATTCATCAATATTCATCTCTTAATTGAATAAATCATTTTATCTAATTAAGTCAATCTCTTTTGTTAATTAAATCAATTCATCTGATCTAATCATCCCTATTTAATTAAATAATCAGTTATTTGATTAAATCTCTAAAGTCTATCCATTAAATTAAATAAATTAAAACCTTATTTGATTTAGTCTAACACCATCTCTTTTAATTAAATAAATCAAAATCCTTATTTAATTAGCCTCTTATCATATTCCTCTCTTATTTGATTTAAATAAATCCATAAATTTGAGTCAAATAGGTCACACCATCTAACATCTCTCATTAAATTAATTAACCCTTAATTAATTTAATCTCATCTCATGTCCCATCCTCTAGATAATGCAAGTTGCACATGAAAATAGATTAATTCATTTATTAAATCTCTATTTTCCTCACAAGGCACATCTTTTGAAATATTCTCTCAATTTGAATTCAAAAATTCCAAGTCAACATGTACATCCAACAAGGCAATAAATTCATCTTACATGTCCTTTGCCTTGAGCCAAGTGGCATTTATTGCATTTTCCCTTCCCTCTTACAAGTCATTTCAACAAATTTGAAATTCAAAATTATGCATTTATTGGCACATTTCTCAAATCTTGCACATCCTTCACCCATTCATAGCTTGACAAGTGGCATCATGCCATTGGATGAATGTTAGTCCCACATTGCTCAAATTTGGACATTCATCCATCTTGACATTCTATAAATGAAAGGCTCATATCTTCATTTCATCATCCACAATTTATGCAAAGTTACCATGCTTAAATATCCATCAAATTTCATCAATCATTCTTGAATCATAATTAGGTTTTGCAGATTTTAGCTTGGAGCACTCTTCAACATCAACAAAGTGGATCAAATCTTCATCAACATATCAAGTTTACATCTTAGGAATTGGGAAAGGGCCAATTTTCACATCAAATTGGCACCAATTCCCCCATGGGAACATGAGTTTGCACATTTAAATTAGGATTCAATCTTTGTTTTGTCATTTTCATTGTGTTCTTCACTATTTTCTTCCTAGTTTGAAGTTGTAAATGGATTTCATGGGGAATCCTTGTTTTGGCTTGCAATTCCTTGTTTAACTCGTTTATTCTTGTTGTTTTGCAAGTACCAAGGTTGGGGTTCACAAATCAGGTATGAGCATGCCATATCCCAATGGAGCTATTTTTTGGAGGTTACACTGGGTCCCCCACTTTGATCCATCATCCTTTTAAAGGATGAATTTCTATTGTCGAACCTCGTCAGTAAGTCTTTGGTATCGTTTCATTTTTGTGTGCTCGTCTAACTTATGTCATGTTTTTGTTTGCTATATGTTGACTGATCCTGGAGTCATGCTTGAGTCTTGAGCTTGGTTGATTACTTCATTTTATTTTGGGTGTTAAATTTTGAAGGCTTGGCTAACGATATAAAAGTATAATTAGAATTAAAGGATTAAATTAAATCAGTTATGGAATTAAATTTCATCTAGTCAAGAATAAATCTTTAAATAGAATATTTAAAAAATACATAAGTATATATAAACGTGTGCTTACATAATATATATATATATATATATATATACGTATAGGCTTGCATAAATGAATTATAAAAGAAATTTAATATTATAAATTAATAAATAAATAATGTTGTGTGTGCAAAGTGAAATTTAAAAGGAAAAATTAAATCAAATTGAAGTTGGAAAAGAGGGAATTATGTATTAGTGGAGGAATCAAAACAGTTGCGAGAGTTAATGAAGAGAAGTGGGAGTTATCTTCAGATGGGCAATTAGTTTTTTATTGCTTCCAGAGAAGAAGAAATGATTTCTTGTTTTTTTCATTGCTGTGAAATTTTTTGGGTTTCTCTTTTGGGGGTTTTTGGGGAGCAATCTTGCAGAGGGAATTCTTGTAGGAGATTTGAGCCTAGAGGAGCTTGGAGCTGTGATTGAAAGTTGGAAATCAAACTGGAACTGAAATATCAATCGGCCTCTTGTTTCAACTCAGCTATTTTTTCTTTCCAGGTTCTTCCTAAGAAATCTTTATTCTCTGCCTTTTACAGATGATAGTCATGAATGCTATAAAAAATATATAAAAAAGGAAATCTCGGGTATTCAATCAATTTCTTCGAATGCTACTTGTATGGATAGTTTTGTTTTTTCCTGGAGAGTGGAACACCTAATATGCTCTATTTTATTCTAGTTTCTTTTGAAACTCTACTATTTCCCTAGCTTGATCCATCGTAGCTTTGTCTCAATTATGGTCCCTATTTTAATTAGTTTGATGGCATTAAGTTTATGTTTTTTTAATTTTGCTTGAGATGTCGAGTCTGGATTCTAGGTGGATTTGTTGCTTCCTTGCTTCATATAAAAAATATATATGCTTTTGTTAAGTGGCGAACTAATGTCTTCTTGTCAAATGTAATTACCAAACACACTTTGAATTACTCATAAAAGATGTGTTCATGTCGATGGTTGTAGGAGCTACAACTTGGAATTATATTAATTCTTAGTTGTGGTCATAGATATAACCCTCAAATCTGTTATGAAGGAAAAATTCTCTGTGAAATCATATTCGACCCAGATTGTATTTTTTTTTTAACTGCATATTTAAGTAATAATACATTTTCTTTATGGAAACCATTTATCCATCTATCAAATGCTTCTCTCACTCCAGTTCATTGCAGTTGAAATCCATGCCAATAATGGCACATGGTTGGAATGAAATGGGAGATGTAAACTACTATAGATTACGGTTGATTCTTACTTTCTCCCTGTTCACTTTTCATAGCCAGGCATCAACATCTATAATTAAAAAAAAATGATTTTTTCCTTCTCGTTGTCTGCAACTTAGGATGAGCTCTTATCTCTTACATTCAATTGAGTTTTGTTAACTGAACTGGAACATATCAACCTTAACTAATCACCAATGCATTCAACCAATCTTCATGCCATCATGCCTTAGGCTCATGAACAACATATGCATGATAAATTGGAAGAGTTAGACTCTCTTCAACACTATTCTAGAAGTTCGAACTTTCTATATTATTGCCTGTAGATTGATAGTGTGAAGGCTTCGACGGCTATAAAGTATTTCCTTCATGATCATTAGTGTCAAATTTATGATTTCAAAAGGATATTTCATGCGAACCTTGAAACTCAGTCACTCCCACATTACTCTGTTGTGGGCGCATCATTGAAGAGTTGATACAACGTTTAGAATATCGCCATGTTATGATTGCAATCTAGTAATTCCATTCTCTCTTCTTTAGTTTACTGAATTAATGCCAAAATTTGTGTTTCCCTTTCAGTTTATCTGTGGTCTTGGTAGGTGGGCAGTATTCATGCGTTCTTCTATTTTCTTTTAAATAAATTGAAGCTATCTTACCATATCGACTGAAACTTAACGGTTTGGGTAAAGATTGTAACTTTAGTGAATGAATGATCTTTCACTCAACTCCAATTCCTGAATATACCGATCCTCTTTCATTGTAGCTTAGTGATTCACATTGAGGAAATTATGTTATTCTACATCCACCGACTTATCTCCCTGTCAGTTGAAATAAGAATGAGTATTCAATTTGCTTTTGAGTGAAGATTGGTGTAGATTTATGTTATTTTTCCATGCCTTTAATGTCGTGCAATTAGTGAGAACTGACGGGTTGAATTCATTGCTAACTCTTGATCGAACCACCGTTTTCTGTTATTAGTTGTGATTCTAAATAGACGTTAAAAGTAGGCCATTGGTATTTGAAAGGTGACTAGATTACTGAGAAGATTTCTATATAATTTAATATATATATAATTTGTATATTCTAGTTACCTTATTAACCTTGTTGTAGGTTGGTAAACAAAATTCTATAGGTGTCAATAAGTTATTTCATTTATTAATTGTGAATAATTAATATATATATATATATATCTATGTGTGTATGTGTTTTTATTTATATGTGTGTATGTTAATGACATAAGGTATTGTCATCTTATTTGTTGATAAATTTGAACAAAATTTATGTTAAGATAGGAATTAAACTATCCATAACATGATAGAGGATATTATAGTAAATTGAATGGAATTTGTAATTAAGGAAGGTAGAATTACGAAACGATGATCTTTGGACCTTCCAAAATGAGATTTTTGTAGTCCATTCTAGATTTTGGTTTTTTTTCTTGTGTTTGAAAGTTATGTGGATTAGGTGAAAGGGTGTGCATTTATTAAATTTGTGGGAATTGATAATTGTTATGTTATTTGTAAATGGAAACTTAGAGTCTAGTATTTACAAAGGCTACGATGTAATGTTCTCATGATGATTATGATTGTTTATCTTAATGCGGAAGTTTTATTTTGATTTTGTTTTGATGGCCGTTCACCTTGCATGAATTTTTTTTCTTGCAAATGATGTATTGGATTTTGAGAGCGGCATGGGATAATGCCTCACAATGTGTTTCCTTTTTGTTTTTTCATGCAAGTGGACTTGTTTTCAATTTTAGTGGTTTCGGTAGTCAGTAGGGGAGTGGCTTCCAATGGGGGCCGGTGCACAAAGGGGTGCCTGGATAACCCATGTGGAAGTTAGTAAACAAGTGATAACATTAAAATAAACTAGGGGGAATGGGAAGCTCAAAAGCATTAATCAAGATAAGTATGTACCCTGCTTAGCCTCAAGTGCTCATTTAGGCTTGAGGTGAGATGGGAAGGCCTAGAATGACACAATTGACTACTTCATCTCCATGAGAAGTAGATTGATTCCACATAATTGGCATGAGGGGTCGGAGTTCGATAGAGGCTACCAGGATAACTCGGGATGGAGGTCGGGGCCTAGGAAGAACTACCTAGATAACCTATGTCTAGTTATGTGATGACACTTCCCCTACGACAACCATGAGTTCTTTACTTGTTGTCTTACTTGATGTATCCTTGTGCCTCTGGAAGTATGTTCATGGATGTTGTTGTACTTGTTGTTCGTTCTCTGTTGTGAGCTTGTCAACCTTGTGATGTTTAGACCTTGTCTATCTTTTGGTGGGGCCCTTTGTAACCTCCTAGCACGGGGGGTGAATCTCTGGATTCATGCGGTTGGATGGAACATGCAACGTTCTCCATTGGGTTCCCCTTATGTTTGTGATGTGGTGACTCAATATTGTCTTCAACATTATAGCTATTCTTGGGGGTTGATCTTTGTACTTGTAATGTATTGGAACTTAATTATGTATCATGTATCATTGTAAAGTACTCCTCGCTTGATACGAGGAAGTATCATTGTACAAATGTATAGGTAAACTAAATTGATGTATCACTTGTATATAAGGAATTTCGTAATAAATGAAAATGTAGTTGTTATTTGAAATGGAAGAGTTCAGTTATTCTCTTATGTAATGATGGATGTTTCACATGGTTCTTTTGTTTATATGTAATGAGTTAATGACATACTTAATGATGATTAATGTTTAATGGTTAATAAGTTATTTGGCTTTGAAGTTTGTATATGGAAATATGTAATGCAGTTGTGCACCTTAGGGGGCTTAGGGAAATAATTTAAGTTATGTTCAATTTCTTTGTGCATCAATGCTCTTTAAAAAAACAACTGTTTGTTTTTCGTAGTATCAGTTATGTCCTCTAGGGTTCTTAGTGGGGTGTTACAGATCTTGGATTTGGAATACCTTATTATGTCGCCTTAATAGAACCTACTTTGTGGTTATAGACTACAACCAACAAACATCTTTTGGAAACAAGACTCTGATCTGTATTCCTTAGATTTATTGCTAACATTGATTCCATTGATGAGACCTTGGTTAGGCTCTGTCAAGGCTTACTAATTTATTCTCAAATCATAAAAAATTTACTAGACCAAATAGCAAATGACAAAACAAATATAATCAATTAAAATTTCTTCTTCTTGATGTCTACCCCGTGAGAGGGGGTTGTTGCAAGTATGAGTAGATTAGTGTTGTCATTAATGTCAAAAAAAAATTGTTGTCATTGGTGTCAACTGTATAAGGATGAAGAAGATCATTATTAGGGGAGATTTTTGTGAGAGTATGTTGGTGTTATCTATGCTTTGATTAGTTTCATTATGTTACCATTAGTAAGCTACTGATGTCAACCTCTAGTGTTTCTTTGGTAATATTTTGTCTATGGTTGAGTTACATGGTGGTGATGAGGATGTGTCTCTAATGCTTGGTTTTCAAGAGCTTTTGAGAAAATTTGATAAAAAGAGGAAACAGTGTGTTGCAGTGTTATTCTGAGTTGCAAAGTAGTGTTCTAGTGTTTCTCTCCATTTCTTCTAGGTTGAAGATCTGCCTATGCATTTTATATATGTTGATCAGAGGTGTTGTATTCAAAAGTTGGTGTGCTAGATTGTTGTGCAAAAGAAGTTGTATTCACCAGTGTGTGAACAATGTATTGCAGAGGTATGTAGGAGAAATGTTTTTTCTCTGTGTTTCTCCACAATTTGGTTTCAAGTATTGTAGATTTGAAGATGTGCTGATAGTGTTGGTATATTTCTTTATTGAAAGTTGTTTGAGGTTTGGTGCCTCAAAATTCAGTTTCTTAAGGTGCAATGTATGCCAAAGTTTTTTGAGTGTATTGGGTATGTACATTTCTTAGGTGGAAGGTGTTGCGAAGGATTTTTTTGGATTTTAGGGTGTTTATGGAATATTCTAGATTGTGCTTAGGTGACATTTTTTGTCTGCGAGGTGTTGTTGGATCAAAGGAAGTGTGTACTTAAAATTTTAATGGTGTTTACACAGGTAACAGTGGACCTTGGTGTTCACACTAATTGTGGTGGATATTTATTGTTTGTAGAAGTGTGTGGTAATGTGGTGTTATAGATTTGGATCCCAGATAAGGAGTGGTGTGGTCCGCTTTCACTTCTATCCACCATGGAAGTGTTTTGGTGCCGACCTAATCTGAATTTACATAGTTGATGTGAATAGCTGACCTTGGAAATGTTTTTAAGTTTGAGGATGATATAAATATGAGTTGAGTTGTTAAGGGATGTGAAGATAGTCAAAAAAATGGATGCAAATGATGTGAAGTGTAGAGTATTAGAGTGTGAATTTGAGAAGTGCGGTGTGATATTTCATGTGTTAGATTGTTGGATGTAGTGAGCAGAAGGTGTCTACAATTCTTCAGTTATGTTGCAAAGGTGTTGGTGATATTGTCGTAGATTTCTCTATTGCATTGAGATGGATTTCTTTGTGTAACATTCTTCTCTATCTTCTTTTTATTCTGGTAGTGAGTCCTTCGACAGTGAGCCCTATTGTATTCAGTGCTAATATTACTTTATATTGTGAGCTAATCCTCACCGCGGTTTTTCCCATCTTGGGTTTTCCACGTAAATCTAGTGTTCACTTGTGTATGGCGTTTATTTGTTTTATTTTTGTTATTTTCCTTTCATGCTAAATCATTATAACATATTAAGGGTTAATTGTATTAATGTGGATTTGAATGTGTATGAGGGTTTTGAAGTTTTAAGGTACAACTGATTCACCCCCCCTCTCAATTGTCTTGTGCATTCAAAAATTGGTATCAAAGAAAGGTTCCTTGGAAGAAAGCTTAACTGCTTGAGGTAGATCTAAGATGGCACACAAGAAAGAGATATTTGTGTTTGATGGAACAAATTATGCATTTTGGAAGATAATGATGGAAGGTTATCTAGTTTATCTTGGATTTGATGTCTCAAATTTTGTTAAGAAGGGATACACTGAGCCTACAAATGGTCCAAGCACTACTGGTGAGATCAAAGCTTATGAAATCAATGGTAGAGAAAGGTATGCTCTCTTAAATAGTCTTACAAATTTTGAATTAGTGAAAGTGATGAGTCTGAAAACTGCTAAAGCAATTTGGGAAAAGTTAGAATGCATTTATGAAGGAGATGATAAGGTCAAAGAAGCTAAGATGAAAAATCTAAAGATCATGTTTGAGAACCTGCAGATGTCTGAAGATGAAAATGTCACAAGCTATATGTAGAGGGTAGATGAAGTGGTCAACTCCATCAAAGGTCTTGGTGGGTTGAACTCAAAGAACCAAAAAGTGGTAAAGAAAATTCTCAGAACTCTTCCTAAATCCTATAGTCATAAAGTGTCTACTATTGAAGAATTTGCAAATTTGAATCAATATATCAAAGATCAGTTGCATGGCTCTTTAATTTCTTTTGAAATGAGAGAATTTGGTATAATAGTGGTGCAAAATTTGAGACTATTTTTAAGGCTAGGAAATCAAAGGAGATCAAAGAATCTAATAAGGAGGATCTTGATGATATAGAAGCTAACTTTGTAAGGAGAATGAAGAAGAGTACTAGTAAGTACAATGGTAATTTGTCTTTCAAATGTTTCAATTGTGGAAAGATATGTCATTATGCATCAAGATTTCCAAACAAAACTTTGAATAAAAAAAATAAGGAGAACAAAGGTAAGATGATTAAGAAAAGCTATTATGTTAGAAATGATGCAAGTATTTCTGATGATGAATCTAATTATGGAGATGATGATGATGAATGCTTGTTCATGGCTTTAAAAGATGAATATGTTTCTACAAACTCTGAGAGATCTATGAAGGAAAGACCTCTGGAGACAAAGGATATGACTAAAGGTACTTTGGTATCTACTTTTCATGCTAGATAGGAGAATAACTACTCAA
This sequence comes from Sequoia sempervirens, assembly GCA_007258455.2. Classification (NCBI taxonomy): domain Eukaryota; kingdom Viridiplantae; phylum Streptophyta; class Pinopsida; order Cupressales; family Cupressaceae; genus Sequoia; species Sequoia sempervirens. Next base: position 154,939,026 of record VDFB02000017.1, on the reverse strand, counting down.
TCATTGATAGTGGATTGTCTAATCATATGCTTGGTGACAAGAGTAAGTTTGTTAAACTTGAAAAGGATGTGTTAGATTTGGCAATGATACATCTGCTAAGATAAGTGGAAAAGGTTCTATCAGTTTTGATGGAAAGCATAATATTGATGATGTTTACTATGTTAAGGGTTCAAGGCATAAAATCTTGAGTGTTGGACAAATGTGCAGCAAAGGATACAATCTTATATTTCAAGATGATGGATGTGAGATCAGAAAAGGATCCAAAACTGTGGTTTCTACTAGAAAAAGAATATATGGAAATGTTTGTTAGCTTAAGGGTGCTAATGGTCATTTTTTTATGACTCATTAATGAAAGTTGGTTATGGAACAGGAGAATGTGTCACATCAATTTTGATAACTTAGTAATAATCAATTCAATTCAAGCTATAAGAGATCTTCCAAAGATTACAAAGCCTATCAATGATGTTTGTAAATAATGTCAAATTGGAAAGCAAACAAGAAGAAGCTTCAAAGTCAAAGAACAATCTACTACCAAACTATTGGAATTGGTGAATACAAATATTTGTGGCCCTACAAGAGTAAGAAGTCTTCAAGGTGAAAGGTACTTCATGGTATTAATTGATGATTATTCTAGAATGACATGGGTTACTTTTCTCAAAGAAAAATCAGAAGCCCTAGACAAGTTCAAAGCATTTAAAGTTATGGTTGAGAATGAAATTGATATGAAAATCAAATGTTTGAGGTCTAACAGAGGTGGAAAATTCACCTCCAATGAGTTTAACATCTTTTGTGAGAATCATGGCATAAAGAGGCATTTTTTTGCCCCTAGGATTCTTCAACAAAATGGAGTAGTTGAAAGAAAAAATAGGACTGTTTAAGAAGCTGCAAGGACAATGATGAAAGAGGAAAATCTACCAGAAGTCTATTAGAGAGAAGTAATTCATACTATTTTTTATATACTTAATAGAGTTCAAGCAAGAGAAAATAGTACAAAGACTCCCTATGAGCTATGGTATGGAAGCATTCCCACTGCCAAGTACTTCAAAGTGTTTGGAAGCAATTGTTATATCAAAAGAGATGAAGATAACTTAGGAAAGTTTGATGCAAGGTCTGATGAAGATATCTTTCTTGGATATTCTACTAAAAGCAAAGCCTACTGATGCTACAACAAGATATTGAGAAAGATTATTGAGAGTGCAAGTGTCAAGGTTGATGAAGATTTACAAAATAATTCAATGGTGATCCCAATCAATGAGTTGGGGGTGAACCAAGGGTAAAGGGTCATGATTTGAGTCAAGATTTTGAATGGATTCAAGGGTACAAGTGTTATGATTGAGTTCAAGGGTAAAGAAACTATCATATTCATATATTTCAATGAATTCATTGATGGTAGTTTCCTCATCTATATATGTAGCATTAGAGGACTCTACTTCCTTACTTGAAGTACACGTAATACTCAAGGTCTTATCTTTCTACACGCCATATCCTAAACTAGGGACTTTTTGCATACAAGTAGGTTGTATTGTTTCCAAGATACCTTGTTTGTGTAAACCTAGAGGGATTTTACCATCATATCCCATTTTTTTCATAAGATCAAATCCTTTTTTGTACTATTCAACATGTATCTTTATCTCTAGTTTTTCAGTTTGTTCTTTTTTTGTATCCTCATCTTTGTACAACCATCTCAAGAGATCAACTTCTTCCTTTTCATCATAAAGAGGTTGCCATTTTTTGAAATTAGTTAATTTAAAAACCAATGTAGTATTGGTATCTAATGTGGTCTTAGTCATTTATGGTTTTCCATAGGTGTGGGGAGATAAAGGTAACTTTCCAATGCAAAGAGCGCAACTCAAGGTATATTCCCCTACTCCTTGTTCTTTCACTTGTATTTTAATCTCAGCTTCATTGGATTTTGAGGTAGATGCCTTTAAGGACTTAGGATCAACATATGTTTGATAAGGAAGTGCTTCATGATTGCTAGGGATTGTGATTTCAATTTTAGGGCTTAGATTATTGCAATACATGAAAGGGCTTGGATCTCCTAGTATTGTGATTTCGACACCATTGTGTGGGAATTTAATGCATTGATGGTATGTAGAAGGTACTGCTTGCATTGCATGAATCCATGGTCTTCCAAGGAGGATGTTATAGGTTAGAGGGAGATCAAGGACTTGGAAAACCACATCCTTTATCACGGGCTCAACCTTGATTGGTAAAGGAATTGATCCTTTAGATGAGTGTTCCTCTTCATCATATGTCTTTATGTTAATCTTTTAATTTGGATCAACTGCACTTTTAGAGAACCCTAATTTTGTGATCATTTTTTGAGTACAAATATTAACACCTTCTCCTCCATCTATCAGAACTTGCTTGATATTGACTTTATGGACAAGGACTTCAATGTGTAGAGTTGTGTTATGTGCTTATCAGATGGATGAATCATCATTCTCAGTATAAGTGAGAGTGTGAGGAGAGGTGATGTGTCCCACCATAGCTTGGAATTGATCTACATGCAAGTTTGTAGGCACTATAGTAGTAACAACTGCTTTCTCTAGGATATATTTATGCTTAGGAGATAGGAATAGCAGCTCAAGTATGGAAATTTGTGTGGTTGTTTTACCTAAATGATCTATGAGGTTGTATCACAAAGCTGGTGCAAAAAGTTTTGAATTAGGACCTCTAAGGGTAACTGTGCCTCTACGGGTAGTAACATTGCAATTAGGCTCTTTTCATTTTATAATGAAAATGTTTGCATGATTATCAACCTCACTAATGTTATTTATGACATATTCAAACTTAGTAGCAGTATAGTTTACACCATCCCCAGATTCAAGGGTCTTTCCTTTATCCTTGTCATGCTTAGGGAAACGAATTTTAAACAACTCAAGATCAGAGTTACCAAAAGGAGTGTGTCCATCAACTATTATCTTACCATCATCAATAAGGTCTTGTATCACATGTCAAAGTTTATTGCAACTATTAGTATTATGTCCTTTGTGTCTATCATAGTCACAAAAGTGATCCTCATTCCACCATGGGGGTTTGACTTGTGGATTATATTCTCTCATCTCAAGGAGCATTATAAGATCATTTTCAAGGAGTTCTTTTAATTCTGATTCAAACGATTGTCCCAATGGTGTAAAATTTTATTTAGGGAAACTTCTTTGTTTTTATTTTCCTTTGTGTAAAGATGAACCTTTAAGGTTGTAGATAGGTGATGATGTTTTTGTCATTTTTGCATCAACAACTTTGTCATTGACCATATTCTTGTTCTTAACCCAAAAAGGTGTCTTGTTTCCCAACTTGATTTTTGATCTTTTTCATTATTAAGTTTAATAGCCCCATCATCGATGAGAGTTTATTTGATTCAAAATCCTGTTTCTATGACTTCATCAAAGGAATCCAAGCATTTGAGGAAAAGTTCCTTTCCAATTTCCTTGTTTAAATTTTGACAAAAGAGGTCAACCAATTGTTTGTCTAGAATGTTATAAGGCACTCATTTTTTCAAATGTCTCCATCTTTGTGAAAATGACACAAAATATTCTCCTTGTTTTTGCTTTGTGTTAAAAAGGTCTGACATGGTCACTTCAAGTTAATAGTTGTAACTATAATGTGAAACAAATTTACCAGCCAGTTCTTGAAAAGATTTGATGGTCGGGGGTAATTGTGAAAACCCCATTCCATATCTTCTCCTCCTAGACTACAAGGGAATAATCTCATAAGATATGTCTCATCAACTGTGAATTCCAAGGTAGCAGCGCAAAATTATCTTAAGTGATCTTTAGGATCTCTTTTTCCCCTATATTTATCAAGTCTCAGTATGTCCCAGTGATTAGGAAAAGGCGACATTGGTATGCTCAGATCGAAAGGATAAGGACATATATCTTTAATGTAAAACTTGTGGGATGATGTTTTATTGTTCTTGAGAGTAACTGATTCTTGTCTCAAGGCTCTAATCTCATCCAAAATTGGATTATTTGTAGGTGTAGGTTTTGAAATCTTTGAAGATCTCTTGTAACCAGGTTGTAAATAAAAGGGTATGTGATCCTTGGTTCTATCATCATTGTTTGTTTTGGTATACTTAGATTCATTAGATTCATGTTTTTCATTCATCGCAAGTAATGATATGTTGAAATCAGGAGGCAATTTGATTCCTTCATCAATAAGGGCCCTAAAGTATTGTTGCAAATTACATTTGACCACCTCTTTAAGTAGTTTAGTGAATCTATGATCATGAAGCGATTCTTCTATATGAGATTGGGTTACTTATTTGTAATCAGTTTCATTAATTTTACTAGTTGCAACACTAATGAAATCTTCCCCATCAAAATCATTTCCCTAAGGGTGTCCTTCTTCTTGAAACATTCTTATTCTTGTTTAAGGGGACATAGTCAATTTTTCTGATCTTTGACCTAGGACTAAACAGTGTATGAGACTCAAGATTAAGATGTAGTGCAAACTGATATGACTCTAAGATAAGATATGGGAATGGAATGGTATGAATCTACAGATGACAAGCTTAATATGATAAAAATGCAAGAACTCGAGGCAACTCTAGGTCCGAAGATAATTGTGATGCAAGGTTTTACTCGTGCTATGATGGATAGACACACAGACAAGTCATCAAGAGAGGGTATGCTAAAGTAGGAGATGATGATATAATATTCCCTAACTCAAGGATAATGAACCTCAAGTGATATGGGTGATTAATAGCCAACGTTTGATTCAAGACCTATGGAGAGTAACCTAAGTGCAAGCTAAAAGTTTTGTTTGACTAATAATGGATATGCAAGGATTGAGGACATGACTAAATAGAATGATCATAATATGCAAGGATTGAAGGATCAGAACTAAAGAACGATGCCCCAAGAGATTTAAATGCTAGGCTCATTTTGGACATGTAAGTCTAGTTTGTTCCTCAAAGGACGTTGATCAAAATTTCTCAGCAATATGTCTTGGTTACAGTAGTTCTTCAAGATGCATTTTTTGATAAACCTTGAACTACGATGTCTATGTTTGAAAAAGTAGAATGTGGATTTTTTCTTAGGGATTTTAGTTTTGCAAGAGATCATGCACACATTTGTGTTGTTTGACTTTTTGAGCAAGATTTTGATATTTTCAAGGTTGAAATGTTATAGATTCTAAGTGTGATGTTTAATTGAGATTGAAAATGTTTGTTTTGAACACACACACAAAACATGACAAACATAATGCTTTGGATGACTCTAATACAAAATCAGAGTAAAAGTCTAAATAGGGGCCTAGACTAGCCCAAAAATTTTCATTGGTCTCGACAAATTTGAAAACACTCATAAGCATGCACAATCTAGGCTAGAAAGAGGATACTACTTGTTGAGTCCCTACTTGGATTACTCCATATACTGAGACAAGGCGGACAACTAGAGATATTGGTGACATTGGCTCCCCCACCACAACACACGCACACCAAATTTCTTACCCCAAAGATCCAAATACCTTATGAACTAAGGTATTTTCTGTCTCCACCATGAATAGTACGTGTAGGATGGTTTCAGAGGTATGACCTCCTACACCAACAAACAAAAAAGGTTTTTGGATTTTACAACAAGTGGTTTCTAGTTAGTGTTTCAAGATAATCTAGTGTTTATACATGTGGTGGTTCACTCATTTAGAGGTCTCCCAACCCTTAGAAAGGGTTTTTACGCATCTCATAGATACTGAGGGAGACTTTCGTCGGTATAGAACATTTGCACCAAGTGATTGATTACTTTCATCACAACCACAATTATTTGTATAGCGGACCAAAATGAAAGTACCGATTGGGTCATTCCCTCTCACAAATCAGGAGGTAGGCCCTCTAAGGGGATAAGAACATAAAAGAGTGTTGGGAATAGGATGCCATTTAATTGCAATCGTAAACATTATTTCATGTATCTCCTAAGTCCTTAGAAAGTGTTCCCCAACACTAGGATTAGAAAGAGATTAAATTTGAATGAAATAAACATGTTAATTGACATTTGTAATTAATTCTAAATGATAGGAACATGTGGGGACACCCATGAAGAGCTCCTACAAAATAGGAGCACATGGGGCACCCACATGGAAGGTGGAACTCACCTTGAGTTAATTGTTTGGAGTAAAAGATAACACTTCAGTAATGCATGCAAAGATCCTAGAAGTTAAGGATTGATGTTTGCATGCATGGAGTTCAATTTAGTTCAGTTCAATATGGTTCAGTTATCTTCAGTTGCATGTAGTTAGTTTCAGTTGAATTCTAGTTGACTTCAGTTGACTTGGAATGCATGACTAATGACTTGAGTTGCATGACAGATAACAGGTGACTACTTTCACTTAATAGGGGATGATCAATCATGCATGATATTTGCATGAATGGTGGAGAGATATGTTTCAGTTAACAAAGATTTACTTGGACCCACCTTGGGTGCCCAAGTTGGCATCTTGGAGTTAACACTTTTGCATGATAAGATATTTTATAAGGCTAAGTTAAGTGGGCCCATTCTTGAGCGCCAACTTTGAGGATAAGCTTACAAGATATCTTCAGAATCAACGTTGACTTAGGACTTCAGTTTGGGACACATAAATGGATGAATGACTTGTTTTGAAATTGCTCTTCATGATAGAACTCTACTTGCAAAGAATTGGCATGGGTTTTGTGAAATAAGCATTGTGCTTTGTAATTGTAAACTCTTTGGAGTTTACAAGGCTCATTATTGTCTCTAAATTGCAGCAAGTTGAAGAGAGTTTTATCCAATTTTATTGCAGGTTGTGAAGAAGAATTGTTGAAGGAAAAAGAAGCATCTCAAGCAAAGGATTGGAATTATTGTAATCTTATTCTGAGATTAAATAAAATATTGATTCTTGGTGGAGTTTTTTCCTGAAAGGGTTTCTCCACGGTATATGTTGTGTAACTTCTATCTTCTGGTCTTATTCTTCTACAATCTTTTGTCTACTTCTACAAATGTTAAAATGAATTAAACATATAATCATCCACAAGGAAATTGTAACAAAGAACACTTAATTAGATCTATACTATAATAGTTTTACAAGTTTTAAAGCTACAAAATTACCTCCATTTTAAACATTTGGTATCAGAGCTGAGGTTGGGTAGAGTTTGGGATGCCTTTCTCTTAAAAGTTTGAAGGTTTTTTCGTTGTAGTGGGAGCTTTTACTATTGTGTTATTGCTGATTTTAGAAAATAAGTTTGTTACAATGAGTTTTAATTCTCGTTTAGATATTGAAAGATTCAATGGATCTAATTATGAGATGTGGAAACTAAAAATGGAGGATCTCCTTGAAAAGAGAGATCAGTGGTTAGCTGTTGGTAATGAGACAAAGTCACCTACAATGATGTCAGATGAGGATTGGGCTAAGCTTGATAAGAAGGCAAGAGGGACCATAAGATTATGTCTTGCTAATGTTGTTCTCTTGAATATTTCAAAAGAAACTACTGCATATAAGTTGTGGAAGAGAATAGGTGATATTTATCAAACTAAAAGTCTCACGAATAAGTTGTATCTGAAAAGAAAGTTGTATTCTTTAAAGATGAAATATAGCGATTCTATTGCAAATCATTTGAATGCTTTTAATTTGATTCTAAGTTAGTTAGCATCTGTAGATGTAAAGCTAGAAGATGAAGATAAATGCATATTGTTACTTTTTTCTTTACCAGAATCTCGGGAAAATCTAATTGTTGCTATCAGTGGTAGTGGTACAGATCCGAAGATGGATAATATAATTCCTACTCTCCTATCAGAGGAGATGAGGAGGAAGTATAAAATGGAAATCCAAGATTCCTTGTTTGTAAAAGGTAGGCCTGAGAAAAGGAACCTAAGGGAGACAAGGAAGGGAAGGGTAAGTCAGAAGGATGGAGTGAGGTAAAGTGTTGGAACTATGGTAAACCAGGACATGTGAAGAAGGATTGTAAGAACAAGAAAAAGAGTTTTAATTCTTCTACAAAGGAATCCTCGGATGAAGGTAATCATGCTTTGATCATTTCATGTAAAAATGTTAGTGATGACTCTTTGCTTGATGTTAAAGAGTGATCTTCATGAGGAGGATGGTAGTCATGATGTCATGTGTAGCTTGCACCACGGTTCAGTGGGAGTTGTTGGTAGTGACATAGATGCATCATTGGTAAGGTTATCTTCATGTGATTGGGGATATGGTTTTTTCTTGGTTTAGAGTGGTTGCTATTATGTCATGGTTTACTCTTGATATGCATTTAGAGTTTGGCATGGTACTTGTTCTCTTGAGACTAGGATGTATATATGTTATGGTGCATGTGATCTCCTAGTAGGAGACGGTTAGATCATGTTGTCATGTTTATGTTCTTGATTCATGATTGAAGCTTTGACATTGATCTTGTGTAGTTCTCTTGAGTATTGGGTACATTAATCATTTGATTGACTACTTCATGATAGTGCTATGTTGCATTTGGATTTTGGCATGGATTGGTTGGTTACAGGTCCTCATGGATAGTTGGAGAAATAGGTGAGGCTTGAGTTCTCTTATGGTAAGTGATATATGTTGGAATGGTTACTTGTAAGAAAATATATTTTCAACAGTAAAGACCGAGAAGCCTACACCTTGGTTGGGTGTGAGTTCAACACACTCGGCGGTTTCACATGCCTCCAAAGAGGCAATTTAGATATAGAGACTAGGGAAAGGTATTATTTTTAATTGCAAGTAATTTAAACTTGAATGTGATAAGTGCTATGTGTTTAGCCAAAAAATCCTATATATCATGCTCATACTAAGCATGTTGATGTTTAGTATCACTTTGTACGAGAAATGGTTGAGAGTGGGAAGGTATTAATTGAGAAAGTTGACACTTTAATTAATGTTGCAGATTATCTTATGAAACTAGTTCCTGCAGATAAGTTCTGTTGGTTTTAATCATTTGCTTGGATCTTCATGATTATGCAAGTTGCATTTGAAGTTGGCATAGATTGATTAGTTGGTGCAGGAAGGCCATTGGCCTTGAGTCCTGTACTTGATTTATAATAATGATTCCTTGTTTAGAATAACTGCAATGTATAATATCAAGTGGGAGAATGTTGGGAATATGATGCCATTTAATTGCAATCCTAAACATTATTTCATGTATCTCCTAAGTCCTTAGAAAGTGTTCCCCAACACTAGGATTAGAAAGAGATTAAATTTGAATGAAATAAACATGTTAATTGACATTTGTAATTAATTCTAAATGATAGGAACATGTGGGGACACCCATGAAGAGCTCCTACAAAATAGGAGCACATGGGGAACCCACATGGAAGGTGGAACTCACCTTGAGTTATGTTAACTGTTTGGAGTAAAAGATAACACTTCAGTAATGCATGTAAAGATCCTAGAAGTTAGGGATTGATGTTTACATGCATGGAGTTTAGTTTAGTTTAGTTCAGATCAGTTCAGTTCAATTCAATTTAGTATCAGTTCAGTTCAATTCAGTTATGGTTTAGTTATCTTCAGTTGCATGTAGTTAGTTTCAGTTGAATGCTAGTTGACTTAAGTTGACTTGGAATGCATGACTAGTGACTTGAGTTGTATGACAAATAACAGGTGATACATTCAGTTAAGTGGGGATGATACATCATGCATGATATTTGCATGAATGGTGGAGAGATATGTTTTAGTTAACAAAGATTGACTTGGACCCACCTTGGGTGCCCAAGTTGGCATCTTGGAGTTAACACTTTTGCATGATAAGATATTTTATAAGGCTGAGTTAAGTGGGCCCATTCTTGGGTGCCAACTTTGAGGATAAACTTAGAGGATATCTATAGAATCAACATTGAGTTATGAATTCAGTTTGGGATTCCCAAATGGATGAAGGACTTGTTTTGACATTGTTTCTTCATGGTAGAACTCTACTTGCAAAGAATAGGCATGGGTTTTGTGAAATAAGCATTGTGCTTTGTAATTGTAAACTCTTTGGAGTTTACAAGGCTCATTATTGTCTATAAATTGTAGCAAGTTGAAGAGAGTTTTATCAAAATTTATTGTAGGTTGTGAAGAAGAATTGTTCAAGGAAAAAGAAGCATCTCAAGCAAAGGATTGGAATTATTGTAATCTTATTCTGAGATTAAATAATACATTAATTCTTGGTGGAGTTTTTTCCCAAAAGGGTTTCTCCATGGTATATGTTGTGTAACTTCTATCTTCTGGTCTTATTCTTCTACAATCTTCTGTCTACTTCTACAAATCATAAAATGAATTAAACATATTGTCATCCACAAAGAAATTGTAACAAAGAACACTTAATTAGATCTATAGTATAATAGTTTTATAAGTTTTAAAGCTACAAAATTACCTCCATTTTCAACAAAGAGATGGGTATGGTTTATGATCACTAAGTTTGCATAAGGTGAGAGCATACACCTACCACCTTACAAGCATAAAAAACAATGATTAATTAACCCCCTATTTAATCTATGTGCAAACAAACACCTGAAAAAGAGATCTAATTAATGAAAGCCCTGCAAAGCCACCATTAGTAGTTTAAATTTCCAGTCTTTGACAAAAAAACATCAAGTTGAAATTTCAAATATTTGACATGCGAACCTACACCACACTAATTATTAGTTCGCCATAAGCCTTTGACAACGTCTTGCAACAATTAGATTAGTAGTCTAAGTAATGACTTTGATAACATGCTACAAAACCAATTTCGTTAGAAGTTTAATTTTTTTCCTTTGGCTCTCAAAAAGGTATTGCACAAAATGATTAGTGAAAACACTCAAAAAATAGATTCAAATAAAAAACTAATCACACCATTAAAATCTTTTTTGGAAATTTTATGAACTTTTATGAAATTATCAAAAATCAAGGTTTGAAATTAAAACATTCTTTTTAACCAATTATGTACAACCTAATTTCTAATTTTTTATATGAATAAATGGCCTAATCCAAAACATGCATGTCAGAATAAGCTTTCCAATGCCTTCAAAAACTTGAAAAACCAATGAATAGTTGGTAAATTATGCTAGTTTTACTACAGGTTAGTATTTCAGAAATTGTGAAAAAAATGAAGTAAGCACTCAACAATTGATTCAACTTCTATAAATTGATTTTCTACCCAGCAACTGAAACCATATTCATCATTAATAGATTTTAAAAATATGTAGCAATAAAAAAGCAACCAAAAAGTGCATATCCGTACAATGTATGGATTAACAAAGAAAGTCTCTGCAAACCACATTTTTTAAAGTTTAAAATACAAATTTTCACCAAAATATAGAGTATAATATATGAAAATTTATGGAATGATGCTTTCAGATGCAATGGTGATGTCCATTTTCCCTCAAAAAACTTCTAAAATTTTTTATTTTCACCACCTCTTGAAAGTATTCATAACCTGCAAGACATAAACACCAAAAACTTGCACCCAAGAAAGTTGGAAAAAGAAAGAAGAAAATGTTCTCCGCGTCAAGTTCACCAATTGTATGGATCTAAAAATTCTATTGAAGAAGCTTAAATCCTTGAAGGAAACCACCAAACCATTAGAATTAAGCTTATAAAATCAATTCCAAAACAAAGAAGCACAAATAAGCATAAAGGAAATTGAATGCAAACAAACAAAGCAAATTATACCTTTATACCTTCATTGGTTGATCTCCATTGTTCTTCTCTCCTTCACTTTTGAATATTTAAGATATGTTGCTCTCAATTTTAAAGTGCACAAAGTAAAAAGCTTAAGATGAAAGTGGGGATAGAAAAATATTGAAGATGGTGCTAGTTCAAAATGATAATTTCAGTGAAAGGTGAAGATGGTGGTGGTTAGAGAAATGAAGAGCTCAAAGCTCGAATTTATAGATGAGAAGATGGTGAAATACACATACGAGATTGAGTAGAGAAATGAAGGGTTGAGATTGAATGAGACAAATTTCATGGGAAACTTGCTCATTCTCAAATTTGAAATTAGTGCCACGTAATTGGAGAAATTTGTGGAATGGAGGAAAAATTAGTGGGTGGAAGAAAATCAGCCAAATTAACTTGGCAATTTGGAAGAGCTTAAATTTCAAAAATCCTGGCCATTTGGAAGAGTTTAAATTTTGAAATTAGTGGAGGTGTGTAAGAGTTCATTTTTTTGAAAATTAAAAATCATTTATTTTCAAAACCATGGATAGTCAATTAAATTTAAATAATTTAATTAATTGTTAGATTAGTGAGATTAAATAAATAAAATTATTTATTTAATCAAAGATAATGTTAATAATTAAATAATTAAGTAATAAATATTTAATCAGATGGATTAATGAAATGGGAAATATTAGTATAATTAAATAATAAAAATTATTTAATTATGTGTGCGCGAAAAGAGGGTGAAATTGGATTAAGGGTTAGACAAGGAATTATGGTTAGATAAAGAATTACATTTAGATGAAGAATTAGACAAGAAATTAATCAAAAATTGGCATCATAAGCTTGGGATAATTTTAAGTGTCTGCACCTCCTACTCAAACTTCATTTTTGAAGATTGCTTGGATTATTGGTCCCTCTTTTATTATTTGGAATATGTCGCTAGAAAGGAATTGAAGGATATTTCAAGGTGTGCAAATGGGTGCAGCTTAATTATGGCAAAAGATCCTCAATAGGATCTAGGAGACCATTTCTGAAAAATGTGATTTTTCTGAAACTGGGTCTCCTAGTGATGCAAATATCATTAAGAACTTGAAGTTGGAGGTTGGTAGGTTAGGTTCTCCTTTTGGCAGAAGGCCCAGTCATACCAAACAAAAGGTTTAACGAGAAGTTAAGTGGACTCTCTTGCATAGTGGATTCCTGAATGTGAATACTGATGGTTCCTCTCGGGGAAACCCTGGGCATGCAAGGATTGGTGTCATTGGCAGGGACAGTGAAGGAGGTACGGTGTTTTTCTTTTCAGTGTATAAAGGGAAACAAACCAATAATCTTATGGGAGCCCTTTCCATTCTTTATGCGATAGAATGAGGGTACTCCCTCAATTGGAGGTAGATTATTTGTGAGTCTGATTCACAAATTATTGTGGATATGCTAAATGATAGGCTAGAAGGTGCTAGTTGGTAACTGGCTGTGGTGTTTAAGCAAGTTATGCGATTGTGTGATTCTCTGGAGTCTATCTCCTTTCGTCATATTCCTATGGAATGGAATAGTGCAGTGGGCTACTTGGCCAAGTGGGCATCGGAGCATGAGGAGGGGTGCGATGTTAGAGATTGAGGCCTTTTGCCTCCGGATTATGTGGGGAATTTGGAGAAGGTTATCTTGGAGGATAGGAATATGTAATTGGATCCTTTTGGGGCTCCCTTGGGGAACCCTTGTTGTTTCCTAGTTTTTATGTACTTTCTAATTTCTCAATAAAAAATTTACCCCCTTTTTTAAAAAAAAAATCTTGTAAATCAACACTTCAAATTATTGTCACCATTTTATTGTAGCTTGTTGAAATGAAAGATCTACTTGTGATAGCTCATTTTTTACTAAAATAATATTTTAATGTATTCTCGACACTAGTACAAATGATTTAAAACATAAATCATATTGAAACTTTCCTATAACATTTAACAATATAAGCCTAAACCATAAGAAAACTATAGAAAAAGCACAAAAAAGTGAGCACAAACATAAAACAAAATATTTTAAATAATTTTTATTGTGTAGGATTGCACATTAGCCTAGATACTCCTACATTAAGAAAAGTGTTAGTGTACACTTTTCTACTTTATAATATTTTATAGTAAGTGTGAGCATAATGTTGATAAAGAATTATGTATAATTTAAAAGTTAGATTTATCAAAGCATTTATATGTGTATTAATAGCTTAAATAATTTTTTTATTCAAAGAGGATCGTGATTTGAAGTGACATTTCAAAGAAATGACAAAAATAGTTAAGTATGTCTACAAATAAAATAAAAATAGAAGTTTGAAACTAAACCAATAACAAACTCCTATTATAAATAATCTAAGAGGTGTGTATTTAATAATGATTATTTATAAATTATCTATTAATTATTATAAAAAAATATCTCGTATTAGGAAATAATTCATCCAATGTAAGCTTAAAATTACTTTTTGATATAAAAGGTAGCATGTAAATATAATATTTATGACTCGATTTGATCTATTAGTAAAAAAATATATTCTTGTAAAGAAAAATCACGAGTTTGAATCTTGTAAAAGATAAGATATATATACATCATATTGAAGCACATTTAAATACCTCCTACATAATAAAAATGAAAAATAATCTCATATTATATAAATCTAGTCAAAAAACATCATAAACTATAAAATAACATTTCCTTTCATTTTCCACCTATTACGAAAAAGACATTTTTTTAAAATATCCTACATCTCAATTCAAAGTATCATTAGAATATAACACCCACTTGACCAAAATTTATAGAAACTCATAAACAAATACTACCACCACTAACTAGTGATGCATGCAAGCATATTCATATACAAGAATCACATGATTCAAAATTTATATAATATAATTTAACTTTTCAATTTTTAGTTGACATTTACTCAAATAATGTTTAATAAGCATAATTGACTATGATTAAAAATTGCTTTTCTTTTGTTTCTCTGCATTGGGTAATTCATTTGAGGACACCATTTTATAACTAATTCCTCACTGATATAATTTTAAAATTCCTCATAAACAAAATCATGATGAAACTATTATAGGGCCCACTTGTCCATTCTCATTACAATTTACAAAAATAAATCGTATTAGAGAAAAAGGTCAAAAGGATTTTTAAACTAGAATAGAGTACATAGCATTAATAGTAGACAAAGAACAAAGAGAGACAAAATGCATAACAAACTAAATAGATTAACAATTGTACATGAAGACATTGATTAGAGTTATAAAGAAATTTGTCATTACTTTGAGGCTTCTTCATCTTGTACTTGTCAAGCTTAGCTTAAAGTTAAAATGGACACTCTCACTAGATGACATTTGGAATGAGTGGATGGTGATTGTGGAGTTGTATTTTACATTGAAATTTTAGGGATGGAGATAAATTTCAAAATTGATGTTTTATGCAAGCAATCAATTTTTTTTAGTGGATTGAGCAAGTTCTTGACTTGGTTTATTATAATTGTTGTATAGATGGTTTGCGTTGCATCAAAAGATTGATTTGTTAATGTTTGATACAACCACTAGCGTTAATGAATCTATAGGAGGCGGTTAAGTCATGTCACAAAATTGAGCGTTGTGCTGCATAGCTCAAGGAGACCAAGGACACACACCTTGCAACAATCCCCCACCCCAACCCCCTCCCGCCCCGCACCCCCTCCCCCCCCCCTCAAACACAAGTGAGGGGTTTCTCAAAGAATATTTGTAATAAATTACAATATGTATCATAAACATGTGTTTAGGTTATCTTTAATATTTCATTTTTTTAGTCGTTATGTTCATTGTTTAGTTTTTGTCTACTACTCTTTCAAGTTTTTGTATTTCAATGTATTGATTATGAAACATGTGCAATGGGTAACGAAACACATCACTAATTTGTAGTTTGGTTATCTCTTCTCATTTCTTTTTCAAGTGTTCATGTTTGTCACGTAACTTTTGTCCATTCTTAAAGCTTGTGTTGTTGACTAGCTTTTGAACTAACAAGAAAGTGTAAAATATCCAATAAAATTTATCATCAATTTATGATTAAGTTATCGCATCTTTATTTTGAATTATCATACCTATCATTAAACTTTTGTATATTATTATGAACTTAAATACGTGTCTAATTTACAATGAAACATTATATACAATATGAAACTTGTCACTAATTAATAATTAAATTATTTATAATCACCACTTTCTGAATTATCATGTTTCTCACTTAACTTTTGCCTGCAGTCCCAAACTTAAATACTTAGACAAACTCTTAAACTCACTAATATATACTATATATTTTTATCATTATTATTATATTTAAGAATATATAAAAAATTGAAGTTTGGTAGGTAACGCCTTCCTCTTATGAATTTTTGGTCTTAATTAATGAAAGAAGCATGAGTACAAAGTCTAAGAATGACTTAGGCTAAGCATTTTTCTAAGCCTAAAAAGTCCGGGTGAGGTAGCATTGAAAATTGTATACTTTAAAGACGAGTTTTGATTAATTTTAATATAAATTAAAGAGCCGTGGGAGTGGTTGGGGGTGGGAGTGGTTGGGGGTTAGGAGACTTTTTTTAATATTAAAATAATTTAGGATTTTAATATCAAATATTTTAATAAATAATTTTTTTTCTATAATATTTAAATAATCTTTTTATAGGAATTAATTATATTTTACATTTTTAAAGTAAATTTAATATAAGTAAGCAATTAATTTTAGTTTGAAGAGTTGAAATAATGATTGATACATCTATGTTTTTTAAAATGGTGAGGAGGGATTAGGACATAGTTTTGTGTGGTTTAAAGACATTCTATTGTAGATTACATTATATGATCCAAAACTCCATTTGGTGATCAAATGTATAAACTCAAAAGTTCTAGCAAAGAGTTGAATGTTTTGTCTTCTATTATGGATTGATTTTGCAGATGTAAAAATGAACCTAGTTTATGGGTTTGATCTATACCCATAAAATAACTTGTACACTTCTAAATGTCTAGAATTTGCTTTATTTGCTCTTTAGGATTTCTATATGAAAAATAAGTAGTGTTGATGAACACCTTTGTGAGTTTGCTAACTGAGGATCTTCTCCTTATGTCAAACCCCTTTATCCAAATTAATAGGTGGTGGATGAACACCTTTGAGAGTAATGACCAAAGACAAAAGCAATCATGTATTATGCCATATTTTTTCGCTAAACATAAATTTCAATGTACTTCTCTAATGTGTGGTGGATGTATCTTGCTTGCTATCATATAGGTGGAAAAATGAATTAGGCTTTGTCCTTTGTACAATATCCTAGCACATAAATCAATACATTTTATTCTCAAGTTGGCAAATAATGGTTAGTAAGAAGGAGTTTGTTTGAGCCTAAATTTAAATTCTAATTTGAAAGTTAGGTGATCATTTTTTGTCACTTACAAATTTCACCCAAGATAAAGAATAAATAAAATGTAGATCAAGACTAGTCCACAAGGATTTATGCAAATGATATCAAGTTAGATTCAAGTTAATTTTCAACTTTTACATAGAAGCACGCCACCTTCAAATTAATCATTGCATTAGGGAAACTCAAATAACACAACTCCAAAATAAAGGGGGGAAGTGCACGGTGTGAAATTTTCACCCTTACATTTTTTCCCAGTTTGACTTGTTGAATTATAATGAAGATGCATGTCAAACTAAACAAGCAATTAACCTGAATGTAAAAATTTAGACTCATAAAAATGATATAGATAATGATGATTATTTTGTACATTGTCCTCATAATGAACACTCCATCTTCAAACTTTTATTTATATAAAAAGTTAAATGAGTAGCATCTATCACTAAAACGGGAACAAAGAACAATTACTTTAAAAATGGTGAACATAAAGTGATACATTGAGCATAGTAGGATCCATGTGAAAATATATTAGGTGTAGTAGGAAGCCATGTGAAAATATATTAGGCATGGTAGAAAGCTATCATAAGCATGAGATCATCATTGTGATTGAATTCATCAAAGGAATATGAATGAATAAGCAATGTAGTGGATGTAAAAAATAGCATTGTATGATAAACATGTGATAACATAGTAAGATGCTATCATGAAAACATATATAAAGATGCAAAACTAGGTGCCCCCAATATTGTACCCATTGAGGTTTCGAAACATGTACCATAGGATAAGTATGTAAATTTAAACACAATGTCATAATAGGTGAGCATGATAGCCATAAGTAAACATGAAAAATTCATAAGTAGGTGAACATGTAAGCATGCTAACCTAATATATAAACATGATAAGAATATGAATCATAGGATAAATGTGCATGTAGCATCATCAATGTAGAACAAAATAACTACTATAAAGAGGATGCCCTCAAAAGGGGAAGCATGAAATCTAAAAAAAATGAAGAAATACATAGGAAATAATTAGTTTCCAAAAACCATAATTTAAATCATATCAAATCCATAGGGAAGGACAAGAATAATACTCAAATAAACACAAGAAATAAAGTTAACATAAAACACACATGCTCATAGTCACTTTTGTGAACATACACTAACACATCTCAAGTGATCAAAGTCTCAAGAAATAATATGGGAAAGATCTTCTCATAATAAATCATCCTCATCTTGATCATAAACCACAATGTCTCCCTCTTCTATCATATCATATTCAAATAGATTCCTCTCATCACTATGTAATCTAGTGTTACTGATAAAAATGCTTGAAAGAGGACCAATTGCTTATTATTTCATTTTGACCCATTGCTATTACTTTTTTGGAGGTGTCTCAATATGTTTACATTTTATTTGTTTAATAACACATAATTCTTTCTTTGGTAACCATGTACTAGAAAAATCCTTTGAAGATGGAGTGGATTTTTCATTAACAATTATATTTTTATTTCTTCTTAGGTTAGAACATGTGGGGAGTTGACTAACTCCTAGACAAAAAGCACCTATGTACATACAAAAATGCACGAAAACATACATAACGACATACATGGTACCATACATAACATGAAGAGACGATATAGTGTAGGGCCCGCCAAACAAATGATAGAAGTGACGAAAACGGCGACCACTGGAAATCGAAGGAAAGGGAACAAGAAGCGAGGAGGTGTCCTATCGTGGTTTATACGCAGCCATTTTATACGCTGCCACTTTATACACTACCATTTTTTTTCCTCGTGCGAGAAGGTAACCGTTAGTGCAAGAAGTCTGAAGGGCGGTGTGTGATGTGGTTTAAATTGTTGCACACTATTCACTTGGAAAACCCTATGTGCTTCCGGTATTCTCGTTTCACAGGTTGAAATTGAAATGTTGGTGAGCAAGGCTGCACTGTAGATAGGGGAGAGGACCAAGCGAGTTGAGGTGAGGTGTTTCTAACTGACTATATGCTATGTTGAAGGTTTCTATGTATTGTTTTATGTGTTTTTGTATTGTTGCGGTTTAAATTGTTGTGCACTATTCACTTGGAAAACCCTTTGTGCTTCTAGTATTCTCATTTTAATGTGTCTGATGTGGTTTAAATTGTTGTGCACTATTCACTTGGAAGACCCTCTGTGCTTCTGGTATTCTCGTTTCACAGGTTGAAATCAAAATGTTGGTGAGCAAGGCCGTACCGTAAGCAGGGGAGAGGACCAAGCGAGTTGAGGTGAGGTGTTTCTAACTGACTGTATGCTATGTTGAAGGTTTTATGTATTGTTTTATGTGTTTTCATATTGTTTGATGTGTTCTTGTTAAAACCGTGGGAATGTAATGAAATGTGGATTTAAAGCTGTGTTTTTGTTCAAAGCTTTTGTTATTAAAACACCCATTGAGTTGCAAGTGAAAGGTTGTAGAGAAAGGGGAGATTGCAAAAAGTGAGTTGAGGGGTTTGTAATGATTTGTGTTGTTAGTTGTAAAGGGGTTTAAAATGTAATGAGGGTTTTTGTTTGTAAATTGTTTTCAAACTTTAAGTGGGTTTATGGTTTTGTAAAAACCAGTGTTTTGCATCTTAGAATTTTAGAAAACAAAATGAATGTCTTTACAAGATTTTTTTATTTAGACCTTAGGAATTGAATGAAAGGCAGTGTTTTATAAACACCCACAAGGGATTTCCATTTCATTCATATTGGAGTGATAATTGCAACTTTACATTGTATTTTTTTGTCATGGAATTTCAAGAGGCCACATTTGTTTGAGGCATTTTTTCAAACAGTTCACTTCCTTGTCTATGAAAGCATATTAGTGAGCATAATAGTAAGCAATAACAAAGACAAGGTAGTGAACAGTTTGAAAATTTCCTCAAAGAAATGTGGTGACAAACCATAGACAAGGCAATGAACTGTTTGTAAGTATGATTGGTTATGTATGGCTTTCCATTGTGTTTTGGAAGACATATACTCAACTCACATTGTGTTTTCCAATTTGCAATCACACTATGCATGTATATGGTTGTTGGAAGACATCGTGTGTTTACTATGAAAGCATAATAGTAGATTTGGATTGTGATGGCGTTGCAACACCATGGTGATTGGGATGACATGGCAATCCATAGACAAGGCAATGAACTGCTTGTATGTATGATTGCTTATCTATGGCATGCCATTGTATTTTCCAAGTTCCAATCACTATGCATGTAAATGGTTGTCGAAAAACATTGTGTGTTTTCTATCAAAGCATATTAGTAGATCTGGAGTGTCATTGCATTCGAACACCATGGTGATTGGAATGGGATTGCTTGTGAAATGTTTCTATGTATGATTTCTTATATAGGGAATGCCATTGTGTTTTGGTAGACATATACTCACCTCACATTGTGTTTTCCAACTTGCAATCACACTATCCATTATCTTATATGTATTTTACCATTTACTTTAGAGTGTTGTAGATATTTTATGGTCTATGGTTTCATTAAAGCTAACAACGAGAATCCATTATAGATTGTGTTGTGTAAGATTCCATGCATCATACCATAATCATTGTTAAAAGTGTATTCTCTGTTGTGCACTTGAATGTTTTTGTTCTATTGCATTTTTATTCTTTTTTGGGGGTTGTAGACTGCAAGGTAACCCATAGTGATCAGGTAAGATTGAGAGACCATTTTCATTGTTTATTTTATTGCTTGCATTAGAATGACAAGATTAGTATTAGTATTAGATTTATGTGATAACTCTAGAACTTTATGGGCTTAGGATTGGGAAGCAACCCATATCCTCCTAGGTAAAATTCAAAGATTGTCTTCAGTATTCCAATTCATTTCTTGCATTAGAATGAGATGAAATTAGTCTTTTGAAATAAATCTTCCATTTTATGGGGTTAGTTTACATTGTTTTTCCTTGATATTGTGATTTCCTCTTTGTGCCATGTATGCAAGATGATCGTAGGAACTAGTCTCAGGTGCATTTATTAACTAATTTAAATAATTTCTTCCCTCTTTTCCAAACAATGCACCATTTGTTACATATTTCATGTTTCAATTTCCAGAAGAAATTTGTAAATCAGGAATACAAATATGAAAGTTTGACATCAGAGCTTATAATGTACTTGCTTTGTTTTATCGATATGGAGTTTGATTTTAAAGGAATGCTAAGCTCAAACTAGGTTAATCTATAGGTATGTCTAATCTTCAACTTAATACACATATCCAATATGTCCATGTGCGAGGGTATACACTAGAATAAATATTGACTATTTTATACTGGTACATGCTACTGATTCCCAATTATGGCCCTATTTTACATGCCAGGAAAAGTAGGTTTCCATAGCCTGAGAGAAGAAATCCCTGAAATATAAGTTCCATTTATCTTTGTCATAAATGATAACCTTGTTTTATCTTTTGGCATAGAAATGAGTTTCTTATGATATGGATGGTACAATAGCGATGTAGAGTATAATTGTGGTTTTGATTGAGGACATAACTTGTTACGAAATTGTGTGATGGAAGGTCAAATTGATATCAAGTTTGGGCTACTACAGTACTGACTTAATAGATTTATGTTGTAGAATTGTCATAATACATATTACTGTGTTTTTTAATTTTGTATGTTTGATTCTAAAGTTACATAATTTTTGCTGGCGAAAGTTGTCTATTTGAAGAAGTGCATAGCAAAGTTTTTTCTTTTTTTATTGAATTAAAGTTGTTGAGAAAAATATAGAGAACCATGGCTATTCTCAAATAATAGCCATAACTAGTACAACTAGATAGCAGCCAACTAAGTAAGATACATATTAGCCCTCCAAAGAAGGGAAAAATGAAAATAGAAAGAATAAGAAATCTGTCACATACCAAATGGGACTGAAGCAAGAGAAAACTATAAATTGAAACAGTCCCAATTGAATAGTAACCAATTGAAGTGTTCAACTGCGTAGGTTCTCGTATCGGCTTTGATATCCAATTGATTAGCCACATGGTTCATAGTATGATGTATGTCCTTGAAGCATTGATAATAGGATTTGTTCAAACATCCCTCAATACAACGAAGAATTATCCAAGCAGGTTTAGTCTAAGCTAACTTGCAGTTTTGAACAAGAATCATGGAGGCTTAATGTATGCAATCTCCAACCTAAGGCATAGCACAAAGTTTAATGGATTTTTTTTGTGACTAGTATCATAAGGGTATTATTTCAAGTCCTAGGATGCCAAATTTGCTACTTTGTACACTATAACTTTTTCAATTTACAATGGATCTGCATTGCATTAGGACAATGATAGATGCCATGAATGGATCTTAGTCAACTTGATTGGCTAATTGCATACTCTTCAAGATAAGGTGGACAATACTATATAAAGGTTGATTTATGTAGACAAGGAAATGGACTATTTTTGTGTATGATTGCTTATCCATGGGTTGCCATTGTGTTTTGGTAGACATAAACTCACCTCACACTGTGTTTTCCAACTTCCAATCGTATTGTGCATGTATATGCTTGATGGAAAACATAGGGTGTTTACTATGAAAGCATGATAGTAAATATGGATTGTTATGGCATTTCAACACCATGGTGATTGGAATGCCATGACAATCCATAGACAAGGAAATAAACTTTGTATGTGTATGATTACTTATCTATTGGTTCCCACTATGTTTTTGTAGACATATATTCACTCACACTATGTTTTCCAACTTGGAATCTTATTGTGCATGTATATGCTTGTTGGAAAAGATCTGGTGTTTAGTACGAAAGAATAATAGTAAATATGGATTGTCATGGCATTGCAACACCATGGTGATTGGAATTCCATGACAAGGCGTAGAGTAGGCAATGAAATGTTTCCATTGTTTGTTTATGGCTTGTCATGGCATTCGAAGATGATGGTGGTGGAATGCAATGAGAATCCATATTTTCAATTATGCTTGGATACATTTTTTTCAACAATGGATATTTACTATTATGCATGGTGTTTAAAGCCATCAAAATCGATATTTACTATTATGTTGTGATATATTTTTTGCAAGCATGTGTAGCTTGTTCAAAAGAACCTATTTTAGGCTTTTATCCATAGAAGCAAGGCAGTGAACTATTTGCAAGCATGTGTAGCTTGTTCAAAAGAACCTGTTTAAGGCTTTTAGTCATAAAATGTCTCAAAGAAATCTGGCCTCATGGTGATAGAATGTCATGACAATCGATATTGCAGTTGTTGCAATATGGATTGTCATTGTAACACATACTCATTAAAATATCTGTATAATTAATAAATTAGACAAAAATAACGAAACAAATATGATAATAGGAGGAAATTCATTTAAAACCAACTTGACAAACTTCATTAATACGAAAGTACTATTTTAGTCAGTGTCCTAGATAAATTTTTTCCTTTAATAAATTTGAACAATATATGCTCTTTATATTTCAATGATTAACATAATCATGAATTGAATGCAATGATTAGACCGAGATAAGTAATATTAAAGCAATTCAAAAACCTTCACAACCATAAAACATGAATGAGACTATAACACCCTATTTGTCTTGTGTGGAAAACCCTCTTGGGGTAGAAAAACCACTGAAAAATTGCCTCATTGGATTAATCTTAGAACTTATTGTTTGCAATGCTTCATTGGCTATATATCATCATTTTCAATCAATGTTTTAATGATACAGAGAGTATCACTTTTGTTTCTTGTACAACATCTTCTAATCTAGCATCACTCAAGATTCAGATGCAGAAGTTTAAGTACAAAATAATTGATTATTTTCACAAAGCACTAAATGTGTTATCCAAATAACTTTCAAATATGAATCAATGAAATGCCATTTCTAAGCTAAGAATAATACTTCTTTTCTACTCACCATCTTTTTGAAAGAATACATGGAAGGATATATATAGAATGTTATGGATTAGTGATCTGGAGTATCTTTACAAACTAAAAAGTAACTTTCTTCTCTAAATGTCCCTTAAGAGGTAACAATTACAAAATTGAAATGTTTTTAACAAATTTTAATCAATGATTCCTCGAAAAAATTCCTATTGTCCTGACATAATAGTATATCATAAAGATATTTGAAAGTATAACTTGTGTTGCCAAAGATAAAGATAGTTGAACCATGACACATGTGAACAACTAACACTTGACACAATGAAAATGAACAATTGTAATCATATGAATGGAGCTTGACAATAACTAACCACAATGCCAACATGGATTAAGTTACAGATCTAAGATAATAAAAACATTACCCAAACAAAATGAAAAGAATTCAGCTTTGAGTCGATACCCAGCATTGTATGTAGGGTTGGAAGGCAATAACAGAATTTATACATTTTAACCCTAAGAAAACACAGTGGGTTGTATGTTGTATATCACGTAGTGTTTTCCAACTTGCCATTATACATAGACGGTATGGTTGCAATGAAACTCGTGTTTTTTACACATTAAGAATTTCATGAAACTCACCTAAAAAAACTTATTACAACTCTTCGATGGACTAAAATGTGGGTTTAAAAATCGTAATATGATGGTAAATCAAAATGCACTGAATATTTGCAGGTTGGAAAACATGGTGTGGGATGTCAATACATACTTTTATGAATTTCCCACTTGAAATAGGACATGTACATACATGAGTAACGATTATCCCTTTAAACAAAATCCAAGCACATACCATAGGAAGAGCACTTCACTGAAAAATGTCCCCTTTGTAGCATTTGAATTGTTGCAAACTCATGCACTAGGAAATACAAATGGCATAGGAGGAAATGGTATGGGCTTGGATTTGTTCAAAGGGATAATCGTTACTCTCATTACTCATGTATGTACATGTCCTTTTTCAAGTGGGAGACTCATAAAAGCATGTACTGATATCTCCCATTGTGTTTTCCAATGTGCAAATATTGAGTGCAATTTGACATCCCACACTATGTTTTCCAATGTGCAAATATTGAGTGCAATTTGACATCCCACACTATGTTTTCCAACTTGCTAAGAGATAGAGTTTTGAATGTATTGAATACTTTCAAATGATAAAGGGAAAAACATGCGGTAATGAAGTTTTTGTGTTAATGGATGAGTTTGAGAAGTATATCATAGTCGACAAAGCAATACATTTCAAGAGTTAGTGGGTTGAAGTTTTTTGTAACACCCTATGTTTTCCAATATGTAGTGTTACAAACAGTATTCATCTAACTAAGAGCTTTTCTTTTCATAAATTTTTTGTGATGTTTATTTCTATTGTGAAGTAGTCGATGAATTAGTAGTTGGAAGTAAATATCATTTTTTTTTCTAGATGCTCGTAGTGCTATTTGTTACTAACTTTTTTTCCCCTATTTTTTGACAGCACAACCAAAAATGTTTAACTCAAGAATTCACATTGGGAAGCTTCCCCGCGACAATGAGGAAGACAATGGAAGTCCCTTCAGTACAGAGAAGTTGTGTCATGCCTTCAAATTCAATTGTCGTATGGTGGAGGATGTCATTCGCAAGATCGACAGATTTCTTGAGCCCACCGAACCTGTACTCCCATATTCTGAGTTTGATGTGGCATGTTGTTTCCTATCAAACTGCATGGACCTGCTGAAAAACTGTATTCAAGTTCAAATTTTGTGTGCAAAGTATGTTTGGAGTCATGTGGTCAATCACGTTCAAATTCAGGAAGCATTGGAAAGATATGATGTTGATGAGGGTGTCTACCTCATTGGTGGCATCTTCCCACATTCATTGCCTCAAACATCCTTAGATATTAGGTGTATACAAAAAACATTTAGCAGTGCCATACAACATCAGGTTGATCATTTTTTCAACCAAGCAATGCGATTGCATGGCCATGTTGTTGAGCCACACATAGAAGAGGACATATCGAAGATGTATCTTGCCCTACGTGCACTGCTTGACCACCTCGCACCAATTTCGTCAAATGATGAAAGGGTTATTCAGTGGATTTGTGTACAATGCCCCTGCCATTCCAATGAGGGAAAAAAAGTAAAGACATAAAATGTAAAAAGTGAATCTGATTAGGATGTCGAAAGACTTGTTAAATGAGAAATGGAAACTAAAACATTGAATTTGATTTTCCATTAGTCTTTTGAAACACTACAGTTGAATGAATGAGAATTCGTATTGTTGTTTATTAGTGTTTATTACTATATTTTTTATCACTCTTTATTACTATTTATTACTATTTAACTCTTGACTACTATTTTGTTAAACTGCAGATTGTAAAACACACAGTGTTGTAAAAACAACAACCCACTGACAGTCGTAAAACACAGGGTGTTGTAAAGTACTTTTTATTACTCTTGATTAGTGTTTATTGGAAGTATTTTGTATTACTATAATTACTTTATTACTTTTTATTACTGTATTTCAGTATGGACATTTCAAGGTGAAGAACATGAAACATATGCAATGCAATATCACAGGTTCAATTAAAAAGGTATGAATGAGCAAGAACTTTTCAGTAGATAAAGGTCATGAACATTGAACCAATAGTATGACAGTCACCACAACATTTAAGTAAACCTATGCTCAACACTCTCTTTTCCATTATCAATCTTATTCCCAATTTCATCCATGAATAATTTCCTCAATGTGTAGATCCTATTGTTAGCCATAACTTGAGCAGGTGTCGATGATAGCTTTTAGTTCTTGATTACCCAAGCAACAATTGACAAAATTGGGCCTTACTAGATAACATGTGGTGAAAATATTTTTCAGTTATTGTGGAAAATAGTTCGTCACACTATAATGTGTAGTTTTCAATTAACCTTTTTTTGCATGAATTCCATTTCTTTGATCGACTATTTTTATTTTAATGACCTTGATCAAGAATGAGGAGGGTAGGGCTCTGTAAAAGCAGGTTTCCAATATGCTTAGCCTCTTCACGAAGGCTCATATTTGTCTCACAAGTTAGGTATACAAAATATTGTAGCCAATAACAAGCACACTTTTTCTTCTATGCCACTCACAAAGCATCACCAAACACCTCAAATTTTTCAATTTTTTTCCCATGATCTAGTTGCTCTTATCCAGTTTGATAATTTCTTCATATTCACAGTTGGAATGAATTTCATTCGCAAAGTTCATTGATCTGTTTAGCATGTAAACTGGAATGTCAATACTCCACTTCTTGAACTCTCTTTCCCAAGGGAAAATCATGTTTTTTGGAGCAATAATCAAAGGCCTGCTTATAAGATTTTTGTAAGGGCTTAAGCAGGCCTTTGACTATTGCTCCAAAAAGCATGCTTTTCCCTTGGGAAAGAGAGTTCAAGAAGTAGAGTATTGACATTCCAGTTTACATGCTAAATAGATAAGCGACCTTTGCAAATGAAATTCATTCCAAGTGTGAATATGATGAGATTATAAAACTAGTTAAGAGCAACCAGATCATGGGAAAAAAATGAAAAATTTGACATGTTTGGTGATGCTTCTTGACTGGCATAGAAGAAAAAGTGTGCTTCTTATTGGCCACAATCGTTTTCTATGCCTAACTTGTGACACAAATTTGAGCCTTCCCGAAGAGGCAAAGCATGTTGGAAACCTACTTTTACACAACCCAGGCCTCCTCATTCTTAATGAAGGTTGTCATGCTTGAAATATCCAATCAAAGATATAGAATTCATGGATGAATAGGTTGACGAAGTTCTTCATGGATCAAAGATATGGAATTCAATGATGAAAGAAATAGAAATCATGGATCAAAGTTATGGCTAATAGCAGGATCTATAGGTTGACGAAGTTCTTCATGGATGAAATTGGGAATAAAATTGATAAAGGAAAAGAGAGTGTTCACCATAGGTTTACTTAAATGTTGTGGTGAGTGTCCTACTATTGGTTCAATGTTCATGACCTTTATCTACTCAAAATTTCTTGCTTATTTATACCTTGTTAAGTGTACCTGTGATATTGCATTGCATATGTCTGATGTTCTTCACCTTCAAATTTCCATATTGAAATACAGTAATTCACCACTTAGAAAAGGAATTAAAACACAAGAACAAGCTATCATGGTTAAAAGAAGAGGACGCTAATGTTGTTCGGAGAGAGCTGCAATCTTGGTGCAGAGCAACTTGTTGCTCAATTTGATGAAAATACTCTAGATAGGTAGATATGTTGATGTTTAGCAGCTTCGGGCTCAATTCTTCCAGCCTCAAATGAAGACATAAATGGAAAAATTTAATCTCTAAAGATGGCCGACCTTCCTTGTAATCAATATTTATTTGTAATTATGTTTTCTTTGGTGGCCAACCTAGCTATTATTTGGAATTATATTTTTCTTTTGGTGGCTGACCTACTTCTTGAAGAGGTGTGACCTCCCTTGCAACAATGTATATATAGAAGTTCATTCTCCCTCATTTCATCATCAATCAAGTTCATTTCCCTCCTTACAAGTGTGAATTCTTCAAGACTCAAGTGCGATTTGTTCAAGAGAAGAGTGTGAGTTCTTCTAGAAGCAGATTGTGAATTACTTCAAGTGCATATTTGTGTTCAAGGAAGGGAAAATTGTTATTTGTTGTTGTACAACCATTACTGGTGTTGAATATTGGCCTTGTGATAGGCCTCATTGTAAAGAGTTTTTTTTCCATTGTTTATATATATAAGAGATATATTTGTTGTTGGGTTTTTCTCCCTCAAGCGGAGGGTTTTCCCAGGGTATATGATGTGTTCTTGTGTTGATTTTTGAATTAATTTTTCTATGCATTAAATCTAGTCATAAAACTAACAAGATAGAGTGATAATAATGTTCAATAAGGCCATGTGATGCCCTCTTATAATGTTTTTTGTGGTTTTCAGTCATTATGTGGTTATTAGGAGAAATATTGCAAATTTGATAAAATGTTGTTAAGACAATTTTGTAAAAATGCAAAAAATGTAAAATCATCAAATGCCAAGGGTCAGGTGGTTATACAACAGTTTTAGGCATTTGAAGCTGTCATTTGAGGTATAAATATGTGGTGAACTTGTTGGAGGAGCTTGTCAAAGGATTTAAAGAAGAAACTAAATAAAATTTCTTACGTTTCTTGTTATTTTCTACTAAATTTTGAGTTTGCAGACCGGGTACGGTTCCCTACATGCTACCATTGAAGTGATTTGCATCTAGAACACTAATCATATGTGTTAGCTTCCTTTCAAAGTTGTTTTGATTGGTTTTGGGGGTCTTTTTTGAAATTAACACACCACTTCCTTCAAGAAACAAGAAGGTGAACATATGAATAGATATTGAAATGGACTATTTTGTTGAAAGTAAGGGTTGTCATAAAACTAGAAGGTGAACTTCGAACCATTATTTTCTTAAACTGTGTAGAAAAATAAGAAGTGAGCCACAACCCAGTGTGTTTTCCATTATGCAACCGTTTTGTAAATTTTGTGTTCGAAACTTATGAACAGATAATGAAATGGGTATTTTTTGAAACTGAGGGTTGTCATAAAACAAGAAGATGAACTTCAAAACATTCTTTTCTTACACTCTGCAAACAAATAAGAAGTGACCAACAACACACTGTGTTTTCCATGATGCAACTATTTTGTAAACCTTTCAGCTATATCATTACTTGTTTAAAGAAATTGATTAGAAGAAACTAATGACAACCAAGTCAACTACTCATAAGAAGGGCCCAAAGAGGATTTCAAAAATTTACATCGAACAATAACAAAGAATATGAAAGATAACAACAAGATTTTTTTTCTTCTCAACAACCGACAACCAAAACAAAAGGAAACAAAAAAACTTAAGTAAGAAAAAATAATTCCTTAAAAAAGCCCTTCAATACAAATTTATGTTATGATATCTATCGTACAAGCCCTCAGTCTTTGATTGCATAACCTTGATATTTCCTTCATATTGTTCTTCATATGGCATGGTGTGAATGTTGTTATGATACAGGAAGGTATTTTTGAGGTGTACATAGAAAAAGATATGCTATATTTACAAATATGTATGACCTACGTGGGTGCAACAAAGAAAGGAATGTGACACATTGATTAGATGCAAGCAAGGCATATAAATGGCTTACTAAAAGTATTTGATATGGGTGGAAAGGATATGGAAGGCTAGATATGCAAATGAATCGAATGGAAATGCTATTCATTCATCATTTTTGAGTTGTAGGTAGAAAATGAAATGCAAGATATAGAAATATGAATGACCTAGGTGGATCCAAAGAAGAAAGGAATGCAATGTAGTGATGTGATGCAAGGAAAGAATATAAATGGTTTATGAAATGTTTTCAATATGGGAGGAAAGGATATGGAAATGAATGGAATGGAAAGGCTATGAAGTGATCATTTCTTTCATCATAGAGTGGAATGATTCCCCCTTTGTTATTGGTTGTGCTTTTTGTAATCATCATAGGGTAGACTGACTTGATACATACGCATAAGAAAAACGCATGCCCCATTCCTCACTCTCCTTTGTACACAACAAGGTGTAGAGATCCTCAAGCTTCCTCAGAATGTGACAACAAAAGAAAAGATATAAAAAGATAACGATATTGATGGAGACAAGATACAAGAGCTAAGATAAAGCACAAGCAGTCATGCATGTAGTATGAAAATGATAAATATGCAAGATCATGATAATGAAAAAATCCAAATGCTAATTCATATGATAAGGACCAGTGCACAAAACAGTTGTATGATGGAAAACACAGTGGGTTGTGACTTAGTAAAGCCGAATGTTTTAGTATGTTAAAGAGTTTATGGTTTGTGATAAAACGTCCCCTTTGCAGCATCTGAATTGCTGCAAACTCATGCACTAGGAAATAAAAATGGCATGGGTGGTTCAATTCCATCTCCATATGCAAAAAGAGATAATGGAAGCCTTGTGTTTCCAATGCTCAAAAAATTGGTTGGTGATTGTTGAGTTGTGGAGGAAATCATATGGAATTGGATTTTGTTTAAAGGGATATTTGTTACGCCTCTATGTAGATATCCTATGTCAAGTGAGAGCTTTCCTGTTTTTTCTGTATCCACTACTACATTACAAAAATTCCCTCATCCACCAACCTTGAATGTAGCTATTGGTGTGGCATCTTAAAATTTTATCAATTGTACAACAAGACCTTTCACTTTTGACCTATCAGTTGTGTGAGAAAACCTTCCATTGTTGTCTTTATTTTATGAAATTCTTGTCTTTTAGATTGAAGCTCTCTCTGAAAAACATTAAGCTCCTCTTCTTTCCACCGTGACAACTTATTTTTGTGTTTTAATTCCTTTTCTAAGTGGTTAATTTTAGTGTTCGCTTGTTCTACTCCACTTTAAGCATTTCCAGCTATTGTTTTTGTAGTGTTTTTATGATTAGCGTATGCAAATGTTTCTTTTCACAACCTCATTAGGGATCTTGTCTTCCTCTTCGGATAAGACTTTCATGTGTCCACCCAACTGATTATCTTTTTCTGCACTTAGATTTGATATTTCCTTTTCCTTTTCATCCATTTCAATTGCATTTGTTCCATGCAATTGCCAACTTCAAGAATGCTCTCCTTCATTTGTCTAATCCCACTTTCTACATCACCTCTCTCTCTTTCTCTACTTGCACAAATTCGTATGCATTAGAAAACCTTTAGAGTTAATCGCCTTCTGCATTTCCATTTCCCCTTGCAAATACTGCACATGCTTTTTTTTCATTGCATATGAATTTATGCAAGCAGAGAAAGAGAGAGATGATGCTATAAGTGGTGTTGAACAAATGAAGGAAGGAAAGCATTGTTGAAGTTAGCAATTCCATGGAACAAATATAATTAGAAATGGATGAAAAGGAAATGGAAATATCATATCTAAGTGCAGAAAAAGACAATCAATTGGGTGGAGCCATGTAAGTCTTATTTGAAGAGGAAAACAAGCTCCCTAACGAGGTTGTGAAAAGAAAAATATGCATACTCTAATCATAAACACACTACAAAAACAATAGCTGGAAATGCTTAAAGTGGAGCAGAACAAGCGAACACAAAATTAACCACTTAGAAAAGGAATTAAAACACAAGAAGAAGCTATCACGGTGAAAAGAAGAGGAGCTTAATGTTGTTTGGAGAGAGCTGCAATCTAAAAGACAAGAATTTCATAAAACAAAGACAACAATGGAAGGTGTTCTCGTACAACTGATAGGTCAAAAGTGAAAGGTCTTGTTGCACAACTGGTAAAAGTTTAATATGCCACACCAATAGTTGCATTCGAGGTTAGTGGATGAGGGAATTTGTGTAATGTGGTAGTGGATATAGAAAAAATAGGAAAGCTCTCACTTGGACTGGAGAAGTGAGTCACAAGCCAGTGTGTATCCCATCATGCAACTAATATGTACATTTTGTGTTGGAAACATATGAACAAATATTTTGATGGAGTGTTTTACTGAAAGTAAGGGTTTTTAAAAAATAGGAAGGAAAAGTTGAAAACAATTTTTTGTTACAGTTCGCATAAAAGAAATTGCTAATTGAAGAAGACTTGAGAAGTGATTCTCAACACACTGTGTTTCCCATCCTGCAACAACTTTTGAAAACCCACTTTGTTTCCCATCGTGCAACTAATATGTGCATTTTGTGTTGGAAACATATGAAGAAATATTCAAATGGAGTGTTTTGTTGAAAGTAAGGGTTTTTAAAAAATAGGAAGGTGAAGATGAAAACAATGTTTTGTTACAATTTGGATAAAAGAAACTGCTAATTGAACAAGACTTGAGAAGTGATTCTCAACACACCGTGTTTCCCATCCTGCAACTACTTTTGAGAACCCACTGTGTTTCCCATCATGCAACTAATATGTGCATTTTGTGTTGGAAACATATGAGCAGATATTCAAATGGAGTGTTTTTATGAATGTAAGGGTTTTTTTTTGTAAAATATGAAGGTGAAATTGAAAATAGTGTTTCATTACAGTCTACATAAAAGAAAGCACCCATTGAACAAGATAGGAGAAGTGAGTCAGAATTCACTGTGTTTTCCATCCTACAACTACTTCTCTGAACCCAATGTGTTTTCCATCATGCAACTAATATGTGCATTTTTTTGTTCCAAACATATGAAAAAATATTCCAATGGAGTGTTTTGCTGAAAGTAAAGGGTTTTTTAAAATAGCAAGGCGAAGTTGAAAACAATGTTTTGTTACAGTTTGCATAAAAGAAATTGCTAATTGAACAAGACTTGAGAGAAGTGATTCTCAACCCATTGCGTTTCCCATCCTGCAACTACGTTTGTGAACCCACTGTGTTTCCCATCATGCAACTAATATGTGCATTTTGTGTTGGAAACATATGAGCATATATTAGAATGGAGTGTTTTGTTGAAAGTAAGGGTTTTTTTAAAAATACGAAGGTGAAGTTGAAAACAATGTTTCATTACAATTTGCATAAAAGAAAGCACCCATTGAACAAGACACGAGAAGCGAGCTAGAAGCCACTGTGTTTTCCATCCTGCAACTACTTCTCAGAACCCAGTGTGTTTTCCATCGTGGAACTAATATGTGCATTTTTATGTTCCAAACATATGAACAAACACAAGAAAAGAGTCAGAAGCCACTATGTTTCCCATCGTGCAACTACTTCTCACAACCCAGTGTGTTTCCCATCGTGCAACTAATATGTGCATTTTGTGTTGGAAACATATGAACAAATATTCAAATGGAGTATTTTGTTGAAAGTAAGGGTTTTTTAAAAATAGGGAGGCGAAGTTGAAACTAGTGTTTTTTTATAGTTTGTATAAAAGAAACTGCCCATTCAACAAGACACGAGAAGTGATTCTCAACCCACTGCGTTTCCCATTATGGAACTACTTGTTAGAACCCAGTGTGTTTCCCATCAGGCACCTAATATGCACATTTTGTGTTTGAAACATAATGAAGAGATATTCAAATGAAGTGTTTTGCTGAAAGTAATGGTTTTCTAAAAAATATGAAGGTGAAGTTGAAAACATTGTTTTGTAACAGTCTGCATAAAAGAAATCCCCCATTCAACAAGACAAGAGAAGTGATTCAGAAGCCACCATGTTTTCCCATCCTGCAACTACTTCTTAGAACCCAGTGTGTTTTCCATCATGCAACTAATATGTGCATTTTTCTGTTCCAAATATTGAACAAATATTCGAATGGAGTGTTTTGCTGAAAGAAAGGGTTTTTTAAAAATAGGATGGAAAATTTGAAAATAGTGTTTTGTTATAGTTTGCAGAAAAGAAACCACTCATTGAACAAGATAGGAGAAGTGAGTCACAAGCCACTATATTTTCCCATCCTGCAACTACTTCTCAGAACCCATTGTGTTTTCCATCGTGCAACTAATATGTACATTTTCTATTTGAAACATATCTATAGATATTCGAATGGAATGTTCTATTGAAAGTAAGGGTTTTTAAAAAAATACGAAGCTCAACTTGAATACATTGTTTTGTTATAGTCTGCAAAACAGAAAGTGCTAGTTGCATGTGCTTACATGGATTTGTAAGTTTGACATAAATAATAAGACTTGAGATGGCATTTCCTACCATTATTTGATGGCATTTGACATTCTTTAGAATGAAATTTTACATGAAATCTACAAGAACACGGTCTTAAAATTTTTTAAATTAAGAGTAAACGCTTTTGACCTGGAGCTATGAACCGGTGAGGTCATAAATGAGGGACCTCATCCCCTAAACCACAAAGGGATTGGATCCTTCATGAAAAGATTACCAATACAACTTAACAATCACACAATGCCACTATTGGCAGAACACTGTAGTCTTCAAACATACCAAAGTACTGTAATTCCATAAAACAATTGATCAATAATTACATGATCAAAGAAAATTTAATTCCACAACATACTTGTTCAATAATTACATGATCAAAGACTGAATGGAAAATGAATATTGTAATCCTTTGTCAGCCTCTCCTATAATGCCTATTTATGTGCAATTGAGAAGATGGTCAGATAAAATCTTATAGGCGATTCCACTTGCAAGAGGCTTTGGGAAAGCCTCTACTTCGACCATTGCACTTTCAACACCTTCAACCTATAAGAAACCCATGAATATAAATGAATATGTTCAACAATTAAGATATGGAAATGAGGAAAAGGCAACATCATATCTAAGCACAGAGAAAGAGAATGAGTAGGGGGAGAGATGAAAGTCTTATCTGAAAATGCAAAAAAAAATCGTAACACATTTATATGAGCCTCTAGAGGATAAATACTATTCAAATTCAGATAGAACAAGAAATGTCGCTAATAATCGAGGCCTGATTTTCTCACTTCTTTCACAGAAGTTGAAGGAAATTGATAAATTGAGCAGGCTAGTGTCAAGAATCAATAAAATCAGGCCTTGATCTCATTAATGACGTTTCTTCACACCCACCACTTCCTTGTTCATCCTTGCCCTGCAACGTGAAGAATTTTAACGTCACATCAAATTCAAATGCATGCAACGAATTCATTCAAATTGTGACAATAGATGTTCAAAAGCAGATTTCAAAATTACCCTTTCTTCCACTTTATTCCTCTGAAAAAACTAGGGACAATGTGTTTTCCAATATACAGTCAAAATTAGCATATTCGTAACAGAAATGAAATTTTCTAAATGAATTAACAAAGAAACTCTAAAATAAGATAAAAAAGTGACTGGAACAGCACATATTACAGCCAACCACAAATGCATACTTTAAAAGGGAAAGTGTATGATCTCCTCCGTAGGCACCCTTCTTGCTACCCTGTTGAGGCACATTTTCCTGCCCAAAATGGACACTAACTTGCTTGTGCAACGAATTCAAAATTAGCAAGGAAAGTGCATGATAAAATTCAAATGCATGCAATGAATTCATTCAAATTATGAAAATACACGTTCAAAATCAGATTTCAAAATTACCCTTTCTTCCACTTTATTCCTTTGAAAGAACCAGGAACAATGTGTTTTCCAATATACTGTCAAAATCAGCATATTCGTAACAAAAATGAATTTTTCTAAATGAAATAACAAAGACACTCTAAAATCATAGCAAGAAGTGACCAGAACGGCACACATATTACAACCAACCACAAATGCATACATTAAAAGGGAAAGTGCACGATCTCCTCAGCAAGCACCCTTTCTTCTTACTACCCTATGGAGGCACATTTTCCTGTCTCGAATGGACACTAACTTGATCACACAACAAATTCCAAATTACCAGGGAAAGTGCATGAGAAAATTCAAATGCATGCAACGAATTCATTCAAATTATGAAAATACATGTTCAAAATCAAATTTCAAAATTACCCTTTCTTCCACTTTATTCCTCTAAAAGAACTAGGGATAGTGGGTTTTCCAATATACTATCAAAATCAGCATATTTGTAATAGAAATGAAATTTTCTAAATGAAATCACAAAGACACTCCAAAATCAAAGCAAAAAGCAACTGGAACAACACATATTACAGCCAACCACAAATGCATACATTAAAAGGGAAAGTGCACAATCTCCTCCGCATGCACCCTTTCTTATTGTTGCCCTGTCGAGGCACATTTACTTGTCCCAAATGGACATTGACTTTCTCGCGCCCACCACTTCCTTCTCCATCCTTTCCCTCTAATTCTAGGAATGTAAAAAGTCACATCAAATTCAAATACATGCAACCAATTCATTCAAAATATCAAAATACACATTAAAAATTAGATTTTCAATATTACCCTTTCTCCCGCTTTCTTCGACTTTCCCCTTTGAACTATGCATCCATGCTTGCCTGTAATATGTATAAAAGTTGCAAGTGTTGCAGGACAATTAAAGTTCCAAAATTTATTGCACCATCTCCTGTAAGAAAGCATATAGTTTTTGAATCATAAGAAATAAAACTTTAAGGTGGACTTCCTTGCATTCTTGGTGGGTAGGAAACAAAAAATTTTGACAAGAAAATAACTGATAGGAGATAGTGTGTTTTCCAACACTACAAATAATGTGAGCATTTTTTTTTTCTTGCAACCAAATGAAGATAGTGAAATGTCATTTTTACTATTACAAATAGCATTTAATATAGCTATTCATTTGAAAGTATCCATGATGAGAAAAATTGTCAACCTCAAACAATTTAAATGTCAACCTTTCTCTTTCATTTATAAGCAACCTACCATAAACAATAAGACTTCAGGTGGCATTTCCTTCTGGTATAATTTATATTAACATAAATAGAATACACATTATAAACACATAGCCAAATGATTATTGTCACAGTCTGCATAACAGAAAGTGGTCATTGAACAAGAATTGAGAAGTGAGTCACAACCGTCTGTGTTTTCCATCTTGCAACTATTATGTGCATTTTGTGTTCCAAACATATCAACAGATATTGAAATGGAATGTTCGTTCAAAGTAAGGGTTGTCATAAAATATGAAGGTGAACTTCAAAACATTGTTTTGTTACAGTCTGCATAACAGAAAGTGCTCATTGAACAAGAATTTAGAAGTGAGTCATGTTGAGGTGCCAAGTTGACCCACAACATGTAGGTAAGATAAAAGTAAAAGTATCTCACCTCTCCTAAAAGAGATAATCAGTAATCAAACTGATCACCTCCCAAGGTCTTTGATGTTGGCTCACAATGTTGTTGTTTCACGAAGTGGTCAATATGGTTGTAATATTCAAGGGGCCTGCTAGTTTTGAGCTTCTGGATTGTTACAAGATCAAACATCTATCTAAACCTACTTTAACTAGTGGTTTTAAAGAAATAGAAAAAAAGATATATCAAGGTTTTCAAACTAAAAAGAATGTTGATTCATTCAACTAATCAGACTTGTTACCTTCCAAGGAATTCCTAACCAGAATTGCAAAATAAAATTAACCTGTAATTGATACAAAGTTTCATTCATTCACAGTGAAAACTTTAACAGTAGATTGCAAATCATCATTCAAACAAAACATAAGATAAAATTTCATTCCTTGAAAGCTTTTCAAATCAAATGATTAACCCAAAATGAATACCATTCTAGAGCATAATATAAAGTAGGTTTAATTCTGGCTGCTCCTACTGTCAATGAAACAGATAAGTAGCATTTACAAATCTAGCAAGATCACCAGTGTATAGAAAACCCATGTCTTCAAATTATCTCCATCTATGCTAAGAAAATTAGGAAGATACATCACCTCCTCCTCTCAAACTACAAAAAATGTCTAACTTACTTAAAAACCCTAACTTTCTTTCTCTAACCCTTTCTCTACCTTTCTACCTCTTCCAACTTGCTAACTAATTCACCAACTTTCTTTCCAACTTTTCTAACCCTTCTAAAACTTTCTAACCCTTTCTTAACTCTTTTCTAACTTGTCTCTCTAACCTGTCTAACCCCTACAAAAGATTTGAAATGCCATATTTATAAAATGCGTCAGATGCGTCGGCCCCGTTTAGGGTTTACAATTAGTCGGTCCCAGAGCAAGTCGGCCCTAGAAGAATTTGAAACAAAGTCAAACATGCATTAAATGCAAGGGCACCGACCAGATTATCCCAGGATCTCCCTCATAACTCAGATCAAAATGTGTGAAGAAGAGGCAAAGCGAAACAATAAGGAAGCACGACTTTCGATGCAGCTTTGCATTAACTGCTTCCCCAGTTTGTCCATACCTTGCTCCATTCTAGCCTTCATCATCAAGCACATCCTCTGCAAGCCATTCACAAGTGGCATAGGAGAAACCCTAGTTTTCCATTCAATAGAATTAATATCATTCTTCAGCTGCCTCATCGTATTGTCCCAGTCTCTTGTTGGATTGATATTCATTAATGATCACATTGTAGGCCGATGCGTCATCTAGCTAGTGCCCAACTACTGTATCGCATGATAGCCTTAGTCCTTCGCAGCAGGGTGCTCAATATTCGTACCTGCAACCTTGAACCAGACTGATGTCATCTCACCCTCAGGAATCCTTCTCTTTATGTACAACTTCATTCCTTTTTTTGTTTCAGAGATGGATGATCCCTTTATGTCCCTTTTAGCCATTCCAGCTGCTGCCTTGCTAGACTCAACCTGCATCCATCAAACACCTATGTGAGAATCCAAATGTTGACAACATTTTCATCAAAGTGTTAGCTCAAAATCATGATAAAACTATTAAATCAACCCTTAAGCATCAAAACTAAGAAGTTCAGGATTTCGAGATAACCGGTGAAAACCAGCCTGGGAGGAATTTCAAAAAATTTTGAACCAGGCGGATTCTCACGATGAGACACCAATGTCAACAATGGATCATCAAAATGAACACAAACATTATACAACAGTGAAATTCATCAAACTAAAGCAAGATATGTTTAAGCATTCATCATTAGATTCATCAATTTTATTCAATTTCTTAAATTCCAAAAAGCATAGCAAATAATTTGAAAAAAAAACTGGTCGAACCGGAATTCCGCGAAGAGCGCAAAAATCCGAACACCAAAAAAATTTTGGGAAACCGAAGGAATCCGGGAAAATCCAACTGGGCAGGAAAATCCCGAGGTCAACAGGAAACCCAAAAATTGGCCACGACTTCACTCAAATTGACCAAAGGTCATAAATTTGAGGACCTTAGGTGTGGAAATTGCTTAACACGAGCCTCCTATAGATCTTCTTCGAACCCTAGGCTCAATCAAAAGCAAATCAAGATGAAATGGCGACGCCCTAGGCATGAAACCCTAGATTTTAACCATGAATGCACATGGCAAGCCATGAAATACCCAAACACATAGGAATTCGAACTCCAAGCAAGACCATAACATTTTAAAGCACAACAAGATGAAAATCCTAACTCCGAAGAATGCAAATGATAAAGAAAAATGGCATAAAGCTCCAAAAATTGATCAAACTCGGAAACCCGATAGCCAGACAAAAATCCAAAAAAATTCGACCTAGGCAGAATTTCGCGAAGGCCAGAAATCTCTGAACTGCAGTGTGAAATAGGCCGAGCCGGACTTTGAGTGCAATCTAGGAAAACGTAGGGAAGGAGGAAAAACTGGGAAAATCCGATCGGGGCAAACAATCCCGAACTGGCTCAAAAACCCAAACAACAGCATTGAAACCGGAGTTTGAAAGAAATCCAGGAAAATCCTGAACCAGGGTAAAAACTCAAACTTCACCCAAAACTTAAGATTTTCAATATGCAACTTGGGGGAAAACACTTGGGTAAGCAAGATAAACATATTAAGCACATGCTAAGGCAAAGAAAAACCTCAAAATCGAAGGGGGAAAAACACAAATAGCAAAAGAAAAAGAGGTTCCCATTTTAATCAAATTTAAAATGGGGGTGGTTATGCAAGGCATAACAAGTCACAACCCTGTGTGTTTTCCATCCTGCAACTCTTACATGCATTTTCTATTCCAAACGTATGACAATATTGAAATGGAATGTTTGCTGAAAGTAAGGGTTACTGAAAACATTCAAACTGTCAATATAATTGCCGGTGGGGGACACATAAAAGTATCCAAAATCAACTAAGGTGTTACCAACCAATTGGGTTCTCACAGTGTAAGCAACCAAAAAAAATTCATTACATTCATACTATCTGTGTAATAGGTTCCAAAACATTGGGTATTATGAACCCTACAACCCAAATACTATTTTCAAACCCTTTACAAGTAACAACCCAATTGGTTACTCACCCCTCAGGTGAATTTGGATAGTCTTATATATCCCTGACTTGCAACTCCCTGCAAAATGAGAAAACCTAGAACATAGAGAGTTTTCCAAGAACAATACTTGTTACAATCTAAAATGCATGTCTTAATCACATCAATGCCCTTCCCTCCCACAATGAACGGATAGCTTCTCGCACAAGGAAAAAAAATGCTAGCACAATTTGATGGGAGAGGACACCTCCTCGCTTTCTTGGCCATGATGTTTCCTCCCATCTGTCGATTTCATCACTTTTATCATCCACCTTGGCAAGCCCCACACAATGCCATCTCCTCTTGTTATGCATATTTCTATGCATTTTTGTCTATACATAGGTGTGTTTTGTTAGGAGATTAGATCTGTCCATACAGGGTTTTACAACATTGTGTGGGTTGAAGGTTTCATAAATCATGCTCTCACATCCCACTATGTTTTCCAACCTACAATCATACAAAGTTTTAATCATTGTTGGAAAACAATGGGTTTTAAAAAATGGTGCCTTTCATTGCATTCCTATGATCTAAATAACAAAAACTCTTTGAGACAAATATTCATACTATTGTGTAAAATTCTAGGTTGCAAAACACTAGTTTTTCAAAATCTCCAACCCACATAATGTTTTAAAACCCTTTACAAGTGAGAACCCAATCGGTTACAAACCCCTAACCTCAATTCCATTGGTTTTTCATCTCCCCCGACTGCTCTTCAACCTTTTGCTTTCAACCTGTAGAATGAGAAAACCCACAACATAGTGTGTTTTCCAATAACAATACTTCTTACATAGTAACCGTGACACTTCCTTCCATGGCTGGTTCTGTCACTTCTATCATCCATCTGGTGGGCCCTGCACTACGTTGTCTCTTCATGTTATGTATGTTACAATGTATGTCGTTATGTATGTTTTCATGTGTTTTTGGGTGTACATAGGTCCTTTTTCTCTAGGAGTTGGAGAAAGCTAACTCCTCGACAAAACGCACCTATGCTATATATGTATATAACATAATATGACATCCCCCATCCCACGCGGTGGAAAAAAAGACACTGACGGGAAGACAGAAAGACTTGATAGATGTCGTCATGTGTCAGACGCCGGGAAAGGATGCGCGGCAATCAACAAACCCTAACTTTTTTCTACATTTTATTTTGTTTTGGTCCACCATTTTGTTCATTTCATTTTGTATTTTTTTTGGGAGGGAGGTGTGAGCAACAAAATGAGTTACAAGTAGCCATGAGGAGGGAGGCGGGAGGCGGTCGAACTAATGCAGCCTTTCAAATGGAGTTGCAAGTGTGTTTATGGTGTTTTTTTATGTAGATAGCTGCATTTTGTCTACGTTTTTTGAGAAGCATTCAATGACTATTGGTTAAAGAAAAAGGGTTTTCATTGATGGAAAAATAAAATTATTTGTTTGCATGTATGGTTTTCATATGAAATGCATAGTTGTTTCTGTTTATGCAGAATAAAAAAATTCAACTGGAAATTCTTTGCATTCGCCATAATAAGCATCTCATCTATAAAAATATTATAACTTCTTAATGCAATTTTTTTTTTGGAAGTTTAACTGACCCGTACACTTGCAATTCAAGCTATGACAGCTAGAATCACTTGTGTTTAGTGTAGAAGCTTCACGTCTCCAAAACCATCCTCAATCCACCTGCCCTTCTTTTCTTCAATTTTCTTTCCTTGAATATATCAACCACCTAGAAGGAAGACAAGTGTTAGCGATAGATTAAATTGGAAAATTAAAGACATTTGGTGGTACAAAGAATTATTTTTATTCCAAATTTCACCAATATACAATTTATATGTTGTGGTGAGTGAAAAATGCTAGCTTGCACAAATAATACACAAACATATTAAACTGTACATTGGGAATTTAATTTCCAATTTAACCTATCGCTAACACTAGTAGTATATATCAACAATTATATTTGTCATTCTGCCATTCTACAAGAACTGTGAAGCACTGAACGTTCATTTTAGATATATAAAAATATCATCTCTCCTAACATATGAAAGAGGCCATAATTTACAATAATCAATAAGCACATATAAGACAAAACAAGAAGGATACCACGTACTACTACCAGACTTTTGTTTATATCCAGTGTATCTCAATGAACACCTAAATGACATATTGGTATCATAGCCATTGTTCAATGATATTGTAAATTGAACCATTACTTGTACAGACAACTGAAAAATACAGATCATTGCAAGAACAAAGGTTAACAAGTCAACAAAAGCCTTTCCAATTACCTTGATTGACCCAAAAAATAGCAGCTACTTTGCCAACAAAACATACCTATACAAATACAAAAATCAATAAAATCGTACACAAAAACATACATAGAAACATACATAACATGAAAAGAAGGCAGAATAGGATGTCAGTGCACAAAAGAGAATCAGTTCGACAGAGACATGAGAGTCATGTGTGAAAAGGTAAACAAATTTTTCAAACAACATATTAAAAACAAAACATTTGCATTCTCTAATCAGAAAGACACTCTCAAAGCTGAGAACAACATTCTTCTAATGAAAACCTTAAAGTTTGTAGACAGTAACAATATACTAAAGTTCATTCACCTGCACAATTTATAGCAACTCTTACTTATAGAAGAAAATTGAAATTCAATTTCGTCATATCATTTAAAAATAAATGCACAATATAATTTGCAATTTGGAAAACACAATGTCGTTTGCCATTTATTTCATTCTCTACATTCAAAGTTACGTGGTTAAGAGCATGGGAAAGAATGTCTTGAAAAGATTTTGTTAATTAGGCAGTAGGAATGCAATGAAAGGGAACATTTTATAAACACCCATTGTTTTCCAACAACCATTAAAACCCTGAATGATTACACATTGGAAAACATCATGGGAGGTGAGTGTATGATTAATGAAACCTCCAACCCACACAATGTTGTAAAACCCTCTATGAACACAACTAATATCTCGAAAAAATGCACCTATGTACATACAAAAACACATGAAAACATACATAACAACATACATGGTACCATACATAACATGAAGAGACAGTATAGTGTGGGGCCCGCTAGATGGATGATAGAAGTGACGGAACCGACAGACGGAAGGAAACGTCACAGCAAGGAAAGCAAGGTGGTGTCTCATCACATCAAATTACGCCAACATTTTTTTTCCTTGTGCGA
Source organism: Sequoia sempervirens (assembly GCA_007258455.2). Classification (NCBI taxonomy): domain Eukaryota; kingdom Viridiplantae; phylum Streptophyta; class Pinopsida; order Cupressales; family Cupressaceae; genus Sequoia; species Sequoia sempervirens. Next base: position 154,895,283 of record VDFB02000017.1, on the reverse strand, counting down.
GAAGCTATCTGTTCACTGCATGTGGGAAGGGCGTTGATACGATTAAGACATGTGCGTTTTAGATTCTAACAAGTATTGTTCTTGGAAAACACTGTGTTCTGGGTTTTCTCCTTTTGCAAGTTGAAAGTGAATCATTGGAGAGCAAGGGAGCATTGCAGGCAAGGGAGATGACCAAGAAAGTTCAGGTGAGGGGTTTCCAACCAACTATATGTACATAGGTGCGTCAGCTAGGATTTTCCAGCTTACCAATTGGGTTGTTACGTCTAGAGGGTTTTAGAATGCTGTATGGGTTGCAGATTTCTTCAAACTCATTATTTTCCAATCCCATTACATTCTTACTATCTAATTCACAAAAGGATCTCAAGACAATCACAAAACATACCAAATTGAGGTGAGGGGCGAGTAACCAATTGGTTTGTTACTTGTAAAGGGTTTTAAAACATTTTGTGGGTTGCACAATTTGAAAAACCAGTGTTTCCAACCTGGAATTTTACATAACAATATGAATGCAATTTGGGCAGTACAAACAATTGGAGTATGAGTTGTCATTTTCTGAGATTTTTTTTCTTGCACGGGAATTCAAGGCAGAATGATGTGTGCATTTTTAGTTTGGAGAAAGGGGAAAACACTATGTGTTTCATGTGTGCACATTCAAAGTTGATGGTTGGAGTGCACATGTAGGAGTTGGAGGAAAAAACCAATGTTTTGAAACCTGGAATTTAACAAAATGGTATAAATGTAATTTAGACAGTACAAATGTAATGAAAAGGTGCCTTATAACAAGTCTTACGTAGAATAAAATTTGCATTTCTATTTCTTAATATGATCTACATATACATGTACAGTATGATTGCAGGTTGGAAAACAGAGTGGGAGGTGAGCTGACAACATGATTTACGAAACCTCCAACACAAAATTTTGTAAAACCCTATATGCACTGAAGCCAAATACCTTACTGTTTGTCTAGAAAACAGTGTGTATCACCACACTCCTACGGTCTAAATAACACCAAGCTTTTCAATTCATACATACTGTTTTCAAAAATTCTAGGATGCAAAACAATGTGTTTTACAAAACCTGCAACCCACCTAATGTTTCAAAACCATTTAGACACCACTATGGGGGTATGATATCATGTTACATACATAGGTTCTTTTTGTCTAAATATTGTTTATTATATGAATTGGCCTCTAATACTGGTATTATATACCATTAGGGGAGAAACTAACTCCTACACAAAAAGCAACAGTATACTATACCAGTATTAAAGGCCGATTCATATAATATACCAATATTAGAGGGAACAACTGATACGATACAATGTGTTTTCCACCACTGCAACTCCATGTCAATGCTTGTGTGTCCCTCCTCATGGCCGCCTATAACTCATTTTGCTGCTCGCGCCTCCCTCCCCAAAAAACTACAAAATGAAATGAACAAAATGTAGACCAAAACAAAATAAAATGTGGAAAAAAGTTAGGTTTTGTTGACGGTTGCGCATCCTTTTCTGGCATCTGACACGTGATGACATCTGTCAAGTATTTATGTCCTTTCATCGGTGTCTTTTTGTCCATCATGTGGGATGGGTGATGGGGGGTATGATATCATGTTACATACATTGGTGCTTTATGTCTAGGAATTATCTTCCCCAATACTGGCATATATTATATGAATCAACCTTTAATACTGGTATAGTATACCATTAGGGGAGAAGCTAACTCCTACACAAAAACCAATGGTATACTATACCAGTATTAAAGGCCAATTCATATAATATACCAGTATTAGAGGGAACAACTACTAGGAGACAGTGTGTTTCCAAACATTGCAAATAATGCGAGTATTTTATTTAAGCATAACAATGCAAGGTGTGATTTTGAAGACATTCATACTGTTTTGTAACATTCCATGTTGCAAAACAGTACATGTTAAGAAGCAAGACAGTGTGTTTTCCAAAATTGCAAATAATGGAAGCATTTTATTTAAACACAACAATGCAGTTTGATTTGGGAGAAGACCTTCATATTGTTTTGTAACATTCAATTTTGTAGAACAGTACATGTTCAGAAGAAAGCAACCCACTGTGAGACAACCCTTTACATTTAAACAAGGAGATTCAAATAATTGAAACCCAACATTGTTTTTTCCAAATTGCAATTATTTTGTGTACTTTTTCTTTTCAATCATTCAAAATTTAAACACAACAATGGAAGGAAGGTGTTATTTTGAATACATCCATACTTTTTTGTAACATTCCATGTTTCAAAAACATAGGTGTCAAGAAGCAAGACAGTGGGTTTTCCAACTGTGCAAATAATGTGAGCAATTTATTAGTTCCAATAAGGAGAAAGCTAACTCATAGAAAAAAAGCACCTATGTATGTAACATTGTAACATGAGATTGAAATGGCATTTCACTTTCCTCATCTGATTCAACCAAATAACTGTTGACATTATTTACAATGTTCGAAAACACACTGTCTCTATTTAAGGTGTTAAGCAACAAGCAACCCATATAGTGTTGTAAAACCCTCTACAACTGAGAGGAGACAAATTTGTTTTCCAACTCTGCAAATAATGTGACTAATTTATTTGATCCAATCAGATAAAGAAAGCGAAATGAGATTTTTGCTTGGAGCATAATGAAAAAAAACTCTTCATATCGAACTAACTAAAATGGGACAGTGTGTTTTCCAACCCGACATGTGTCACACAATTTGAGGAGACTTCTATCCAATTGGGTCAAGAAGTTGGGTATGGTGAAAATCCAGTTTTGCAAGATCAATAAGAATTTGGACACCTACTCTTCCTGTAATAGAAAACCTATATTCGATGTATTGCTCAGATGGTTGATTGGATAGACATGGTAGAGAATGCTCATATTTGTGATGATGGAAATGGTAAGCTCAATGTTGTTGATCATGCTTGTCTTAGGGCTAGTGATCCCATAATAGTGGTTTACAATTTTTGGCCAAACTGGACACTGAAATTATTATTTTTAACTAAATCTTCACATTCGGGCACCTATAGCGGCTAAACTGTGAGGAATTTGAAGATGGTGCAAACTAGAGTCTCATCAAATTTTTTCTAAAGATTCTAAAAATATTTTTTTAAATTTTTGGAATCAAATTGCACTTCTTTTTCCACCTCCGAAAATTGATTTGTTTCAGAAAATAACATTTTTAAAAAGTGGCCTTACGTATAATGCATAACTTTTTTCCATGAAGGATAAAATTATAATTCTTTCAAATTTAGATTTGTAACTCTGATATCTAGTGCTTCCACTTGGTTAGATAGTTTTTATTGAATATTTTTCCTTAATCAAGTTTCAAAGTCAAATGAATTACAATTCGGGACGCGGCGATATAGCGTAACTTTTTGTATATGTCAAAATTTTATTTTATTTTTTGTTGGATCAAGGACTTCAATATCTAGTGCACTCATATTTTGAATTTTTTTTGATAATCTTCTATTTTTCCACATGTGAAGAACAAAGAAATTCATTTTCAATGAAAAACCTATGTTTAATAAAACTTAAAACAAATACATAACAAAACCAAAACATATTAAAATTATATTCATTGGATAGCTTGTTCTGAGGAATACCATAATCATTTGAAATAAATTTTAAATGAATTCATTTGATCCCCCAAAAGCTAAATCAAAAGTGATTTTTTATCAGCATTTTGATAGGTGTAAAGGAGACGCATTTATAGGTATGGTTTAAAATTAGCGAGGTTCTATCCAAGGGGGTTTGATCTAAGGTGATTTGATGAAACCCTCTTCAATTGGAATCCTTAAAATGGAACTTTTTAAGGATTAAATCATTATATTTTCTAAAAATATGTGATTTCAGCTAAAATTCGTTCCTCTCAGGAATTGTAAACCACTATTATGACAGCACCATAATATATGATTCAATCAATGATGCAATGTTTACAACTGAAGAAAATATTTTACAAACTGAGATTATTTATCATGATGATGTGGAAAAAAATTTCAAACATCCAACAGATGTGGTATGTATTTATGAAGCCTACAATCATGAAAATTAAAATACACTACATGCTAAACTAGTGTAAATGCATCGAATGGCAGCTTGTCATGACACATCTAATAAGGAGATAACTAATACAAAAGGGGCATGCCATGTCACTATCGAAACTTATCAAGTAAAATATTTCAAGAGTGGTACTGTCATGTAGAACAAGGCAGTAACTTGAGATACCATGGGATAAAGTCATAACATTTTTAATCCTGCTGGGTTGTTTAAACAACTGCATGATATTGAAAAAGCAGATCATTTATACAAGCTAGTATTGTTCAAGTTTCCTGACAATATAAAATCTAATTGCCTTGTGTGTTTCAATTCAAATGGTATAAGATTTTGAAGAGTGGAATGCTTGGTATTGTCCATGAGATGTGTCCACTGCTTTTTCAATGGTAGAAAGGACATAAGAATGGATCTAGTTCAAATTAAAACCTACACTAAGCATATGAGGCAATCTACAAATATTCTAAACAAGCTTATCTCGCATAGGTTTGGTTTAGTTTGTAATATGCCTGTTGATCTAGTTGAGTTGAAAATCCAAGACTATTTTAAGATTATTGCTAAAACCATGGATTTGGGAAAAATAAGGATTGCGTTTGAAATGAGGCACAGTTTATTTTGAAAAGGATATTTGAGGGAAACTGGAAAGTTTTCATGAACAGGTTGGTTGGTAAAGAAGTTTATATTAACATAGCCCCCAACATAGGTGTCAAGAAGCAAGACAGTGGGTTTTCCAACAGTGCAAATAACAACAGCTTGTAAAGACATTCATTTTATTTTCTAACATTCTAAGATGCAAAACACTAGGTTTTACAAAACCCTAAACCCACTTAAAGTTTGAAAAAAAATTACAAACAAAAACCCTCATTACATTTTAATCCCCTTTACAACTAACAACACAAATCATTACAAACCCCTCTACTCACTTTTTTCAATCTCCCCTTGCTCTACAACCTTTCACTTGTAACTCAATGAGTGTTTTAATAAAAATATCTTTCAACAAAAATGCAGCTATAAATCCACAAAAGCTTTGAACAAAAAAATAAACCATCGACACAAAAAACACATTCGAGAAGATAATGCAAACATTCGATTCAAGAAACCTAACAAATTATTTTTAAAAATTTGTGTTCAATGCCATTTGTTTTTTATAGAGAGGAAACTTAACAGAGGTTAAGACGCATACATAGCCAACATTAAAAAAACAGAAGATTAAAAACCTCCAATGTTTGAAATGAGGAAGTTAAACTATGATTAAACAATACAATGTTAAATTTTAACCCTTCTCCCAATGAAAACCCAAAAAAAAAAATTGTTTCTATTTTAGAGAAAACCCATTTCATAGTTCAGTCAGCTGCTTCACAATGCTTCACAATCCCTATAGAAGGTTGAAATGGCACAAATAATGGTAGATATACCTACCTCCATCGTCTTTTGTTGCTCGTGTGTGTTTGGCCGACTCCATTGTTTTCATGCAGCAGGTTCATTCTCTTTGCACACAGGATCTCCTTGCTCGTGTGTCCCTCCTCATGGCCGACTCTAACTCATTTTTTTGCTTGCGAGTCCTCCTCATGGCCACCTAAAACTCATTTCGCCTCCTCTCCAAACACTACAAAATGAAATAAACAAAATGGTGGACCAACACAAAATAAAATGTGGAAAAAATTTAGGTTTGTTGACTGTCATGCGTCATTTTCTGGCATTTGACATGTGATGGCATCCATCAAGTCTTTTTGTCTTTCCGTCGGTGTCTTTTTGTCCACCGCATGGGATGGGGGATGTCATATTATGTTATATACATATATAACATAGGTGCGTTTTGTCTAGGAGTTAGCTTTCTCTGAACATGTGGTGGGCGTGCATCCCTTGTATCATATAGAGGTTCACATATATCAAAACCTCAATGCCTATGTGGTACAAGATGTGCCACTTGATGTGTCTTTTTGGTAGAATACATGAGGTTGTATGATTTTAGACATGTCATTTGAGTCATTTCTAGACCCATATATGGGTTACATATCACTTAACTATCTAGAAAGTGCCTCTAATATTCCTAAATAAGATATAATAGAGTAAAATATAATAAATAAAAAAGTCAATTTATGAAAATAAGATAACTAAATTTTATTATAAAATGATATAATGGAAAGGGATTTTTGCGAGACATTAAGAGGCTATAAAAGGAAGGAAAAAGTGAGAGATAAGGGCATGAACATATGAATTATATGTGTAAGTTTGATTAAACACTTGATTAACCTTAGTCAATAAAAGTGTGGTGTTGGATGGTGCACTATGGTTGGAGAGGATTCAAAGCCCCTAAGGATGGTTCCTATAAAATAATTGGTTTGTCTATTATTTTGGGCACTTCTTTCAGTAAATCAAATGAGATACCTTCTTGAGGTTGTGTACTTCGAGTTAGAAGTGGGATAAATCAAGGTTTCCTACCTACATGGTTGGCTATATTCTCCTATCCACATGTTACATTTTTATTATAAACTATCAACTTCACATTGTACGCATGGAGGTCATATCAAATTATCTAGAGATTTAAGATTTTTTATGTGTGTAACCCTTAGAATTATCCTTTCAAAAACTTTGATATATAGTATTTTTTAAATATTTTTATTTTTATTTTATAACAGAGATATGTCCATTACAAAAAAATACCCATATTTAAGACATTGAGAAAAATAGCAAACTATATTTAAAAAATTAAAAATTGCACTATGCTCCACATTAACATTCTTGTTTCAAAAAGTTGATAAATAAGTAAAAAGAAATATGTTGCAATAACATACAGATCTAAATTTATGTTAGTAAAAGAATTTAAAAATAATAAGTAAATATTTAATATAAATCATGAAAAAAATATTTGTGCACTATATATTGGTGTTAACAATTCAATTCTAAGAAATCCTAGAAAGGTTTGATTTGTAGTAAAACTTATGTGTTATGATAAATATTACTCTCTCTATAAATAAGAAAAATAACTAAAAATTTATGGAAACATTGCAAAAAATGATAAGCTAAATGAAGATAGTGAGCTTGATCTTAGATCTCTGAGGGCTTCAAAGTTGCAAGGGAGAGGTGGGTTTCAAGGTCCAATTCAATGAGGGTTCCATTCGAATCACACAAGAAGTCAGTCGGTGCAAGATTGTCATGCACTGTTCGAAAGGTTTGAAAAACTCGAGGATTTCTCTAGCAGGTGCTACTTTGAGTCGGCCCCAAGAAATCAACAAAGGAAAACTCAAGATGATTTTAGAAAAGAGGCTTTACAAAATTCTTGGCATCAGGGGATTCAGAAGGATGTACTGGACAATAATACAAATAAGGAGAACCATAATGAAAAAGGAAAGGGACCACTTGACGAGAAGCAAGCCCAAAAGACCATTACAGAATCGTTGCCTAAGCAAGGAAAAAAAACCAAAAATAAGGGTTCCAGGAGGAAAAAAAGGAGAAAGGTGCCAAGAAGGAAATCTTGAAAGAAAATTTGGAGACAGAAAGAGCCTACCCATTTAGTGCAGAATGAGCATATCAACATGGTAGACGATGACAGAGATGGTGAAAGTGGTTCCCAAGTGAACTGAAAGGGCATAATATAGATTGCATTTCCAGAGTATCTATTGCAGCCTCAGGTTAAGGATCTCAGAGACAAAGCACTGATTTGTAAGTTTGTGAATTTGACCCTTGATTTAGGTAAATTAAAGAAATTATTGACTGAGGAATGGGAAGGGGTCCAAGAATTTTTTTATATAGATAAATCTATGGGGATTTTTGTTGTAATCGTTTGTCATTATTAAGTTTAATAGCTCCATCATCAATGGGAGTTTGTTCGATTGAAAATCCCATTTCTATGACTTCATCAAAGGAATCCAAGCATTTGAAGCGAAGTTCCTTTCCAATTTCCTTGCTCAAATTTTGACAAAAGAGGTCAACCAATTGTTTGTCTAGAATGTTATAAGGCACTTGTTTTGTCAAATGTCTCCATCTTTGTAAAAATGACACAAAATATTCTCCTTTTTTTTGCTTGGTGTTGAAAAGGTTTGACATGGTCACTTCAAGTTCATAGTTGTAACTATAATGTGAGACAAATTTATCAACCAATTCTTGCAATGATTTTATGGTCAAGGGTAATTGTGAAAACCCCATTCCATATCTTCTCCTAGACTGCAAGGGAATAATCTCATAAGATATGTCTCATCAACTGTGAATTCCAAGGTAGCAGTGCAAAATTCTCTTAAGTGATCTTTAGGATCTCCTTTTCCCCTATATTTATCATGTCTCGGAATGTCCCAGTGACTGGGAAAAGGTGGAATTGGTATGCTCAGATTGAAAGGATAAGGACATATATAGCTTTTGGGATGATGTATTATTGTTCTTGAGAGTATCCAATTCCCGTCTCAACGCTCTAAGCTCATCCAAAATAGGATTATTTGTAGGTGTAGGTTTTGACATCTTTGAAGATCTCTTGTAACCATGTTGTAAATAAAAGGGTCTGTGGTCCTTAGTTCTATCATCATTGTTTGTTTTGGTATGCTTAGATTCATTAGATTCATATTTTTCATTCATCATGAGTAATGATATGTAAAAATTAGGAGGCAGTTTGATTCCTTCATCAGTAAGGGCCCTGAAGTATTGTTGTGAATTACATTTGACCACTTCTTTAAGCAATTTAGTGAATCTATCATCATGAAGTGATTCTTCTATATGAGATTGGGTTACTTCTTTGTTATCAATTTCATTTGTTTCACTAGCTACAACACTAATGTGATCTTCCCCATCAAAATCATTTCCCTAAGGGTTTCCTTCTTCTTGAAACAATCTTATTCTTGTTTTAGGGGACATAATCAATTGTTCTGATCTTTCACCTGGGACTAGACAATGTATGAGACTCAAGATTAAGTCGATGCAATGCAAATTTATATGACTCTAAGATAAGATATGGGAATGGAATGGTATGACTCTATAGATGACAAGCTCGATATGATAAAAATGCAAGAACTCGAGGCAACTCTAGGTCCGAAGATAATTGTGATGTAAGGCTTTACCGGTGCTGTGATGGATAGACACAAGGACAAGTCATCAAGAGAGGGTATGCTAAAGTAGGAGATGATGAACTCCAAGAAGATTTCCATACTCAAAGAATATGATATAATATTCCCTAACTCAAGGATGATGAACCTCAAGTGATATGGGTGATTAATAGCCAATGTTTGATTCAAGACCTAAGGAGAGTAACCTAAGTGCAAGCTAAAAGTTTTGTTTGACTAATAATGGATATGCAAGGATTAAGGAAATGACTAAATAGAATGATCATAATATGCAAGGACTAGGTGGAATGATCTAGACATGCAAGGATTGAAGGATCAGAACTGAAGAACGGTGCCTCAAGAGATTTAAATGTTAGGGTCATTTTGGACATGTAAGTCTGGTTTGTTTCTCAAATGGCGTTGATAAAAATTTCTCAGCAATATGTCTTGGGTGGTAGTTCTTCAATATGCATTTTTTGATAAACCTTGAACTATGATGTCTATGTTTGAAAAAGTAGAATGTGGATTTTTGCTTAGGGATTTTGGTTTTGCAAGAGATCATGCAAACATTTGTGTTGTTTGAATTTTTGAGCAAGCTTTTGAGATTTTCAAGGTTGAAATGTTCTAGATTCTAGGTGTGATGTTTGATTGAGATTGAAAATGTTTTTTTTGAACTCACACACAAAACACGACAGACATAATGTTTTGGATGACTCTAATACAAAATCAGAGTAAAAGTCTAAATGGGGGCCTATATTAGCCCAAAAAAATTCATTGGTCTTGACAAATTTGAAAACACTCAAAATCATGCACAATCTAGGTTGGAAAGAGGATACTACTTGTTGAGTCCCTACTTGGATTACTCCATATACTAAGACAAGGTGAACAACTAGAGATATTGGTGACATTGGCTCCCCCACCACGACATGGGCACACCAAATCTCTTACCTTGAAGATTCAAATATCTTATGAACTGAGGGATTTTTGTCTCCACCATGAATAGTACATGTAGGGCAGCTTCAGAGGTCCACCTTCCTACACCAACAAAAAAAGAAAAAAAATTAGCTTCTACAACAAGTGGTTACTAGTTAGTGTTTCAAGATAATCTGGTGTCTATACATGCAGTGGTTCACTCATTTAAGAGGTCTCCCAGCCCTTAGAAAGGGGTTTTACACATCTCATAGATACTGAGGGAGACTTCCATCAGTATAGAACATTTGCACCAAGTGATTGATGACTTTCGTCACAACCACAATTATTTTTATAGCAGACCAAAATGAAAGTACCGCTTGGGTCGTTCCCTCTCATAAATCGAGAGGTAGGCCCTCTAAGGGGTTAAGAACATAAAAGAGATGGGTATGTCTTATGATCACTAAGTTTGCGTAAGGTGATATCATACACCTACCACCTTACAAGCATACCAAACAGTGATTAATTAACCCCTATTTAATCTATGTGCAAACAGACACTTGAAAAAGAGATCTAATTAATGAAAGCCCTGCAAAACCACCGTTAGTAGTTTAAATTTCCAGTCTTCAACAAATGAATGTTCATCAAGTTTCAATTTCAAATCTTTGACATGCGAACCTGCAACACACTAATTTTTAGTTCACAATAATCGTTTGACAACGTCCTGCATCAATTAGATTAGTAGTCTAAGTAATGACTTTGACGACGTGCTACAAAACCAATTTCATTAGAAGTTTAATTTTTTTCCTTTGGCTCTCAAAAAGGTACTGCACAAAATGATTATTGAAAACACTCAAAAACCATATTCAAATTGAAAACCAATCACACCATTAAAAACACTTTTGGAAAATTTATGAACTTTTATGAAATTATCAAAAATCAAGGTTTGAAATTGAAACATTCTTTTTAACTGATTATACCTGATTTCTGATTTTTGATATGAATAACTGGCCTAATCCAAAACATGCATGTTAGAATAAGCTTTCCAACGCCTTCAAAAACTTGAAAATCCAATGGATAGTTTGTAAATCATGCTAGTTTTACTACAAGTTGGTATTTCATAAATTGTGAAAAAAGCTAAGTAAGCACTCTCAGCAATTGATTCAACTTCCATAAATTGATTTTCTAACCAGCAATTGAAACCACATTCATCATTAACAGATTTTAAAAATATGCAGCAATAAAAAAATCAACCAAAAAGTGTAGTTCCATACAATGTACGGATTAACAAAGAAAGTGCCTGCAAACCACATTTTTTAAGTTTAAAATGCAATTTTCACCAAAATATAGAGTATAATATATGAAAATTTATGGAACAATGCTTTTGGATGCAATGGTAATGTCCATTTTTCCTCAAACAGCCTCTAAAAGTTTTTATTTTCACCATCTCTTGAAAGTATCCATAACCTGCAAGACAGACACCAAAAACTTGCACGCAAGAAAGTTAGAAAAAAAAAGAAAATTTTCTTCACGTCAGGTTCACCAATTGTATGGATCTAAAAATTTGATTGGAAAAGCTTAAATCGTTGAAGGAAACCACCAAACCATTAGAATTAATCTTATAAAATCAATTCCAAAACAAAGAAGCACAAAAAAGCATAAAGGAAATTGAATGCAAACAAACAAAGCAAATTATACCTTTATACCTTCATTGGTTGATCTCCATTGTTCTTCTCTCCTTCACTTTTGAATATTTAAGATATGTTGCTCTCAGTTTTAAAGTGCATGAAGTAAAAAGCTTAAGACGAAAGTGGGGATAGCGAAAGATTGAAGATGGTGATTCAAGATGATAATTTTAGCGAAAGGTTGAAGATGGTGGTGGTTAGAGAAATGAAGAGCTCAAAGCCTGAATTTATAGATGAGAAGATGGTGAAATAGATAGACGAGATTGAGTAGAGAAATGAAGGTTGAGATTGAAGTAGACAAATTTCATGGGAAACTTGCTCATTCTCAAATTTAAAATTAGTGCCACGTGATTGGAGAAATTTGTGGAATGGAGGCAAAATTAGTGGGTGGAAGAAAATCACCCAAATTAACTTGGCAATTTGGAAGAGTTTAAATTTTGAAATTAGTGGAGGTGTGTAAGAGTTCATTTTTTTTAAATTAAAAATCATTTATTTTCAAAACCATGGATAGTCAATTAAATTAAATAATTTAATTAATTATTATATTAGTGAGATTAAATAAATAAAAGTATTTATTTAATCAAAGATAATGTTAATAATTAAATAATTAAGTAATAAATATTTAATCAGATGGATTAATGAAATGGGAAATATTAGTATAATTAAATAATAAAAATTATTTATGTGTGCGTGAAAAGAGGGTGAAATTGGATTAAGGGTTAGACGATGAATTATAGTTAGATAAAGAATTAGATTTAGATGAAGAATTAGATGAGAAATTAATAAAAAAATGGCATCATAAGCTTGGGACAATTTAAGTGTGTACATCTCCTACTTAGACTTCATTTCTGAAGATTGCTTGGATTATTGGTCCCTCTTTTATTATTTGGAATCTATCGCTAGAAAAGAATCAAAGGATATTTCAAGGTGTACAAATGGGTGTAGCTTAATTATGGAAAAAGATCCTAAGTAGGATCTAGGAGACCATTTCTGAAAAAATGTGATTTGTCTGAAACTGGGTCTCCTAGTGATGCAAATATCATTAAGAACTTGAAGTTGGAGGTTGGTGGGTTAGGTTCCCCTTTTGGCAGAAGGCCCAGTTGTACCAAACAAAAGGTTTAATGGGAAGGTAAGTGGACTCTCCCGCCTAGTGGATTCCTAAAGGTGAATATTGATGGTTCCTCTCAAGGAAACCTTGGGCATGCAAGGATTGGTGGCATTGGTAGGGACAGTGAAGGAGGTATGGTTTTTTTCTTTTCGGTTTATAAAGGGAAATAAACCAATAATATTATGGGAGCCCTTGCTATTCTTTATGTGATAGAACAAGGGTAGTCCCTCGATTACAGGTAGATTATTTGTGAGTCTAATTCACAAATTATTGTGGATATGCTAAATGATAGGCTGGAAGGCACTAATTGGTAACTGGTTGTGGTGGTTAAGAAGGTTATGAGATTGTGTGATTCTCTGGAGTCTATCTCCTTTTGTCATATTCCTATGGAATGGAATAGTGCAATGGACTGCTTGGCCAAGTGGGCATCAGAGCATGAGGAGGGGTGGGATGCTAGAGATTGGGGTCTTTTGCCTCTAAATTATGTGGGGAATTTGGAGAAGGTTATCTTGGAGGATAGGAATATGTAATTGGATCCTTTTGGGGCTCCCTTGGGAAACCCTTGTTGTTTCCTAGTTTTTATGTACTTTCTAATTTCTCGATAAAAATTTTACCCCCTTTAAAAAAAAAAAAACTTCTAAATCAACACTTAAATTATTGTCACCATTTTATTGTAGCTTGTTGAAATGAAAGATATACTTGTGATAGCTCATTTTTTACTAAAATAATATTTTAATGTATTCTCAACACTAGTACAAATGATTTTAAACATAAATCATATTCAAACTTTCCTATAACATTTAACAATATAAGCCTAAACCATAAACAAACTATAGAAAAAGAACACAAAAGTGAGCACAAACATAAAAAAAATATATATTTTAAATATTTTTTATTGTGTAGGATTGCACATTAGCCTAGATACTCCTACATTAAGAAAAGTGTTAATGTACAATTTTCTACTTTATAATATTTTATAGTAAGTGTGAGCATAATGTTGATAAAGAATTATGTATAATTTAAAAGTTAGATTTATCAAAGCATTTATATGTGTAATAATAGCTTAAATAATTTTTTTATTAAAAGAGGATCATGATTTTAAGTGGAATTTCAAAGAAATGACAAAAATAGTTAAGTATGTCTAGAACCAAAATAAAAATGGAAGTTTGAAGCTAAACCAATAACAAACTCCTATTATAAATAATCTAAGAGCTATGTATGTAATAATGATTATATTTATAAATTATGTATTAATTATTATAAAACATTATCTTGTATTAGGAAATCATTCATCCAATGTAAGCTTAAAATTACTTTTTGATATAAAAGGTAGCATGTAAATATAATATTTATGATTCAATTTGATCTATTAGTAAAAAAAAAAAAATGTATTCTTGTAAAGAAAGATCACGAGATTGAATCTTGTAAAAGATAAGATATATATGCATCATAATGAAACACATTTAAATACCTCCTACATAATAAAAATGCAAAATAATCTCATATTATATAAATTTAGTCAAAAAAATCATAAACTATAAAATAACATTTCCTTTCATTTTCCACCTAGACTTTTTTTTTTTAAACATCCTACATCTCAATTCAAAGTATCATTAGAATAAAACACCCACTTTGACCAAAATGTATAGAAACTCATAAACAATACTACCACTACTTACCAGTGATGCATGCAAACACATTCATATCCAAGAATCACATGATTTAAAATTTATATAATGTAATTTAACTTTTCAATTTTTAGTTGACATTTACTCAATAATGTTTAATAATCATAATTGACTATGATTAAAAATTGCTTAACTTTTGTTTCTCTACACTCGGTAATTCATTTGAGGACACCATTTTATAAATAATTCCTCACTAATATAATTTTTAAAACCCTCAAAAACAAAATCATGATGAAACTATTATAGGGCCCACTTGTCCATTCTCATTAAAATTTATAAAAATAAATCATATTAGAGAAAAAGGTCAAAAGGATTTTTAAACTATAATAGAGTACGTAGCATTAATAGTAGATAAAGAACAAAGAGACAAAATGCATAACTAACTAAATATATTAGCAATTGTACATGAAGACATTGATTAGAGTTTGTAAAGTAATTTGTCATTACTTTGAGGCTTCTTCATCTTGTACTTATCAAGCTTAGCTTAAAGTTGAAATGGATAGGTTTAATGGACACTCTTACTAGATGACATTTGGAATGAATGGATTGTGATTGTAGAGTTGTTTTTTACATTAAAGTTTTAGGGATGGAGATAAATTTCAAAATTGATGTTTTATGCAAAGTAATCAATTTTTTGTGGATTGAACACTTGATCTTGACATTCCATAAATGTGATTTAAGTGCTTGACTTGGTTTATTATAACTATGAGCATAAGAATTTGAATTTTTTTTTATTGTAGTAGAATTTAAAGTTTGTGTTACATTAACTTTTTTTAAAGGTTTATTATATTAGTTGTTTGATTGTTATTATTTATATAAGTTTAGTATTAGATTATGTTTTTTATTATATAAGTAGCATTTATAGGGTGTTGTATCTTTTACATAGAGAGTTCAAAGGGTCAAAAAAGAACTAGTTCAAAACATTATTAAAAAGTCTATAACCAAAAACAATGGAAATAGAACACAGACACGGAATAGAAACAACAGACCACACCACCTAGACCATAACACTAATTGTCTACATTTTCCCATTTCTGAACCAGGAGATTCAGAACATCGTCCCCAATCCAATTGGGTCCTTCTCCCTTAGTATTAGATTATGTTGATTTTTAAAGAATATTTGTAATATATAATAGAATACATCATTAAAATGTGTTTAAGTTGTTTTTAATCATTTTTATTTTTTTAATCATATTCATTGTTTAGTTTTTGTCTACTACTTTTTCAAGTTTTTATATTTGAATGTATTGATTGTGAAACATGTGCAATGGGCGATGAAACTCATCACTAATTTGTAGTTTGGTTATCTCTTCTCACTTTCTTTTCAGGTGTTCATGTTTGTCATGCAACTTTTGTCAATTCTTAAAGCTTGTGAGCTGTTGACTAGCTTTTAAACTAACAACAAGATGTAAAATTTCTTTTGGAATTCATCATGAATTTGTAGTTAGATTATCTCCAATAAAATCTTTATTTTAAATTATCATACTTATCATTAAACTTTTATCTATTCTTTTGAACTTAAATACCTACCTAATTTACACTTTACAATAAAACATTATATACAATATGAAACTCATCATATAACCACCTCTTTTTGACTTAACTTTTGTCCACAATCCCAAACTTAAATACTTAGATGAACTCTTAAACTCACTAATATATACACTATATATTTTAGAATATATAAAAAATTAAAAGTTTGGTAGGTAACGCCTTCCTCTTATGAATTTTTGCTCTTAATTAATGAAAGAAGCATGAGTACAAAGTCTAAGAATGACTTAGGCTAAGCATTTTTCTAAGCCTAAAAAGTCCGAGTGAGGTAGCATTGAAAATTATATACCTTTAAAGCCGAGTTTTGATTAATTTTAATATAAATTAAAGAGCCATGGGAGTGGTTGGGGTTAGGAGACTTTTTTTAATATTAAAATATTTTAGATTTTTAATATCAAACTTTTTAGTAAATAATTTTCATTTGTTTTCTATAATATTTTATAGGAATAAATTGCATTTTACATATTTAAAGTCTAAATTTAATATAAGTAAGCAATTAAATTTAGTTTGAAGAGTTGAAATAATGATTGATACATGTATGTTTTTTAAATGGTAAGGATGGATTAGTACATAATTTTATGTGGTTTAAAGGCATTTTATTGTAGATTACATTATAGCATCCAAAATTCTACTTGGTCATCAAATGTATAAATTCAAAAGTTCTAGCAAATAGTTGAGTTTTTTTTCTTCTATTATGGATTGATTTTGCATATATAGAAATGAACCTAGTCTATGGGTTTGATCTATATCCATAAAAATAACTTGCGCAATTCTAAATGTCTAGAATTTGTTTCTTTGCTCTTTAGGATATCTATATGAAAAATAAGTAGTGTTGATGAACACCTTTGGGAGTTTGCTAAGTGAGGATCTTCTCGTTATGTCAAACCCCTTTATCCAAATTAATAGTTCTGAGTAATGACCAAAGATAAAAGCACTCATGTATTATGCCATATTTTTCACTAAACATAAATTTCAATGTAATTCTTTAATGTGTGGTGGATGTATCTTGCTTGCTATCATATAGGTGAAAAAATGAATTAGGGTTTGTTCTTTATACAATATCCTAGCACATAAATCAACACATTTCATTCTCAAGTTGGAAAATAATGGTTAGTAAGAAGGAAGTTGTTTGAGCCTAAATTTAAATTATAATTTGAAATTTAGGTGATCATTTTTGTGTCACAAATTTCACCCAAGATAAAGAATAAATAAAATGTAGATCAAGACTAGTCCACATGGATTTGTGCAAATGATATCAAGTTAGATTCAAGTTAATTTTCAACTTTTACATAGAAGCATGCCACCTTCAAATTATTCATTACATTAGGGGAACTCAAATAATGTGACTCCAAAATGAAGGGAGAAAGTGCAAGGTGTGAAATTTTCACCCTTACATTTTTTCCCAGTTTGACTTGTAAAATTATAATGAAGATGCATGTCAAACTAAACAAGCAATTAACATGAAAGTAAAAATTCAGACTCATAAAAAGGATATAGATAATGATGATGATTTTGTGCATTCTCCTCACAATGAACACTCCATCTTCAAACTTTTAAATATAAAAAGTTACAATGGGTAGCATCTATCACTAAAATCAGCACAAAGAACAATTACTTAAAAAATGTTAAACATAGAGTGGTACATTGAGCATAGTAGGATCCATGTGAAAATATATTAGGTGTAGTAGGAAGCCAAGGAAGCCATGTGAAAATATATTAGCATGGTAGAAAGCTATCATAAGCATGAGATAGTCATTGTGATTGAATTCATCAAAGGAATGTTAATGAATAAGCATGTCATGGATGAAAAAATAGCATTGTATGATAAGCATGTCATAACATAGCAAGATACTATCATGAAATCATATATAAAGAGGCAAAACTAGGTGCCCCCAATGTTGTACCCATTGAAGTTTGTAAACGTGTAACATAAGTATGTAAAGTTAAACATAATGTCATAATAGGTGGGCATGATAGCCATAAGTAAACATGGAAACTTCATAAGTAGGTGAACATGTAAGCATGATAATTGTTGCCATTTCATGCCACCCTTTAATGACCCATCATTGCTAGCCGATCTAAGAGATCTTACATGAGCCATCTTGCATGAATTATCCTTGAAGGGTCCTAAAATTGGCTAAGTGGACTAAGTTTTCGAGCTTACGGGCTTTCGCTTCCCTTCATACTTGCATGTTTTCTCCATCACTCCCACTCTTTTTGGACTCTTCCTCATCTTCTCTTCCATCCATCTTCCCCTATTGGGTTTTGGAAATCGGCCTTACCCTTTAACCCTAATCGCTTCCTTCTAGTAAGTTGTAATCCTAGCATTCGACCACTATATCCCAACTAAATCTTTCAAGATTTGCCTAAGTGTTGCATTTTTGAACTTTGGGGGCTGGTCTTCCCTCTTACTGATTTCCATCTTTTCATTGTAGGAAAGAACTTCCTCCTAACCTTCGATCTTGAAACATCTTTGGCCTTCAGTTATCATACTTTCATCTTTCGCCTTTCTTCCTTCTCACCTTCACGCCTTCCTTCAAAAATTTGGCTAAGTGTTAGGTTTTCGGACTTCATGCTTCGAGATTTTCCTTTACCTCTTACCTTTATTTGGTAAGAGTTAACTCTTCTATCTAACCCCCAATGTCTCCTTTTAGACCTTGACCTTCGATCTTCCCCATCACCCTTTTCGACTCTATGATAAGGCGAGCCTCCTTCCCAACCTTCGAAGCCTAAAAAGGGTGATCCTTTCAGAATTTGTAATTTTCTCCTTTGACCTTCTCTCTTCTTTTCTTCTAGTATGTGGTATATTGAACTCCCGAAGCTTGATTTGGTATGTGGTATATATAATGGAATGTATTATTAAAATGTGTTTAGGTTATCTTTAATATTTCATTTTTTTCAGTTGTTATGTTCATTGTTTAGTTTTCATCTACTGCTCTTTCAAGTTTTTGTATTTGAATGTATTGATTGTGAAACATGTGCAATGGACAGTGAAATTCATCACTAATTTATAGTTTGGTTATCTCTTCTCACTTCCTTTTCAAGTGTTCATGTTTGTCATGTAGCTTTTGTCCATTCTTAAAGCTTGTGTTGTTGACTAGTTTTTGAACTAACAACAAGATGTAAAATATCCAATAGAATTTATCATTAATTTGTGATTAATTCATCCCCAATCACATCTTTATTTTTGAATTTTCATACTTATCTTTAAACTTTTATCTATTCTTGTGAACTTAAATATCTACCTAATTTACAATAAAACATTATATATAAATATGAAACTAATCACTAATTAATAATTAAATTATCTATAACCACCTCTTTCTAAATTATCGTGTTTCTCACTTTTCTTTTTCCCACAATCCCAAACTTAAATACTTAGACAAACTCTTAAACTCACTAATGTATACTCTATATATTTTTATCATTATTATTATATTTAAGAATATATAAAAAATTTAAAGTTTGTTAGGTAACGCCTTCCTCTTATGAATTTTTGCTCTTAATTAATCAAAGAAGCATGAGTGCAAATTCTAACAATGACTTAGGCTAAGTGTTTTTCTAAGCCTAAAAAGTCTGAGTGAGGTAGCTTTGAAAATTATATATCTTTAAAGCTGAGTTTTGATTAATTTTAATATAAATTAAAGAGTCATGGGAGTAGTTTGGGGGCTAGGAGACTTTTTTTAATATTAAAATAATTTAGATTTTTAATGTCAATTTTTTTAGTAAATAATTTTCATTTTTTTTAATATATTTAAATAATATTTCATAGGAGTGAATTACATTTTACATATTTAAAGTACAAATTCAATATAAGTAAGAAATTAAATTTAGTTTGAGGGGTTGAAATAATAATTGATACATGTATGTTTTATAAAATGGTAAGGAGGGATTATGACACAATTTTGTGTGGTTTGAAGACATTCTATTGTAGATTATATTCTATGATCCAAAATTCTCATTGGTGATCAAATTTATGATTCAAAAATTTCTACAAATAGTTGAATGTTTTGTTCTATTTTATGGATTGATTTTGTATATGTGGAAATGAACCTAGTCTATGGATTTGATCTATATCCATAAAAATAATGTGTGCACTTCTAAATGTCTAGTATTTGCTTGCTTTGCTCTATAGGATTTTATATAAAAATAAGTAGTGTTAATGAACACCTTTGGGAGTTTGATAAGTGGGGATCTTCTCCCTATGTCAACCCCCTAGTAATGACCAAAGACACAAGCAATCATGTATTATGCCATATATTGTCACTAGGAACAAGTTTCAATGTAATTCTCTAATGTGTGGTGGATGTATCTTTCTTACTATCATATAGGTGGAAAAAGGAATTAGAGTTTGTCCTTTATACAATACCCTAGCATGTAAATCAACACATTTCATTCTCAAGTTGGAGAATAATTCCTATTAAGAAGGAATTTGGCTTAAGCCTCAATTTAAATTCCAATTTCAAAGTTAGGTGATCATTTTTTGTCCCTGCGGACACAGAAAAAGTAACCCTTCTACATTTTCCCATGTTCAGGCCCTCCTAGTGGTTTTGGCTTGGTTTTTCCTAGATTTAATGTTGTAATGTGGTCAACACATTCACATTAGGTCTTCGACCCTTGAGAATCATTAAGAATTCTAGGATGTCTTGTAAAAGTGTTGTAACCCACTTTCACACTTTTTTAGGACCCTTTCATTAATTCACTTAAATAACCTCTTTTTATCACTTACCAAGTTTTATTTCAAAGTGTTTTAAAGATTTGTAACAAACTTTCATGCTTTTCTACACTTTTCATCACTAATTCAACCCTTTCTTATGTTTAAATGACCCCTTAATGCACTTTTCAACCATACTTAAGTGTATTTTTGAGAATATTCGTGTTAAACCTTATTAAATGCACTTTAATTCCCGACACCCAGTAAAATTTCCCTAGTGGGACTAAGTCACCACCTGGGGCGACTTAGTCCCACTGGCCACAAAAATCAAAATAATTTCAAAATTTTGGCAGGATTTTATTCTCTTAACCTTAAGGTTGGCCTATGATGTGTTATTTTTAGGAATTATTGGAAAATCAAGTACAGGTAAAGGGTTTTTCTCTCATTTTCACTCCCCACTAATTCATTCACTCAAGCAATTCATCCATTTACTTAATCATTTTGAAACATTCTAAGCATTCTAAGCACTTTCAAGCATCCATTGCAGCATCTTGTTGCATATCTTCAGATTTCAACATCGAGGGTTTGGTGAGTTTTTGACATTGCATGTTATTCATTCATCATTCTCTCTTTATTTCATTTCATTATCTAGGGTTTGATTACCAAATTGGGGTTTGACCAAGGAAAACCCCTATTCTCTAACACTTAACCCTTTTCCCCTCTTTTCATGTGTGTTTGTAGGTCTTGCATGTAGATTTGTCAAAGAGAAAGGCGTTAAAAAGGTGTTTTCAATCCATCAAAGTCATCAAAATCAACAAATCCCTAATTGAAGCTTAGAGACCTCTTTCAGCCCATTTTCTACAGAATTTGAATTGGACACCTGTCAAGAAAGGAAGTGCAGACTAAAAGCTACACAATCCTATCTCGAATTTCCCAAGATTCCCAAGTGGACTAAGTCACCATTTTTGGTGAATTAGTCCCACTGCCAGGCCTAAAAAGTGGTTTTTGCATTTTTGGATACCCATTTGGTAGATTCCTATTCCAGCAGAATCTTCCCGAAATAGGACTAAGTCGCCCAGCTTGGCATAAGTGTCCTAGTCATCTTTTCTAGTCATTTATGTAGGATTCCAGAGCCTCTTTGCATTAGACTTTAGATTCCAGGTGCACCTCTCTAGTCTTGTTTAATTCTGTTATTGTTTACTTGCATTCTTAGGTGTTTTTGCATACATCATTGTGATTTCAAACACTTTGCATTTCTTAGATTTTGCATTAATAAATCATTTCTTTCTCTCTTTTTTTTTAGTTTATTACATTTAGACATCATATTTAGGCTTATTTCATCCATCCTTGCATTGATTTTGAGTGTTTACATTGCATTTTGGCCCATCTTTCTCCTTTTAGGTGAAAAAACCCTAGAAGTGCTAGAAAGCCCTTGGAAGCCAAAATCTTTGTTTACATTTTGGTGAACCCAACTTTTCAACATTTTCTTTTTGATTTCAAGTGCATTGGCATCCTAGGTTTAACTTGCATCAACATTGGATTAAGTTTTGCATTGTATAATTTGCATCCTAGGGTTTTAAAAATTGCATTAGTGAAAAGCTCATATAGCTTACATTTTTGCATTATATTTCATTAGAAAACAATAAAATTCTACATTTTTATACTGTAGTTGCATGTGAAAATCTGAAAAACATCAAATTGCATTTAAAATTTATGAAAAAACTCAAAAAATCACCACTGGGACTAATTCGCCACACTGCATGACTTAGTCCTACACATTTTGTATTCTAATTTCTGGCATTTTCTAAGCATTTTCTATATTATTTTTTTATTGTATTGCATTGTTGTTATATTTTCCAGAATTTTAGTTATTAGCATTTTAATTGCTCTTAGTTTCATTGCATTTCAATTCACCTCCATTTAGAAACCTTTGCATGAGTGTTTGGTGTCCTATTGCTAATACCTTAGTGAGATGAAGCTCAAGACTCATGTTATCCCATGATAATACACTCATTGTGGATCTCGGATTCTCTAACGCTTCCACTCCTAGTATTGTAACTAGTACACTAGGCATGGAACCTACCTTTAGCAATGCTTTTCCTTCCAATAGCATGCAATTTGGCACACAAAACAATCACATTCCACAAGACAAAATCATTAACAATCATGAGGACTTAGCACATCTATAACATAACATGTGTCTTGAAAACATTTCAACCACTACAATTCCTACTATAGAAAACATCCATCATCTGCTTGAATGTAACGAAGGCTTAGACGTTATGAAAAAAATTGTTGAGATATACCATAAACATATTCCTTCCACCTCTAGTACATCTCAATCATCAAACATTGTGGTTAGTCAAAGAGGACTTAACACTCCTCCACCTTCAATAGTAGCATCTATACCTACCTATACAACTCCCCAAGTAACCACCACAATGCAACAGGTTAGCAATGTGATACCTTCCTCAACTATTCCTGCTAGCATTCTGAATTCTTATGTGGCATTGCATGTCCTATCTTCTTCCCCCATACCATCTATTAGCATTCCATTCACTTTCCCTACCACTACATACACTCCATCACCACTTTCCCTTCCACTTCCTCCCACTTACACTGACCCTCTAATAACACAACTTTTCCAAACCGTCTCCTCCATGCAAAAACAAATATCCACCATAAACCAAAACTAGAACGGACCACCCACCTATTATGTCTAAAGTAGCCCACTATCTTTGGAAATCCTAAGAACACTGATGCCACAAGGAATAGAGATGCCTAGATTTGAGAAGTATGGAGGGAAGGGTGATCCTTCTAACCATGTTAATGCTTACACAACCTTCTATAGTGACTTTGTCCTTGATGATAAACTATTGGCCAAATTGTTTCCTAGGACTTTAAAAGACATTGCCTTAGAGTAGTTTTCATCCTTACCAAATAATTCAATGAACTAGTTGATGCATTTATAAATCATTTTCAAGTGCATATGACTCCAAAAAATACCTTGGCCTATTTGATGAGATGCAAACAACATGAAGAATAAAAGGTAACTTATTTTATCTCACGATATCAATCACTTTACTCTCAAATTGATGTAAAGATTCTTGATCCACATCTTCAAAACATGTTTATTGAAAACTTGCAAACTAAACTTCAGGATAAACTCACAATGATGAAATTTCCCTCCTTTATGCACTTGTGTACAACCCTTTGTGACTATCACAATGCGGTTAGCAGTCGTGATGCAAAGTCCACTTCTAACTGAGCTAAAAATTTTGAACATGGAACTTCAAACAATTCACAACCCTTTAGCAAACAAAACAAAGGATTTTTACAGCTCAATCCCCCTCAACAACCAACTCAACCCATCAACAACCAAATAGCATCCGTCAAAACTATGATACCTTAGAGTTATGGAGATCCAAAATGACAGCTTACACCTTTACCAGACACTCTTAATAATACAATGTCCCAACTTTTGAAGGAACAGATGATTACCTTACCTACCATTAAACCATTGGATCCTACTAAACCTTTACCTCCAACCTTTAAACCCAACGTTTATTTCCATTATTATAGACAAAACGGACATGACACAAAAAATTGTAAGCCTCTTAAACACCTTGTGGAAGACCTCATTGATTCTAGTTGTCTATCTGTTTCAAATGTTAATGTTCAAGGCAATAAGTCTATTGCCCCACCCAATCAAAATTTACAAATTTTCACCGATCCAATGCCCAGACATAATGTGTCCTTTGTCAAAGCTAGTGAAACTCAAAACAATGATGTAATGAATGTTCATACAACTATTGAACATCTTGATCCTATTCCACATACCACTCCTATTAATCCTATGAATGAAATGGTAGTTACAATAGACATTATCCCTCGTAAGGGCCAACCTAAGAAATCTCTTGATATTACTTTCTCTTCTAAGGATATCCTCTTGAATCTTCCCAATGGTCCTCTTTACATAGTTGGCCGCATTTATGATAAGCCCACTAATGGGATACTCATAGATCCTTCCTATGGAGAGAATTTGATCACAAAGGAATTTTTGGTATTACATGATCTTTATCAAGATGATTATGACAAACCAAGAGCATGGATCAAAAAACACAATGGTTTTACTTTCCCTACGATAGGATCAATCATCATTCCATTATAGATAGGACCTAAAATAGTAGATGTTACATTCCCCATCATCCCGCAATCGGATCAATTTTGTTTGTGGCTAGGCCATCCATGGCTTCACTCAATGAAAGATGTCACTTCGGTCATACACAAATGTTTAAAGTTTCTGCTTGACAATGACATATTCATTGTTCACCATAGTGGCTTTAACCCTTTTTCTTCTAAAGGAAACTTCTCCTTAGAAGCCTTTTGGCCCGAGCCCATGGAACCTATCACACCTCGCAAAGACTTCTTTTTCATTGCTTACCAAAAGTTTAAAGCAAAGAAAATTGTCGAATGTTCCCTCCACAACACATCCCTGTCCACTTCTAACACTCCTATCGTCGATGAAATAATGCTTCAACCTGAACAATAACAAACCCATCAACCTCAACCAACACTTGAAACTTCCCCCACATCATCCAAACGACCAAGAGATAATGATAACAACCTCCTCTTGCCTCCTTGTATAAAACAAGTTTATAAAGCAAAGGAGAAAGTGGATGAACAACCTTCCATGGTTCCTTTTGTTCCTCCCCTTGGGGAAGATAAGAAACCAATGGTTGATCAAACTGCTCCTTCACAAACACAACTTGACAATAGAACCAAAAGAAATAGAGGAGCTAGGGAGCATAGGCGTAGACATCGTGCCCTTGCTGACCAATTACAAAATGAAGAAAACAAAGAAAATCAAAATCTGCACTTGACAGAAGCAATCCATGACGATCCTCCTCCCCAATCACAACAAAATGATCCAATACAACAACACAACTCATGATACACCCTTCATTGGAAATTATCATCCATCCTCCTATTGTGATTAATCTGGATGACGATGATGAGATCACTAAAATAGATGAAGAGGTCATAATGATTTGAATACATTATTTTCCTCTTCCATGAGCTTAAATGATAAATCTCCTGCAACAAGTGTAGAACCTGGTACTTCCCCTAGTTCAGCACTTGCACTTGTCCCCTTAGCTATTTTTCCACCCTCGACACATCATGAACATGATTGGGAGGTGGATGACTTGCTTGACGATTGACTTGCATTTTCCTTACTAGTCCTCTTTTTCTTTTTCTTTTGAGTGTGCATGTGCATATCGTGTTCCCCCGTGATGTGTCATTTGATGTTCTCCTTTATTTGTGAAATTCCTCTATTTGTACCTTCATTCTTCTATATGTCATACATCGCTTTCACCTTTGTCTTTTTCCTTTTTCTTGTGTTTTCCTTTTGGAGATGACGCAAAGTATTGAGACTCCCTATGTCTCTTCCATGTTGACCCAAAAGGTCTTTCTATTTTCTTTTTCACTTTATTTTGTGTTTTCCTTTTGGGGATAACACAAAGTGTTGAGACACCCTATGTCTCTTCCATATTGACCCAAAAAGTCTTTCTATTTTATTTTTGGCTTTGTTTTGTGTTTTCCTTTTGGGGATGACGCAAAGCATTGAGATGCCCTATGTATCTTCCATGTTGACCCAAAAGGTCTTTCTATTTTCTTTTTTGCTTTGTTTTGTGTTTTCCTTTTTGGGATGACACAAAGTGTTGAGACACCCTATGTCTCTTCCATGTTGATCCAAAAGGTCTTTCTATTTTATTTTTTGCTTTGTTTTTTGTTTTCCTTTTGGGGATGACACAAAGTGTTGAGACGCCCTATCTCTCTTCCATGTTGATCCAAAAGGTCTTTCTATTTTATTTTTTGCTTTGTTTTGTGTTTTTCTTTTGGGGATGATACAGTGTTGAGATGCCCTATGTCTCTTCCATGTTGACCCAAAAGGTCTTTCTATTTTCCTTTTTACTTTGTTTTGTGTTTTCCTTTTGGGGATGATGCAAAGCATTGAGACGCCCTATGTCTCTTCCATGTTGACCCAAAATGTCTTTCTATTTTCTTTTCCGTTTTGTTTTGTGTTTTCCTTTTGGGGATGATGCAAAGCATTGAGACACCCTATGTCTCTTCCATGTTGACCCAAAAGGTCTTTCTATTTTCTTTTTATCTCTTATTTTGTGTTTTCCTTTTGGGAATGACGCGAGGAATTAAGACCGAAATTT
The DNA here is from genome assembly GCA_007258455.2 of Sequoia sempervirens. NCBI lineage: Eukaryota > Viridiplantae > Streptophyta > Pinopsida > Cupressales > Cupressaceae > Sequoia > Sequoia sempervirens. Next base: position 154,868,381 of record VDFB02000017.1, on the reverse strand, counting down.
CTCTTTCATGTTGACCCAAAAGGCCCCTTTTTCTTTTTCTTTTCCTTTTCTTTTGTCTTTTTCTTGTGTTTTCCTTTTGGGGATCTGTCTCTCATGTTGACCCAAAAGCTTTTCCTTTTTCTTTCGCCTTTTCATTTTCTTTTTGCTTGTGTCTTTCTTTGGGGATGATGCAAAGCATCGAGACATCCTATGTCTCTTCCATGTTGACCCAAAAGGATCTTTCTTTTTCTTTTCTTCACTCTCTTTATGTCATTCTTCCAGTTCTATGTATTTGGGGAATGATGACAATTCTGAGCTCTTTAAACAAAACATTGCAGCAACAAACATACTGACCCCAAATCCATAGATCCCTCATGTGGGAAACCCCTTTCTTTTCTTTTCCCTTTCTCAAACATGATGCAGCCTTACTCAGAAATGTATGACTTGGCATAGGGGCTTTCCAAGTTGGCTCTCATGTCCTCTTTTTTTTATATTGTTCATTTTGCTACTTTAAAGTAATTACTCATAGAACGGTGTGTAGCAATTCCTTTAAAGTGGGGTCATACATTGGCATTATTCATTTGCATTTTTCTTTTTTCTTGGTTCTTAGTGTAGCCTTGTTACTTCATACGATGCATTTGTCACTTTGTAGATGACATTGGGTGTAGTGTCATTTATGAGTGTGATTTATCTTAGCATATTGCATTCCTCTTGGTGGCTTGTTGTGACACACTGCATCCCCTAAGTTGTGAATCTTCTATTCTTTGATTGGTCCTCTCTTGGAGACATTAGACAAAATGCTCCCTAAGTTAAATACCTCGCATGAACTAAGCAAGACTCCTTTGAACATTCTTTTGCATGTTGCATTTTGAATTTGTTATATGGCCACCTTGCATAATGTAGCTTGCATGCCAGTGGAGCCATCTTGTTTGTTCATGAGCTCCAAGCATACAAAGCTTTGTTTATCTCATGAAGCTCAGAATGTTATTTTATTTTGTGGCGCCTTATTAAAGTTATCAAAAGGTATAACTTTGGTATGGTTGAGCAGGAAGCCCATTTCGAGGCATGACTTGTCCCCATAGCCACTTGTGCATGTGTTAGTACATACAAGCCATGAGTGTATGTTTCTCACCTTTTTAGGCCTTCTCACCTGGTGGAAAGCTATGAGTTTTTTTCCTCAGAGTGATTAAACATTCCTTTTTCCAAACAAACAGCCTAGATCTGATCCACAATAGGATGGACAAATGATCGAAGCTTGATCTGAATTTCTCTTTTCTTTCTCCCTCTTCATTTGCATCATTCTCATGTGTGTTTCTTTGTGCTCATGTTTGGTTTTCCATGGGATCTTCATCTTGGTGGCTTCATAACCCCTCTTGATTGTTGTTGTCTCATCTTACTAGCATTAGTTCATTAAAACCTCTCTTGATTGCATGATCGACTACTTTAGTGTGAGTTTGAAGTAGGTCCATCCTCTCACTAAAGCGGGGGCTAACTGTGGACATAGAAAAAGTAACCCTGCTACTTTTTCTCATGTTCAGGCCCTCCTAGTGGTTTTGGCTTGATTTTTCCTAGATTTAATGTTGTAATGTGGTCAACACATTCACATTAGGTCTTCGACCCTTGAGAATCATTAAGAATTCTAGGATGTATTGTAAAAGTGTTGTGAAGTGTTGTAACCCACTTTCACACTTTTCTAGGACCCTTTCATTAATTCATTTAAATAACCTCTTTTTATCACTTACCAAGTCTTATTTCAAAGTGTTGTAAAGAATTGTAACAAACTCACACTTTTCTAGAATTTTCATCACTAATTCAACCCTTTCTTATGTTTAAATGACCCCTTAATGCACTTTTCATCCATACTTAAGTGTATTTTTTAGAATATTCCCGTTAAACCTTATTAAATGCACTTTAATTCTCGACATCCAATAAAATTTCCCTGGTGGTACTAAGTTGCCACCTAGGGCGACTTAGTCCCACTGGCCACAAAAATCAAAGTAATTTCAAATTTTTGGTAGGATTTTATTCTCTTAACCTTAAGGTTGGCCTGTGATGTGTTATTTTGTGGAATTATTGGAAAATCAAGTATAAATAAAGGGTTTTTCTCTCATTTTCACCCCAACTAATTCATCCACTCAAGCAATTCATCCATTTACTTAATCATTCTAAAACATTCTAAGCACTTTCAAGCATCCATTGGAGCATCTTGTTGCATATCTTCATATTTCAATATCGAGGGTTTGGTGAGTTTTTGACATTGCATGTTATTCACTCATCATTCTCTCTTTATTTCATTTCATTATCTAGGGTTTGATTACCAAATTAGGGTTTGACCAAGGAAAAACCCTATTCTCTAACCCTTAACCTTTTTTCCCCTTATTGCATATGTGTTTGTAGGTATTGTATGCAAATTTTTCAAAGAGAAAGGCGTTAAAAAGGTGTTTTCAATCCATCAAAGTCATCAAAATCAACAAATCCCTAATTGAAGCTTGGAGACCTCTTTCAGCCTGTTTTCTGTAGAATATGGACCAGACACCTATCAGGAAAGGAAGTGCAGACCAAAAGCTACATAATCCTGTCTCGAATTTCCTGAGATTACCAGGTGAACTAATTCACCATCTATGGTGAATTGGTCCCATTGGCAGGCCTGAAAACTAGTTTCTGCATTTCTGGATACCCATTTGGTAGATTCCTATTTCGACATAATCTCCCTAAAACAGGACTGTCGCCTAGCTTGGCGTAAGTGTCCTAGTCAACTTTTCTAGTCATTTCTGCAAGATTCTGGAGCCTCTCTACAGTAGACTTCAAATTCCAGGTGCACCTCTCCAGTCTTGTTTAATTCTGTTATTTTTTACTTGCATTCTTAAGTGTTTTTGCATACATCACTGTGTTTTCAAACACTTTGCATTTCCTAGATTTTGCATTAATAAATCATTTCTTTCTTTTTTTAAGTTTATTGTGTTTAGAAATCATATTTAGGCATATTGCATCCATCCTTGCATTTATTTTGAGTGTTTACATTGCATTTTGGCCCATCTTTCTCCTTTTAGGTGAGAAACCCTAGAAGTGCTAGAAAGCCCTTGGAAGCCAAAATCTTTGTTTACAGTCCCTTGCAAATTTAACCCAAGATAAAGAATAAATAAAATGTAGATCAATATTATGTCCTTTCATATTTTATCATGAATCATACAAGGATATGAAGGAATGATCACAACACACAAGGTTTGACAATAAGTGATTCTAGAGAGCTCTTTTTATACCCAAGAAGATCTACAACTAACATGAATAATAAATCATTTAAGCTAACATATTTCCTATAATTTATTCATGGAAAGAATCTATAATATTCAAGATCAAAAGAGAGTAATGGAATGACCTACCCTAAAACATTATTTAAATGAGCTAGACTTTTTTATTAAATAAGGGTACCAATTTCTCTACATGTTAGATCTTTTGTTTGCAAAATTAGGAAAAAAACATTTATGTTAATCTTATGATCAAAACTTTCACTATAAAATATTAATAAAATAGATTTTGATTCACTAATTAAAATTTAAGTTTAATTTTCACATAGGAAAATTGCAAATAAACTTATTCATTCACAACTTTACATCCTCTTCCAGCCATCCTAAGGTGACTTGCATAACACACCACTCCTTTAAACAATCTAGGACCCTCTGCAACAAAATTTGATTAAAACACCTAACATAAACCCAAATTTCCTAGTGTTAGAACCTAGATCTGATACCAAATGTCATGCCCACAATGTTGACCACCTATACAGAACACAATCCCCATTTCTTTTAAAATTTATAACTCAAGGTGAGATAAAATTGATGAATCACCTTTTTGTATTTGATGGTATCAAGTTTATGATGCCATCATATATGTTTCACACTTATGATGAGGAAGGAAAGACCCAATTTAGTCTAGGAGAATTCTTTTTTTTCTATTAAGAATTGCATGTAAAAATTATAAAAAAAGTTCATCAACATTACCAAATTAGCACATTGGTTGACCATGCAGGTTCTTTCTAACTAGATAAGCTTATTATTCTTACAAACAACTTTACAATATTCTCTCTTTGTACAACTCTATAGATATACATATTAACAATTTTAAAATATAAAGCCTATCAATCACAATAGTTATAAAGACTAATAGTGATAGATTACAAAGTTATAACTAATTTTCCCATTGTTGCTCAAATGATCTTGTGTACTTCATGTTCTATTTTTCAAAAAATTGTAAGTATATTTTTATATAAGGAGAATTATTTGTTTCCTTGAAGGGCCATTGCCTTCCATTTTTTATCCCTTCCTTATTGATTTCTACATCTTCATCCTTCATCAACTTTGAAAATTTATCTTTATAGCCCTCCATTGTGGCTATCATCTACATAGAGACATTATAATGGGTGAATCTTCACAAAGAATTAGTAAGTACTCTCCTAGTACACCCTTGAAAATATCCTCATTCCTAGCTTTGAAAATTTACAAAGAATATAAGAAGTTAAAATAAGCCAAAACATATTATAAGAATGATTTAATCCTTCTACATAATAAAGTGTCATTTCTAACCAGTTAATTTTTCCTTTGTCCCCCCATCCTACCAAATCAGATAAAAACATCTTCCAAATTTCTTTAGAAAACATACATTAAAAAAAAATGTGCCTTATGTTCTCGAGTTTCTTACAAACTGAACAGATGTTTTGAAGGGAAGAGGAAGAAGAGAGCAATATTTTCTATAACAAGAATAGCCATTTGAAGCAATAAATTTTTTTCTCAAGGATATTAGACCATAGGATTTTTTAAAAAAATTGCATTGTGCCTCAAGTAGATCAAAAACCTCAGAATTTTTTAGGTGCTTCTGAAGATCATGGGAATATACTAGAGATTTTTAAAAAAAATGGTTTTAAGTTTGAAATCTTAGTGCCTCCAGCCCAAGTGGGAATCTCAAGAAACTCTTTTTTCTCAATTCTACAAATGGGAAATTGAATGATCTTGCAAGCTTTCCTAAGAATAGTGTAAGTTCTCCATTGACATGGAGGGAAATTAAACTCAACACTCAACTCATTGCAGGACTTAAGCTAGTTATTACACAATATGTCTTCAAAACATCTCATTCCTTTTAAATTTCATGATTTTACTGGGAAACCTTGTAATAATGCAAGGGGCCTTTTCTTATTCTCAAGATTCCACCATATTGACCTCTCAGTGCTCAAGGTCTCTTTGTTATGATTCAAGAACCCACTATTTTCAAACTGACATCTAATGATCCCCCATGCTTTCCAAATGCTTTTGAACACATTGGATCCAACAAGATTAGGAGAATTCTTTCTTACTCCCAACTATGAGGATATCCTATTTGATCTATACAACAACACAAGACAAATCAAAAGGAGATAAATTTGTTTTTAAAATTTCTCAGTTAAGTAAACTTTGAATTTGGGCCCCATCATCTAAATAGACCCTTAATGGAGAATATTTCTTTCCTAATTTAGATTCTCTTAACAAATGTTGTACTAATACATTATATCTAGCAAACCACTATAATATTATATAACTAATCCTATATATTGGTCAAATATCATTAAGCGTGCTCTTATATAATATTATTGGTTAGACAAAAATATTATGTTAACAAGACTATAAAATTCAAAATAAAATAATTGTTTTAATACTCCAAATTAATAACCATATGTGCTATTGAGTTCCAATGTTCAAATTTTATTCCAAAATTATTAACAAAATAAATTGTTCCAACAAGGTTCATTAAACTTGAATCTAAATAACTTTAATTAGATTGCTAAAAATATCATTCTTCAAAAACTCAAGGTTGAATATTAATTTTTTGGATCTTATTATAGAACCCAAGAGTTTATTCATATGTATTTGTTATCACTATTTTCTTAATCTTTATTTTTTAAAATTTATGTGCATCTAAAGTTGAGGTCTCCAACTTGAATAGGAAGTTATATTGCTAACTTGAACAATAAATAAATACTTCTCAAAACACATTTAAACTTCATTAGATTTAAACTTCTACTAACTAAAACTAAATTATAACCAACCTATAACCAATTGTTTCCCTTTATATTTCCCCCTCGAGTTTTTGGTTATCATTTAGAAAATTCAAATTGACTTTCATTGATCACTTTATGGTTCTATTATTCCTCAAAATTTTCAATTGGAAAAAAGAAGTATTTTGAAATTTGTATTCTACTTTCGAAATTATTGCATATTTCATTATTTGTTGCAAGTTACACAAGATTTCCAAATTATTTTAGATTGATTAAATATATATACATATAATTATTTGTTGCAAATTTAATTCTAGATCACAAGATGGAGGAAAATAAATTGGCAGATTCACAATTGTTAGGATTTGGTGTTGTACACCATTACATAAAATGTTATATTATAATGTAATTAAAAATTTAATTTAGTTGTGGTGCACCTAGGAGATGTGTTTAGCCACATTAGATCATTATTTGGGGTCACTTGTAAAGTTGTATTGTAATATTGGGTAATTATTTAATGTGCAGGAGACATAGGATAATAATTTAATATTTGGGGAAAGCATTTAATAAAGTGAAAACTTAATACCCAATATTAAATGAGGGGCGAGTGGTTTTGTCTTCACATGGTTTTGTGGCACAATATTTTATCTTACCACTTGATTGTATTTGTGTGAGCTTGTATCTATAAAATTAAACACATGTTTAGTGGTTAAGGTTGGTTAGGTGAGTGGGTTGCCATTATTGAGTCTTTTTGAGGAGTGGGGAAAGTGCAAAAAGATGGGGGACCAAAAAGTAGCCACCCCACTTTCAAATTTAGAAAAATCTATAACTCGAGCACATTATAATGTGCTCACATTCTTTCCTATTCAAAAAAATAATCAAAACCTTATTTCATTATTTCCTATCATTTGCTAAAAACCTCCTTTGCAGCCTACAAAACTTGCATAACATGCTCGCATTCTAGGAAGCTCAAAACTGCTTGATTTCTTCATCAAATATTTGTGAAAATATATGACCACAACATTGGGGAGGTCGAAGGAGTAAGTTTTTTCTATTTTTTGTGTGAATTTTGTATTAAATAGGTAGATTTAATATGTCTTTTGATGTAAATTTATTTAATTTTCAAGAATGTTAATGCACCTTCAAATCCTCCTCAAATTTCTCCTCAAAATCCTAATTCACCTCATGCTAAAATCCCTCCTGAAGAACAACCTCAACAAACACCTCCAATAATTCCTCATCATGCTATAGAAACTCAAGAAAATTTAATGGGGTGAATTGAAAATAACAAAAAACAAATTGAGGAGTTAATTGCAAGGTTGAGAGATCTTGTAGGAACAACCTTGCATAGAACCACACTTGCTCAATCACTTGAATCCAAAATATCTCATGTAGATTCAATTAGCAAGAAAATAACCATTTGGTTTGAGAAGAGACAAGATTTTAGACAATTTTATGCAGACAAATTATCATATAAACAAGTTAAAATGAAAAAAATATAAAATTTGAATTGTGTGCACTATTCATGAACCCTTAAAAAAATCAACCTTTACATCCTGCAAGCAAGAGGTTCCCTATCCATTGGTGCAACCATCAAGGGATAAAGAAATTTTTTTATAAAAGGTGGTGGATGGTTTTTGACCATCCTCCATGTAACAATAATGAGGTGTCACAATATTTTTTGAGGAAACTTTATTGTGAGTTTTTCCTCAATAAATCCCAAACTATTTTTACATGCGAGATTTCTAGAGTAGAGGTGGGGGCTCCACATAGGACAGAGTGGGGACACATATTGACATATAGTAGCCAGTGATACCACTTGCTAGACTAGTGTATGATCATGTGACTATCCCTTCCATTTGTGAAGGAGGGTGTTGAGGTGGACACATTGCAGTTGATTAGTTCCTTCACGTAGAGCCTCATACAACATACTAGTCCTCTAGGATAGGGTGAGGTAGGCGATTCTTCAAGGAGTAGAGTTCCACCTCATTTATGTTAGGCTTGTGGGTCACTCTGTGTTTATGATCCTGAGGATAGTCAAGATGCAGGTACCTAGGTTACATCTATACCTAATGGGATGGTGATGACATATGCCCTCTGGAATGACACATTCAGCCTTGATAGTCAAGTAAATGTTAGAAAGTTAATTTAATTTAATTTAAGATAACAAATTTCCACAATCCATATTGCTAATTGTTGAATGATAAATCTAGATTCGATTGTGTGATAATTTTTTTCAAGATGCAAAAAATGATCACATAATCGAATCTAGAAATAAATCAACAATTACTTTAATTTATTAAATTTCATTTTTGAAATGAAAGATTAACTAAATTAGTTGAATGATTATAATGAAATTTCAGAGTCATAGTGTTCACTATGTTCTTAATGGTCCTCCACCTCCCTATTGCACGATGATTTCTACTACATAGGTATGTAACTAGTAAAGAATTATAAATATTACATGTGAATATCTAAACGTTATATGAATGGTATTCTTATATCTCAATTTGGATGTTAAATAGGTTAATCTTGGACCTTTGACAACAACACCTAGTAGTGGAGGTGGTAATCAAAGTTTCACTCAAGTAATACAAAGTATTTTTAATTTTAAAATAGAAAGTTGTATTTCATAATTGAATAATGTTTAATGACTTCAAGGTTCTAGATAGTTTGTAAGTATGCTTTGTACTTTTTAATTAATTTTATTTCAAGTTGTTATGTACTTCGTAATCTATGAATTTCATTTGTTCATGTTGTTGACCTTCCAAAATGTAGGCTAGTGGTGCAAATTAATTATCCACTTTCTATAGACCTCTTTATTGTATTAACTCTTGGGAACTTCTATAAAATATGGCTACCAACTTAGCTAGTCTAAGTGATTATGTTGATTCATCTATCCTCCAAATCCCAAGTTGGTGTAGAATACACAATAAAAATCACTTTGAGTTTTCCTAAACCACATCTTCAGATTTTGTAGCAATAGTTAGACAAGTGATGTTGACAACATATCATTTAACCCATGAGAGTAACAACAAAAATATTTGTTAGTGTGAAAGGGGTACTTTATCTAACTAGTTCATTCTCAGCTAGTTCTCCACTAAATTCCTATTCACACTAGCTTAACTTTACATAGGGATAAGGTGGTTGAGCCTTTAATGACATGAGTTGTCACACCTCATAGGATGCCAACACTTGTCATAATTTGTTTGCATCTATCTCCCCCCTTGGCCTATATAACCAAGGCATTTACTTTGTAATCTCAAATTCTCAAGCTGAATATAGCTTTGCATTCTTGAGAGGAATACAGTTTATTCCTCCTCATATTTTTGGTTTTTCTTTCCTTCAGTCATTAGATTCCTGGGTAGGCTAGTTAGTAAATCTCAAAAGAAATGGCATGTTTCTTCTTCCTCTGCCAACAAATAGGGCCAAAACTATAGTGAAAATTGTAGCTGTATGTGGACTTGCGATCATCAATATCACCAGCCCAATCAGAATCTGTGTATCCCAATAAGTCTAAACTTGTGCCTGTTGAATAGTGAATCCCATATCAATGAGTGCCCTGGATGTAGTGCAAGATGCGTTTGGAAGATTTCCAATAAATATCATGTGGTTCTATCATCTATTGTGACAATCAAAGCACCATCCAGATCTCGAAGAACTCGGTCCATAATCAACGAACCAAACACATCAAGATCCATATGCATTTTCTTCAGGAGTTGATTCAAGAGTAGGTCATTGATTTGCAATACTATCCTATAGCAGATCACATTTTAGATATATTCACCAAACCCTTCACTGAGAGCAAGTATGTTCATCTTCAATATCTCTTGGGGGTGAGGCACATCTCTTTTGGGGGGATCACTTAGACCTTCTCCATTTAGCCTCTCATGGGAAGGAGTTTTTTCCCACTGGTTTTTCAACTTCTTTATCATTGAGAGATTATTATGTACGTGGGTACCTCATCAGGCCTAGTAGCTAGGACCCATATTTTCATCTTCACATTATATACTTCTCCCTAAGTTGCACTTAAGGGGGTGTTAGTGTGAAAGGGGTACTTTATCTAACTAGTTCATTCTTAGCTACTTCTCCACTAAAGTCCTCTTCACACTAGCTTAACTTTACATAGGGATAAGGTGGTTGAGCCTTTAATGACATGATTTGTCACACCTCATAGGATGCCAACACTTGTCATAATCTGGTTGCATCTATCTCTCCCCTTGGCCTATATAATCAAGGCATTTCCTTTGTAATCTCAAATTCTCGAGCTGAAAATAGCTTTGAATTATTGAGAGTAATACAATTTGCTCCTCCTCATATTTATGGTTTTGCTTTCCTTCATTCATTAGATTCTTGGGTAGGCTAGTTAGCAAATCTCACAATATTGATGAACACGCAATGAATAATCCTCAACAAGAGGTTGTTGATACACCTCCTAAAGAACCAAGAGTGTACACACTTGAACTTAATGATGTTAAAGTTGAATGTGAGTCATAATTAAGTGACAAAGGCTATATTGAGGTAATGGATATAGAGTAAATTAGTTCACTTTTAGAAGTATCAAAAATAGAAGAATCTTGCAAGATGTTGGAAGCACAAAAAAAATCCTATCTTTTTCTAAACATTAAAATTTTCAATCTTCTCAAATATAAATAATCCTCCTCTCATACTAATTTGAGTGATTTTTCATTAGTAGTCACTCATCCACCCCCTAAATATAATGTCAATGTCATCAATATAGGTTGTGGGAGTATGAACTATAACAATTTTTCACGTAGATAAAATCCATTTATCTTGATGATCTTATGGTTAGCTTAGCCGAAAAATCTTAGAGTGCAATAAAGTTAATTATGGTTACATAAATTTTGTACAATTTGGTCTCCTAGAAAGGAATATATTGAGAGTTTTGTTAGTTCTTATTTTGATATTGAAGAAGATTTTGCATAATGCTACCAAAATAATGAATATCCCATAGCTCTAAAATAATAAAGATCCTATCACTCCTCCATCAACCACATCTAGGAAAAATTGACATCCTATCCATTGGAACCAACCACCTTTGTCCATTTTGGTTCCTAGCAAATGAGCAATTGGAAAATCCCCATAATTCATAGCTACCTTATAATAGATTTGTGTGTTTCTTCTTAAGTAATAACTATATCATCACAAATAGTATGCGGAAGGTCATGAAATATCAAGTTAGAGTATTTACCCTTCACAAATAATTATTCAGCAAACACATTCATATGTATTCAAACCAAGGATTCCAATGCATCATATATAACCTTCTTGATAAGAATAATAAGGATGCTACACCTATGAACACTAGATTAAAATCTCCTAACATCAAATGATTACATATCATTGTTCCACCAATGGACTTTCTACTACAAATCCTTTCATTGAGCCCATCACCCCCATAAACAATTTTTCTAACATCCCCATCACCAGTCCTTTCATTGACCCCATGACTAAGCTTAATCATCTATCTCCTAAATTCATCACCCTAGATTAACAAAGTCACACACCATTTCACATCCTCCATAGTGATGATTCTATCATCACCTTCATGGGACTTCAAGATAATGTCTCCCTCAAGGTTCATAAAACAAAATTTGAAATAGAATTGGATGCATTAACATATCCCAAAGAACACATTTCCTATATTGCTCATAAATTTTAATTTGTTATACTGAAATGCTATTCTTATGAAAGTCTATTAGGTTCAAAATGGTATTTCTTTTTCTCTAGTAAACATCATCCTATACAAAACCAAATCACATTCTCAAGTAAGTATTCACTGCCCAATGGTAAAATATAAACTCTAATCTATTTGTGATACAATAAATCCTAATAAATCTCCTTGTTATGTCATATTCATTGTAGTTATGAGATTCATAACTAGACTAAAACTAACACAATAGTCCAATAACCACCTATTAAACTATGAAGCAATATATAGTTCAATAAGTACTCAAAATTTTGTTGACTATATCATACATTATAAGCCATGACATGTATCACTCTTCTAGTTTTTTTTATGCATAAGAGAGATTATATTATATTGGATGCCAAAAAATGCATAACGTTTGCAATCACAGGATTTGTGGAACCAAATTCCCCATCCAACTGATATCAACACCTTCCCCAGAAAAATCCCTAACTAGCCACCAAAATTTGCAGAACCATAACCAAATGGACTAACTCCAAACTTACAAAATTAACACCAGGGTGATCTTCGCCTAACTCGTTAAAAAACCAAATTTTAGCTACATTAATAACAAGCTACTTAAGCTATTAACATAAATTATATGATTCCTAGACACCAACAGACCCGACACCACCAGCACTGGTTAAAATCCATTCATCTTAGTGAACTGATCAAATTCTGCCACCCATTCAAACACTTCTACCGACTCCATTGAAAGCAACTTCTTCAAGAAACTTACACCATAGGTCATGATTTGGTGATGATTGACTAGCGACATTCCTTTGAGCTCCAAAAATGGGGGATATATTTTTATAACCTCACCCATCACCTTTACAAGTGGCAAGTTGGGGGGCCGAGGAGTGCCACGACCCAGTATGCAGACTTCAACACTTCGTCCAAAACACCCAAAAGCTCACTTTTGAAGAGCTTGCACACCATTGTTTTTGCCTCATCCTTAAGATTCCTCACTTTCAACATCAACGCCAAAAAATGGGAGATGATGTGACTATTGACCCTGAAGGTCTCTTGGTTCTTCACAAAGTCCTTCCTCAGTATCATCTTAACTGTGACCACCACATGAGGATCTATCCGCAATAAAATCCACTTCAGCCGCAGGTCATTTATATTCTTAAAGGTTGTCTACCTCACCTTGCAATCCAATTGTATGGGGGAATTCTAACCAATACTAACCACAACCTTGAAAGAAATTTCTAATATGAATTTGGAGCATTCTACCATTGCAATCACTCAGATAAAACTGTAGATGAATACCCATAATGTTGAAATCCAACCAACCCTATGATATTTATTGCTTCTCTTCCTCCTAGTTATCATGTTGTGCATATGCCATCATTCCCAACTAGATTTCATCCTCACCGATCACCTGTCCCAAATCATGCAATGTGCCTCATCACCAATTTCCAGTTGGGTGATATGTCGAATCAAGCCCAGATTAACAGGGACACAAACATGATTACTCTAGACCACCAAATATCAAGGCTCGTAACTTTGATAACCCTATTTAATTATTATACTTTAAACCTCCTTTGTGGGCATGAACGAAGTATTGAGACAATCAATTATCCTCAGCCAAATCGAATTCAAAATCATACAAGATGAAAGCCACCACATCAGCCACACAAGCCTCGTCCCCCAAAAGGGACCTATTCAAATCCACTTCTTTCTTTCCTTCCTCCTTTGGGATGTTGATCGACACAGTATCTCAACATCCTTGTTGTGGAGATATGCCCACCCAGCCAGCCACATATCACTCTTCTAGTTTTGGTAATTGAATAATGTTGTTTTATTTTCAGATGATGCAAGTAGACACTTCTCTTGATATTGATAGGACAGTGGAGCATGGTGTTGTTGTAGCAGCAGTGATCTTGATGTTGAGTGCTGAAGCCCAACGGGCATCTTGTTTTCCCTCCAAGCTGTTGTCTTTTCATATTCCACTTCTAGGAGTGAATTGTAACTTTATTTATGCTGCACTTTTCATTTGTAATGGTTGTTGTTGTTGAGAATAATAATATTCCTCTGCTCAGTGTGGATGTAGCCATAGTTTTGGGGAACCACGATAAAATCCTGGTGTCATTTTTGTTTATGTTCTCTAATTTGTAGTTGCTCTGTTTTTGCACTTTTGTTTTTCCTCTTGTCATTCTTTTCAATTGGTATCAGAGCTGTACAGTGACGGTATAGCGGATTGGGAAATTGGTGATGAATTTCCTAAATTATGGAGGAAGTGAAGATAGAGAAATTCTCAGGTCATAATTTTGGTTTGTGGAAGATGAAAATGGAGTCATTGCTGATAAAGCAAAACCTCTCACTCGCGCTTGATGGGAAAGCGAAGAAGCCAAGTTCTATGACAGATGAGGAGTGGGAGAAGCTGGACAGGAAGGCAAAGGCTACAATTTTCCTCTCGCTGTCCAGTAATGTATTGTTTAATGTTTCAACAGAAAAAACTTTGAAGGAATTGTGGGATAAACTTTCTTCGATGTACGAGATGGCTTCAGCATCTAATAAAGTTTTTATTATGAAAAGGTTGTATAACTTAAAAATGAAAGAAGGTGGAATTGTGTCCAACCACCTTAATGATTTCAATACGTTGGTTACTCAATTAGTTTATGTGGGCATCAACCTCAATGATGAAATTAAAGCAATTTTATTGCTGTGTTCGCTACCGAATAGCTAGGAGGAGTTGTTATGGCTGTGAGTACTTCTGTGGCTGCGAAAAATAAATTGAATTTTGATGATGTTGCTGCTACTCTTCTCAGCGAAGATATGCGAAGGAAGAACCAAGAGAACTCTTCAGGCGAAGCTCTAACTGTTGTTAGTAGAGGAAGGCCTCGTCATAGAGGCAAAGACAATAATAGGAGAAGATCTAAATCTGCAAAAAGACCAAAATCCAGAGGCAGAATTGGCGACTGTTGGTTTTGTGGTAAGCCTGGTCATACTAAAAAATATTGTTATTCCTATAAGAAGGCACAAGAAAAGGTTAAAGACAGCGAGGTTAATGTTGTTTATGAACACAATGATAGTGTTTTGGTTTTGTCCGTAAGCGAAGTTACTTCAGACTTGTGGGTTTTAGATTCGGGTGCATCTTTTCATGCTACCTCTTGTACGGATGCCTTCTCTAATTATCAGGCAGGACAGTTTGGGAATGTTTATTTGGGGGATAACAAATCTTTAGAGATCATTGGTAAAGGGGATGTTCTCGTACAATCCAAGAATGGTGCCACATGGATTTTGTAAGATGTTAGACATATTCCAAAACTCAAGAAGAACTTGATTTCTATCAGCCAACTTTTTTCACAAGACTGCAATACTTTTTTCTTTCCGGATTCATGGAAAGTCAATAAGGGTGCTCTGCAGATTTCCAAAGGAGATAGAGTGGGCAGCTTATATGTTTTTGAGAATGATTCTCAAGTGGGAGCTGCTATGGCACTGACAAACAATGAGACCGTACTTTGTCACCAACGTCTGGGACACATGAGTAAAAAAGGTCTTGAAGTGATTGTTAGAAGAGATCAATTACCGGGTTTGCAATCAGTGGATTTGGACTTTTGCCAACATTGTCTTTATGGCAAACAGAAAAGGGTCAGCTTCTTGAAGACGGGACGTGAAAAGCGTACTTCACCTTTGGAGCTTGTCTACTCGGATGTCTTTGGACCGACTGAGGTAACTTCTCTTGGAGGGGCAAACTATTTTGTAACTTTCCTTGATGACTGCACTAGGAAAGTTTGGATTTTTATGATTAACAGGAAGTCTGAAGTTTTTAGCAAATTCAAAAATTTTAAAACTTTGGTTGAAAATCAAAGTGCACATAACATCAAATTTTTGCAAACGGATAACGGTGGTGAATTTTGTTCACTAGAGTTTGATAATTTTTGTGCTGAGAATGGTATTCGGAGGATCAAAATTGTTCCTTTTACGCCTCAAGAAAATGGGGCTGCAGAGAGGTTAAATAGAACAATTTTGGAGAAAGCACGTTGTATGCTTTCCAATGCAGGATTGGGAAAAGAGTTATGGGCTGAAGCTTGCAACATAGTCGTTTATTTAATTAATCGAAGTCCCTCATCTCGGTTAGATTTTGGTATTCCAGAGGAGGAGTGGCTTGGAAAGCGGATCTCCTATTCACATCTTCGGGTATTTGGATGTGAAGCATTTGCTCTTGTTCCCAAGGAGAAAAGATCCAAATTGGACCCAAAATCTCAAAAGTGCATTTTTGTTGGGTATGGCAAAGATCAGTATGGATTTCGGTTGTGGGATCCTGTCGCCAATAAGATTATTCGCAGTAGGGATGTGGTTTTTAATGAGCATGCTTTTCCAGCTTTGCAGATAGAGCCAGTAGTTTCTACGAAATATGTACCCCTCTCAGTTTTTGAGAATGCTCATTCCTTTTCAAGCAATTCACTGGTAGGTAATGTAGGTGGAATAAATAATTCACCCACCTCTATTTTAACACCCCCTGTTTCTTCTACCTCTGTGTCCTCGGGGGGTGAATACTCCATACAATCTTCTGTGTCTTTGGATTCTTCCTCTCCACAGTTAGCGGATACTACTCTTTTCCCATGGTAAAGGGAGTTACATTATGATACCACTCTGCCTGACATTGGTCGGGCTCCACACTTTGGTGAGCCTATTGTTTCGAATATCTTGTTGCCTTCCTCTAAAGTGAACAATCAAAGCTATCATTCTTTTTCATCCGGTTTGGATGAGGGAATACCTGTGGCTAGCAATTTCTCTGCGTCTCTTTCTCAACCGGTGCCAGTTTTGGGCCACATTCCAAGTATGCGTGGCAGTTTCAGTCACAATGCGCAGGGCATTGAGTGTGCAGGACAAGGTCCGCGGGTCTCCTGTTCTTCGCAGCCTCCATTACAAAGTCCGCGATCTTTAATGTTTCCTGCGCAGGGGTCCTCTTCAAATTTACAACCTTCTGAAACTTCTATCCCGCCTCTCTTCCATGCCACATTGCCTACTTTGATTCATTCGCAGACTTTTTCACAAACCTCATAGCCTTCTCAAACTGAGTTGTCGGCTTCACTTCAGGACATACATTCTTCTTTATGTCCAACGCGGCCCTCAATTGATGCGTCGGTTGCTCTTCGTGAGCTGTCTTTCAATGATCACACTCTGGGTTATGACAATTCTACACAACAACTAGCACGTGATGTGTCTCATGTTAGAAATTCTCACAATACGAGTGGAATTAATGAGCAGAGCATTGGAGACAGTGTGTCAAAACAGGGGAATCTCCAACAAGAAATTCTACAATCTCATATTGATGATATTCAAGGACAATTGCAGCGAATGAATCTGGATGATTCTAATTTGTCACAAGAGGGCCTCAGTTATGGAGGTCTACCTGGGAGAAGAGATGTCCTTCAAAATTTTCTGATTATGAGTTATTGTTTTCAGAAGAGGCTGAGCCTGAGCTTTTACTCTCCGATCAACCTGAACCGGCTACTTTCAAAGAAGCGTGTCAGGCAATTGATTCTGATAAATGGTTTGACGCAATGCAAGATGAAATGGCTTCGTTGCAGGCTAACAACACTTGGGACTTAGTGCCACTTCCGCCTAACTGCAGACCCTTGAAAAATTGTTGGGTGTATAAGTTGAAAGAAGAGGATGCATGCAGGAAATGTTATCGTGCCAGGCTGGTTGTCAAAGGGTATGCTCAACAGAAAGGAATTGATTTTAATGAGATTTTCTCTCCAGTTGTGAGAATGAATACAATATGGGCAGTTTTGGGTTTGGTTGCAGTTTGGGATCTTGAACTTGACCAGTTGGACATCAAGACAGCTTTTCTACATGGTGATGTTGCTGAAGCGTTGTACATGGAGCAGCTGGAAGGTTTTAAACAACAAGGACAGGAACATTTTTATTGCAAGCTGAAGCACAGCTTGTATGGGCTCAAACAAGCCCCGCGATAGTGGTATATTAAGTTTGCTCGCTTCATGATTGAGCACAAGTTTGTCAGGTGTGACGCAGATCCATGTGTTTATTACAAGCAGATTTCTACTGGTGAATTTGTTATTCTCTTGCTTTATGTAGATGACATGTTAGTAGTTGGTACTAGTAAGAGGATTGTTTCTGAGTTGAAGGAGCAATTAGCTACACAGTTTGCTATGAAAGACTTAGGTGTAGCCAAGAAGATTCTTGGCATGATGATCAGTAGAGATAGATGAAAGAAAGAACTATTATTATCACAAGAGGCATATCTTAACAAGGTTATTGATAGATTTGGTATGGCTAATGTAAAAGTTGTTTCTCTTCCTCTTGCTGCTCATTTTCGTTTGTCTTCTGATTTGAGTCCAAAAACCCAAGAGGATAAATATTTTATGGAGAATATTCCTTATCGATCTGCAGTTGGCAGTATTATATATGCCATGGTTTCCACTCATCCTGACATTGCTCATGCAGTGGGAGTTGTGAGCAGGTTCATGAGCAATCCCGGAAAGTCTCATTGGGAAGCAGTCAAATGGATTTTAAGGTATCTTAAAAGTACTGCTAGTTATTCTTTGTGTTTTGGTGGAAATAATGTTCAGCTGCAAGGTTTCACTGATTATGATCTTGGCGGAGATTTGGATAAACGCCGGTCTACCACTGGCTATGTTTTCTTATTTGCTGGTGCAGCCATTAGTTGGGTCTCAAGGCTGCAACATTCTGTTGCTCTTTCTTCTACTGAAGCTGAGTATTTGGCTCTTTCCGAAGGTGCTAGGGAGATGATTTGGTTACAGCTATTGTTTAGCGATTTGAGGTGTCACCAACGAGAGTATGTTCTATTTTGTGATAGTCGTAGTGCCATTTTTATGGCTCACAATCATTCATCTCAGCAGCGTTCCAAACACATTGACCGTCATGCTCATTACATTTGTCATGTGGTTGAAGAGGGCAAGTTAAATATTGTAAAAATTGACACAAAGGTCAATCCGGCAGATATTTTTACCAAAGTTGTAGGCAAAGAGAAGTTCGAATGTGCCAGGACTTCTCTTGGTCTGGTTAAGAAGAAGTAACCATAAATTTAGAGCAGGGTAATGGTTGGCAAGTTGCAGCTTCCATTGGCCTTCAAGTGGGAGATTTGTTGAGTGCTGAAGCCCAACGGGCATCTTGTTTTCCCTCCAAGTTGTTGTCTTTTCATATTCCACTTCTAGGAGTGAATTGTAACTTTATTTATGCTGCACTTTTCATTTGTAATGGTTGTTGTTGTTGAGAATAATAATATTCCTCTGCTCAGTGTGGATGTAGACATAGTTTTGGTGAACCACGATAAAATCCTGGTGTCATTTTTGTTTATGTTCTCTGATTTGCAGTTGCTCTGTTTTTGCACTTTTGTTTTTCCTCTTGTCATTCTTTTCACTTGATGCCTTTGACTGAGGTATGAGTCAAATTAGTAAATTTAAAATTATATTCATTATTTTAACTAACTATTATTGAAAAATCAAATGATTATTCATTTGTAGTTTAATTTCTATCTGGATGGTTATTACAAGACTTTGCAATGTCACAACATGAGTATGTCATTGGTGTGAATGAGGAGACAAATAATTTGGTTGCGGTAAGTGATTATTTGTTAAATATTTCATTTTATATAATGTAATTTTTATATATTAATGTCTATAATTTTTATTGTAATAGGTGAAACTCCATGAAGAATTAAATAGGAGTTCCAATGAATGAATTTGAAGTAGACCACCATCATATGCATCTCCATCCCCTTGACAATCAAAGGTTGCTCATGATTTGTTTCCTTCACCTAGGGGGAAATGACTATTTATTAGGGTCCTTTGTTGTATGGTATTTTTGAACATATATTTTGTATTGTATATACATGACATTGTATGCCCATATGGTATTCTTATAAGCCTATATGGATTTTTTGTATATATGTTATACTTATATTGACATATATTGATGTATGCCTATATGGTTGTTTGGTTAATACATATCTTTTTCTTATGGTGTCCATATTTGTATTATAAATGATTATTTAAATAAATGAATAATTATTTGACGTAACTATAAATGATTAAAATTTTATTTCAATGTGTTCTTACAAAAATGTTCCTACAAAATTATTTCCTTACAATAATCAAAGTTCTTCAAAACATGCTAAGATGTTTATCTCTCAAGCATGTAATGAAAACACAATGAAAAAGAGTTAATTAAGGATTATATTTTTAGATTTCAATTTTTTGATAATAATATGTTACCTCCATTATCCAATGACAAGCTTCAATGGATGTAGATGGTTTACTTCAAATATTTAAAATACAAGTGTATTCCATGCTTCATAACTTATTTTTTAGATTTATGTATTCGTGTTTGTAAGTATTATCACACTTTATTGAATAATATGATTTTTATCCACTCATTCCTAATATTTTGTTGTATTCATAAAATGAAGAGACAATGAGGATGTGAAGGTTTTTATCATGATTTACCTTTACTTTTTTTAGTTCTCCACTAGTATTTTATGTTTGGCATTTTTTATTATCTTTTTTATGGTGATCTTCACACTCATTTCACCTACATTCATTGGTTAATTATTGTCTTTCCTACACCACTATGTGTTTGTGGTCTTGGATGCCATATTTTTGACATATAGTTATGGAATCAATTTTTATTCAAGACAAAGTACAAACAATTTATAGTATGCTTCCAATCATTTTATTGAAGTATATTGAAGTACCCATCCTCTAGTTGAACAATCACTACTTCAAATTTATATAGGTATTCTGCATTCCCAAACTTTCGTTCATCTCAAAAAAAATGTATTCCTATATTGACCAAAATGTTTACGACTACATTGAGTTCAATCAATTGTGGAGACTAGTTCTTTGGTGTAGATCATTCAGTCATAAGAGTATCAAGACACCTACATTGACCAAAAATTGTAAAGTGGACTTATTCTATAGCATCTCCAACGTGTTGGCATTGTCAATTTACCCCCATGAAATGAAGAATGTAAAAAATGTCTCCCGACAAATTTTTACTAAATGCAATTGACACTTTTTGGAACATCTGAAACATCGTCACGATAGTGGAATGGCTTGGATATATGAAAAAATGAGAGAGGTTATAGTAGGGAGACCCTACATGACTTTATACCTTTAGACATAATGTTTCTAAGTTCCATTACTTTAGAGTAATAGCTCATGAAAGTTCACCACTTTTTGGCACTTAGGTCTCTTAAGAGAAAGTGTCAGTACAATGTAGCCTGCAATGATTTGGAATGTTGGGATGCAAAACAAAACCTTTCCTATCATAAATCCACCCAACCTAATGTGTTGGAACTATCATTTTGGTCGCATGATGAACAAAACAAAAAATAGGCTATCTTGCAACTTTCTTTTGAATGCAACTGACACTTTTTCTATCAATTGAAAACTTTCCACTGTGAGAAAATGGATTAGAGATATGAAAATCTAAAAGAGGTTATTTTAGACGGACCCTACATGATCCTATACCTTTAGAAAAAATTATTGTATGTGCCATGTTTCTGAGAAAGAGCTCGTCAAAGTTTTCTACTTTTTTTCACTTTGGTCTCTTAAGAGAAATCTTTGGTGTAATGTGTTAGGAAATCGAGTGGAGCGCATCTAATGAAAACTCCAAACAATAGTGCCTTCGGTAACTTTAATTCAATTAGGTTACCTCAAAGACATGAACAACTATGTCCTAATGTAGAAACAGACACAGTTTATTTCCCACATTGATCCATCTGAGAGAAACACATGTAAATTCAACAGCAAGCATTAACTGATTCTACTACACGAACCAACAGACATGAAAGATGAAACAGAAAACTAGAACACAAAGATTTACGTGGGGAAAATCCTTTCGGATAAAAAACCCCACACTCCAAAGATCGATCCATTGTATTATTCAGCAACAAAACGGTTACAATACAATTTTAGGCTCTTAGCCTTTTCAGAGATTACATCTTGTTCATTTTGGATACAACTGGTAACAACAGATTTCCCTGTACAGTTTCTAATCACCCTCTCAAACTAAATGATCTTCGCACTATTACAATACCATCACATATACAGTGCAGATCAACATAAGAGAAGTCAAACAAGATTCATGATTAGAAACTCTCTCTTCTCCTCTGTTCCGGCCTCAAGGCCCCCCGGCCATACAACCAGCCTCTCAGCCTTCACATCTCATTAGCTCTCTCTCTTCAGAAAGTCCAATGCATACATATATGCATTTGTTCTCTGCAGGCTCTATTGAATCGTTCTTTGCCAACTGTTGGATCAGAACAGACGAATCATCTAGCCCAGCATCCCTCAATGTTTCCACTTCCTCGTGCCTTTGTTTTCCAACTTCCACACAGAAACGGTTCACTTATGCTTTCTTGGATTGGTCCACATCGCACCACGTCAGATAGTCTTCACTCAGTCAACAATGATCAACTTTTTTCGCATGTCGGTGAGACACTAGAAGTGTCTCCCCGATGCTACAAGACCTGATTACATGTTGTCGCCAAGAGTCATCTCCATCGGCATGATCGGTGAGACCTCTCACCGACCTCCAGTTGAACTCATCTGCCAACGCTATTGCTAAGACATCCAACTGTCACTAAGAGGTTATACCGAGGTCTCCAAGTCATATAGATGTGAGTGTTTTCATCGGCAAGACTATCTTCTTTTTCCAAGACGTCACAACGAGCTTCATGTTATACCGAACTCTAAACAATCACCAAGAGTCATGCCGACATCCAAGAAGCATCGGCCAGACCATTGCTAATCGGCGAGAGGTCATACCAAAGTCTAAAGAGTCATACCGACAACAGGATTCCCATCGGCAAGACAAACACCCTTCGCCAAGACATCACCCCGCAAGTTCCAAGTCACCCAAGTCTATCTTGTCGGCCAGACCTACCGCTTTCGCCAAGACTTCATACCGAAGCCTTTAAGTCATATCAATGTGTTCCACTATCGGTGAGAGAATCAACCTTTGGCAAGACTTCTTACCGAGGCTTCCATGTTATCCCGAAACCACTGTTCACCAAGAGTCACACCGAACCAATGACCCCACGTGCTGTCGGCGAGACTTCCGATATTCGATGAGACATCATATCGAAACAAGCCTTTTAGCCAAGGATCTCCCTGATGTCTTCGAGTGTTACATTGTCACCAAGACAATCCTTCATCATTGAGACTTCACATCGAGATCCTTAAGTTACTCTGAGTGTCCGTTGGTGAAACATATCACTATCGGTAATACTTCTTACCGATCACCCAAGGGTTTCCCCGAAAGCTCCAACACTGTCACCGAGACATGTTACTTTCGGTAAGACTTCTCACCGAGCCGCCATAGGTTATCCTGATGACTTCAATGCGTATCCCTGTCAGAAAGACCTTCCAATGTCGCTAGGATTTCTTCCTGAGTGTTGAAGTCACTCTGAAGCCCCCAGTCGCTATGAGTCTCCCCGACACCCGATTGAATGGCCTGTCGGCCAGAGATCTCCACGCGATGAGAAGTTACAATGACTGCATTATGTCACAGCAATAGACACCAAAGTGAAAATGTTCGGCAAGACTTCTGCAAGGTCACAGCAACCAGAATATTTCACAAGGTTCCCAAACTACCAGTCGGCTAGACCAAAGAAATGTCACACCGACTTTGCTCTTCCAAAGGTTTCAGCCTATGAGATTAAGGCAACAATTCCAACATAATGTAGCTTGGAACGTTCTAGAATGATAGGGTTCAAAAAAATACCTTTCCTAGCATAAAAATACCCATTCAAATCTCTTAGAACTGTCGGTTTGGTCACATGACAAACAAAATGAAAATTACACCACCTTGCAACTTTACACTGCATGCATCTAATTCTTTTTCCATCAACTCAAAACTTGTCACTACAAGAAAATGGATTGGATACATGAAAAAATAAGAGAGGTTATTATAAATGGGCCCTTCTTGTACCTTCATATGAAACGGTTTTAAGTGCCATGGTTTCCAAGAAAGAGCTTGTCAAAGTTTGTTGTTTTTTTGTACTTTGGTCTCTTAAGAGAAATCGTCAATGCAATGTAGCTTGGAATGTTCCAGCATGTTGGGGTATGAAATTGGACATTTCCTAGCATAAACACACTCATATGAACATTTTGTAACTATTTATTTGTTCGCACGATGAACAAAACAAAAATTATGCCACCTTGCAACTTTACACTACATGCATCTGACATTTTTCTATCAACTAAAAACTTGTCACCACAGGAAAATGGGTTGGAGATATGAAAAAATGAGAGAGATTATTATAGAGGTTCCATTCATGACCCTATACCTTTAGAAAGAATAATTGTAAGTGTCACAGTTTTTGAGAAAGAGCTCATCAAAGTTTGTTGCTTTTTTGCACTTTGGTCTCTTAATTGAAATCGTCAGTGCAATGTAGCCTGGAACATTTTGGCATGTTGTGGTATAAAATAGGACCTTTCCTAGCATAAATATACCCATTTAGATGTGTTGGAACTACTAGTTTGGTCGCACAATGAACAAAACAAAAATTATGCCACCTTGCAACTTTCTCTTCAATGCATTTCACACTTTTCCCATCAACTAGAAACTTGGCACCATGAGAAAATGGATTAGAGATATGAAAAACTGAGAGAGGTTATTGTAGAGGGTCCCTACAGTTTTTTCTTTTTGCATTTTGGTCTCATAAGAGAAATCGTCGGTGCAATATAGCTTGGAATGTTTCATCATGTTGGGGTGTGAAACTAGATTTTTCCTAGCGTAACCTACCCATATGGATGTTTTGGAGCTACTAGTTTGGCCACACAATGAAAAAAACAAAAATTACACCACCTTGCAACTTTACACTGCATGCATCTGATGCTTTTTCCATCAACTAAAAACTTGTCACCGCGGTAAAATTGATTAAATACTAATGAAAAAAATGAAAGAGGTTATTGTAGAGGGTCCCTACATGATCATGTACCTTCAGAAAAAATGGTTTTAAGTGCCACAATTTTTGAGAAAGAGCTCATCAAAGTTTGTTGCTTTTTGCACTTTGGTCTCTTAAGAGAAATCATCAGTGCGATGTAGATTGGAACATTCTGAAATGTTGGGGTGAAAAACAGGACATTTCCTAGCATAAACCTACCCATCCAAATGTTTTGGAACTATTGGCTTGGTCACACGATCAATAGAACAAAAATTATGCCACCTTGCAACTTTACACTGCATGCATCTGACCTTTTTCCATCAACTAAAATTCATCACCACAGAAAAATGGATTGGAGATATGAAAAACTAAGAGAGGTTATTGTAGAGGGGCCATGTGTGACCCTACACCTTTAGACAAAACGGTTTCAAATGCCATGGATTCTGAGAAAAATCTCATCAAAGTTTGTTGTTTTTTGCACTTTGATCTCTTAAGAGAAATCTTCGATGCAATTTATCCTAGAGTGTTTTTGCATGTTGGGGTGTAAAACAAGACCTTTCCTAGTGTAAAAATACCCATCCAACTATGTTGGAACTGTCGATTTGGTTGCACAATAAACATAACAAAAATTACACCATCTTGCAACTTTACACTACATGCGCAAAGGCATCTTAAGGAGAAGCAAAAAGGGATCTATCATTACACAAGAAGGAGAAAAAAGTCATTCCCAAGCACTAGGTGTTGCTACTACTGACCAACTTGGCCAAAACCTAAATATGAACCTTTCAATTATGAAGGAAGAAGTTGTTATTTAAAAATTATACTACGGTCTGCAGTAATGTTCTTGTTTCAAAAAAATGATAAATAAGTAAAAAAAAAAATATGCTACAATAACATATCATCTAAATTTATGTTAGTAAAAATAATAATAATAATAAGTAAAATATTTAATATAAATTACCAAAAAACATTTGTGGACTATATACTGATGTTAACAATTCAATTCTAAGAAATCCTAAAAAGATTTGATTTGTAGTAAAACTAAAGAGTTATGGTAAAATATTACTTAGTATAAATAAGAAAAATAATTAAAATTTTATAGAAGGAAACAAAAAATGATTGAAGTATTTTTATAATTATAATTTTCCCTGCAAATAAATTAACACTAATCACTAGTTTACATTGTATTTAAATTCTTAATAGTTTGTTTGATATAATTACAGATAAAAATATTTTTTTATGTGGTCTAATAAGATTGAAAAGTGGGATACAATATTGTGCAATCATCTTGAGATGAGATTGGAAAAGGTGTTGATTGATCTTTGGAAGGATGATCCAACAACACCAATGATTAATAGTTAAAAGTATAATTGATTGGTGTTTAGATTAATATTGATTGGTGCTTGGATTAATATTGTGGGATTTACTATTTAACTATATGATGATTTGTATTTCTAGTTTGGGTTTAATGATTTCTAATATGATTGGTTATCATCCACATTTTGTTTCTTCACATACATAATTATGTGAAAGTGCATATATGTGTTTTGATTAAAGGTAAAAGACGGGTTTTGAAGGGGCCTGGAATACTTTACAAAAGAGAGTAGCTGATATAAAAAGAAGAAACCATTACACAACAATCAACCTAGCAACAGCAAAAAAGCAACCAAAAAATAGCCAAAAAGACAGAAACCAGACAATAGCCCTACATATTATTCAAGATATCCACAACTTCCATTTCATTCTCAGCCATCTTGTGCACATTCTCCAAAATATCTGATGCCTCAACAGAAGCACCAACCTGAGCTTTCAATTTGTTCCTGGTATGAACCCCCGGCCCACCAGTCTTTTCCTCATCAATCAAAATAGTACCTTTTACCCACAACTTTCTCACCTTCACCAACGACAGTCATCAGCTTACCACCAGCCACAACACCATCCACAGAAATGTTTTTCTTTTTCTTTTTCATCATAGGTGAAATAACCTTAGCAGAGACTAGAATATCCACACCCGTAGAAGCATCACCCTTTTTCATAACAACATTCCTAATATCATCAATTTTTTCCTCCAGAGCAGAGAACCTGCTCTCCCAATTATTTTTCAAGCTAGTAGTCTCCTCAGCAATAGTATAAGCAACAATATTAAGAGACTCCATCACATGATCAATCTGGCTTTGGATAGAAACGTCCTCGGCCTTACTAGCAAAACCTCTTATTATGATATTAGTCCTATTAATCTCATGAAAAAACCATTTAAATAGTTTAAACAACACATTAGTAGAATCACGAGCCGAACCCAGCACATCAATCTCCTCACTATCAAAATTTTAAATACACTTACCAATAGCCACATCCTCATCAAGAGTACAAGGAGGAGCTTTTTGCTTAGAAACATCCTTACCTTTACCAGCAGGAATGGGGGTCTTCAACATCTGCATGGAGCAGGCAATTTCCTCAGTGACGTCCTTCATTTTTTGCATCTTATCCAAAATACCTACCTCTGTAGCACCCACTCCCCTTTCCCTACCAAGATTCGGTAGTGCAATAATAGAACTAGTAGGAGCCTCTCCAACAATACCACCAACCAGGGTTAAACAGAAACCCTTCTCCAGAAACGGTCCACACTCCGCACTTTACATTTTTGGCTACCATTATCAGCATCCTGCACAATTTTGGTCGTAGGGTGAGGGCAAGAAGCTTCCCCATAAAGGACACATTTTTCCTTACCCCTCCTAATAGGAATCTCCTCTACCTCATCACTACAAGTCATGTAGCCCGCTTTGTCCCCCAACTTTTTTTTCCAGTTTTTCCCACAACAGGGGAGATGGGGACCTCTTCCAGAGAAGCATAAGAATCTGGAACATAGTCATCATCACCATCCCTTTCTGACCCTGAATCCTCATTCAAAATAAGTTTCCTCCTCTTATTCTTCTTACCACCCCTTTCATCCCTCGAATCTGAGTCATAACCCTCCCTGGGCTTAACAATTTTATCCTGTAGGGCGGCAAGGTTTTTTTGAACATCAAGGGCTTTGACATGCTCGTAAATAAGTAGAATCAACCACACATGCAAAATGAGGTTCTTGGGGTTTTTTAAATGCTCCTTGATCCCCAAATCTAGAGACATAAGAAAATAATACGAGAAAGAAACCCATTTTTGTGACGGAAATGGTTGAGCAGAAGAAAATGATACGTATTGATCACAATATACCTTCCTTCCAGAGTAACATACCTCATAATTTCCTCATCCACCTCACGCCAAAGTGCTTTCAACAAGCTTCGTTGATACTCGTCACTCTTAGTTGTCTTCAAGTCAGCCGCTTCATTCTTTTTGAAGAAAATGTTCATCGCTACCTGCGCTTCCTTCTTATCCCTAAAAACCTTTATACCCCACATGGAAAGGCCAGTAATCTGGGCAATAAATTCTTCATCCAACACAATATCCCTCCCTTTCAGGTTCATAGGCCTCTCCTTCCAACCTTGAACAAATAAATCCGTAACTTGGGGATTATTCCCATGTAGCTTTTTCATGTACAAAGTAAGGCCACCCTTCTCAAGGACTTCCCAAACCTCTTTCTTCTGCTTCACAATCTCATAGGACCTTGGATCAACCATGTTTCTATCCCCTCCCATGGTAGAAATTTTGACACAGAGACCCAGCACTCAACCAAAATCACTTGCAACCAAGGCAAGAGCCAACCAAACTAGCTTTGTGTTGATGGAAATTTTGGCACCATAACAATGCAAACAGAATATTGCTACTCTGCTTCTCTTGAAAGAGAAAGGCAACACATGGATGCCTTAGCTCCCAAGGTCTTTGTAGTTGGGTCTCAACTGTGCTGATGTTACTCAGTGGTCAATGCAACAGTAATATTCAAGGGGCCTGCTGGTGTTGAGCTTCTGGATTGTTTTAAGATCAAGCATGGAATAAAACCTACTCTAACAGGGTTTTTAAAGAAATATAAAAAAGATAAGTCAGAGTTTTTGAAACAGAAAAAGAACAATAGTTCATCCAACCTTAACCGGACTTGTTAACTTCAAGGAATTTTAAACTAAAACTGTAGAACAAGATAAGCTTGTGATTGACACACAGCCTCTTTCATTCACAGTGCTAATTCGCATAACAGATTTTAATTACCATTTAAATAAAACATAAAACAATATTTCATTCCTTGAAGACTTCACAAATCGAATGATCAAATTAAGACAAATATCATTCAGGAACACAATAAGAAGTAGATTAAACTCTGATTGTTTCTACTATTATTAAAACAGATAAACAATATTTACAAAGATGGCACAATCACCAGTGTACAGAGAATCTGAAGCTCCAAATTGTTTCCAACTACACTAAGAGAGCTTAGAGAATACATTACAGCCTGTACTAAAATCTTACTGCTAACCAAGAAGACAAAGAGAAACTCTTATTACTCAGAATCAAGATGCAACTCTCTCCTTCTGCTAGCTGACTAATTCCTAAGTGTCCTAACTTTCTTTTAAATCCTTCTAACAAAGCTCTATTTTCCTTCCAAAAGTTCTAACCTTTACCAAGAGGCAAGCATGCCTTATATATAGGATGTATCAACTTGAATGTGTTGTCCCTTGCACTAGGGTTTTACAAAATATCTACTTCACTACATGAAGGTCGACCCTTTGATCTTTTTGAGGAAAGTCGGTTGTGCATTTAATGTGAATCATTCTTGTCCATGCTGATGAAGGGTTTCTGGAAAAGATCTATAGATCTTTTGCTACTGCAGTTTTTACTTCAAGCCTTCGTGTCCATCCTTAAACTCCTTCTCAGGGTCGCCTTCAATGCACCAGGATATCCCGCCATTAATACCAACTGCCCCTGTCACCAGTGGTCGCCATAGTTGTCCTCTTGAGTCATGGCTTTCTTCATTGAAGTGGCCTTCAACCTGCTCTAGGCTTTTTTGTGCGTTAACCACCTATTGGAAGCACTGTCGGACCCCCTGACCAATCTAAAACACCATCTGAGCCAATCAATCACCACCTTTTCCCAAAATAAATCCACCTGGTCACACTCTATTAGTATTTCTTTCATAGAAGCGGTCAATCAGTCAAAGGCTCACCTTAGCTCTCTCTAATTGGACGATCACATGCCACACTGGATTCTTTGGTGGTCAAAAGCGGTCTGAACGGTATTGCATGTCGGTGAGACACCATCAGTGTCTCCCCAATGTGATATTACCACTATGCAGTTATTGGCATGACACAAGACAATTGGTAAGACACTTCGGTGAGCTACAGAAGTTATACCGAGCCCCCAAAACCTATCGGCAAGACTGCATGCTCTCGGCAAGACATCTTGGCGAACCTCAAGATTCCATGGTGATCATCATTTTCATGTCGGGGAGACTATTGCTCGTCGTTGTGACCTCATAGCGAAGTGTCCTCACTCGTATGGAGTCTCCCTGATTTCCTTGTGTTCTTGCCGAGCTCTTTCACTCTTGTCGGGCTTCCTCCATGTCGCTGAGACATTCTTCGATCGGCGGGACTTTACACCGACCGAAGCTTCCTTGCACCGAACTCTGTTGTTGCCAATACCTTCTTGGGTCGGTAGGACATCCTACCGAACCTATTGCATTCCCTTCGAGTCACCCCGAATTAGGGCCTTTCGGCGTGACTTCCCTATTCGGAAAGACACTTCGCCGAAGGCATCATCCTTTAGCGATCCTTTCCTTTCGGGAAGACCCTTCTGTAATCATACCGACATGTATTCTTTCATTTCACATGTGTCGCTGTAACCTCATTTCTTCGGCCAGATATTATGTTGAAGGTTTTACCCTTTGTTGAGCTTAGACCCTTGGTGGGAGCCTTCCATGTCGGTAATACTCCTAGTGAAATCACTTTTGTGTCGCCAAGACCTCTTGGGTCGGCAGGACATCCTACCGAACCCATTGCATTCCCTTCGAGTCACCCCGAGTTAGGGCCTTTCGGCATGACCAAATGTACTCGCCGAGACCTCCCTCCGAAGGAAAGTCTCCCGCCGAAAGGTATAACTTTTATTGAGGTCAATGAGACATAGAGAAGTCACTGAGACTTCTTGGCGGGGAGACAGCCCTATGCCGATACATGAATCCCTTTGGCAACGGTCGGCGAGACATAGAGAAGTCGCCGAGACTTCTTCCCAAAGGAAATCTCCTGCCGAAGGCTTTGCTTTGCTAACTGTCAGCAAGACTTAAAACCTTCACCAAGACCTTTTGGCGAAGAAGGTGACTCCCGCCAAAGTGAAATCTTTTCCTGCCAATAGAAAGCTCCTAGTCATCGTGACTTTGATTGATGTCACACCGATAATTGACTGCACATGAATTTTGCTCGCTGTGACATCTCTGGGGTCTTGCCGATTTTTGCCTTAGCTGATTTTTAAGACCAACTGGATTGAGGAATGCCTTCCAACTGAGCCGCAGCTAAGAAATATCATCAAGTGTAGGATTTAACCTTGCAAAAAGGAAGGTCTGCATTAGTCCTCAACAGCAAATAAGACATATTATAATAAAATTTCCATTGCTTACAATTATTTTAGTGAATTCTTAACAAGAAGAAAAACCAATTTAGGTTGAGACAGAACCAAGATTAAATCAGATAGATCAAAATTCAAAATCAGAACAAAAAAACACAAGAATTCCAAAGAGGAAAGCAAGTAACCAGAAGCAAAGAAACCAAAAGAAAAAGGGGGACCCATTTTGATCTAGACCAAAGTGGGGTTGTTATGCAAGGCATAACACCTTGAAGAACCGAAGACTCTCGAAACAAAGGAAAAAAATTCCCAGAATCCATGTGAAGTCAGCCTCCAGACAAAGATGCAATAATGAACCATAAGCCTTGTAAAAGCCACCACTTCTAATCAAATCTTGGACAACCTTAGTCATGAAAATCAAGCACGTGACTAAGGACAACCAGCCTTTATTTTGACATAAAATATTAGCACTCATTATTAACAATGGTAGAGGCCTCAAACAGAATAGGGTCATTTAACTCCCATTCCTTACTCTCACGAACACCATAGTTGGAAAAAAAATCTGCCAGCTTATTTCCTTCTCTCAAGACATGGGAAATGTAGACATTATCAAAAGAATTGATAATATTAATAGAACCCCTAATCATGGCCTAAATTTTCCAAGAAGGAGGGGAAACATTCTTCAAATTATTAATAACATTCAAGGAGTCACCCTCTAGCCAGACCTTGCGATACCCTTTTCGTTGTGCCAACTTGAGACCATGATAGGCAACAACCACCTCTGCAAAGTGGTTTTTTTGGGTTCCCAAAGTGCATATATGTGTTACTAGACTTATTAATAATTTTATAATGATTATATAATTTATTTATTTTTACAAACAAAAATTAATATATTTTGATTAGTTAAAAGTTACATTTAACATCACATTTCTCAATCTCTTTATTTCATTTATTAATAATTAATTTAGTTAAAAATGCTAATAAAATCTATAATTTTAGTGACAAGTAGGGGTTTAATGCAATATACATCATGCATTATCTCCATTTCGTGATTAGTGACATGTAATATGCACTAGGATTGAATAAAAAAAAAAATTGACACTATAATTAACTCAAGTTTGGCATAATTAATGTTAAGCAACATCTTGAATTTATATCTTTTATTTCTATTTTTAGTTATTGACCACAAAGTTTTTTTTTTTAAACTTAAAATTTTTAATGTTGATTGTAGGAAAAATATTTAAACAAATTTGAAGAATAGGGTCTAATTAAATTTTAAGAAGAGTTTCTATTTGAATTTGATTGGAAAGGAATAGTGTAAATAAATATAATATTATTGATAGGTATATTTTCTTATTTACTTTAATTTTTATTAATATTTTATTAAATCAACTATTACAATTAAAATTAGATTAGAGAGATATTAGAAATATATAATTAAAAAAATTAAACTAAAATATTAAAAAATTGGTATTGATTGGACATAGTTAGATCTATATAAATATGTGAAACTATTTGGCACTTATTAGATAATTGAGTGATGAAGTATTGGATAGCTGAGATTTTTACCAATAGATTGTGTAGTTATGTGAGATTCTTAGGAGGTGGCATTTTAGTTATAGATTTAACCTTATCAAGATTCACCTTGATACCACGTATAGAAATAATGAAGCCTATTATTTTTTCTATTATAAATCCAAAGGCACATTTCTTGGATTTAAATGGACCATATAATCTCAAAGTCTTTGAAAGATACAACATAGAATAGTTGGATGATCTACTTTAAGTTTTGATAAACTTTCCTAGGATGTCATCAATATAGTCTTCATTAATGTCATGGAATATTATTGTCATGGCTACTTAAATTTAAAATATTAATCCACAAACCCTTAAAATATTTTTTCTTGTTTCATTAATAGATTTATATTTGTGTATTTCATTATTTTTTGAATTTAAATTTCCAACTCTATGAAGGTTGTGGTAATCCAAATTAAGGGTTTCCAAACCTAGACATGATAGTATGTTTATCCATGTATAGTAGTATTTCTAATAATTTAAAATTATTTTATCAACAAATTTTGAAATTAATTAGTATATATAATATGTAGATGTAGTTATCATCACCCCCTCCCAAGCATTGAAAAACAAGCAATGGTCGAAGAGGAGAATGCATAGGATCAAGAATTAGAATATAGAAGACACTGTCAAAATAGGGAACAACATTGGATATAAACTATTTTCATTAGTGGAATATATTGACAAGGTAAATGATTTCAATGTAATATTGAATCAATCATAATTTGATGTTCATGTATAAGTTTTTTTATAATTTCCATATATCATTGATTTAGAATGTTGAAGATTGTGAATATTTCAAACAAGAAATGCACAAGATTCGCTCCGCTATGTTAGGAATGGGGTGTTGTACACCTTGCACAAGACATAATTATTTAATTATGTAAAATAAACATTTATTTGTAGTGTATCAATAGGAAGTGTGTTTAGCCACATTAAATGTTTATTTGGGTTCACTTTTAAAGTTGTATGCAATATTGATTAGATACTTTATGTGTGGGTTGTCATGGGAAAAATATTTAATATTGCAAATTTTGTTGGCATATAGTTGTCATTGATGTCAAAAGAGGGATTAGAAGTGAGATGGACCTAATCCTATAAAGGAGAATGTTGGAATTAATGTAAAAGTGTCATTGATGTCAAAGGAGTATTAGAGGCAAGATAGAATTGATCATACAAGGGAGATGTTGGCATGATGATAGATCAATTGTGTGCTCACTGGTGTGCTTGAAAGACATAAAGCTCAAAGGACGTTGTGAGAGCATTGGACCTAATTCTAGAAGCATGTTGTGTTGGCTAATGTCAATGGACTGACTTGGGAAGGTTGTTTGATGCTATTATGCAAGTGGTGAAGAGATTGCAGAAGTTTACGCCTCAAGCCTTGGGCCTACCATATATCACTTGTTGAAGAAATAAGGTGTTTGGAGTTAGTCATTTTTTACTATGCCTCTAATATTTTGGGCATCGAGCCTCAGTCATACCTCTTATCAAGTCCCTCGAAGATATGAAAGAAAAATTTGCTAAGTCCAAATGATTTCTGACTTCGAACTTTGGGAGTACCTCGTATCAGTTGCAGAGGAATGAAGAAAGGTTCCAAGTCCAAAGGATTTCAGACTTTGGACTTCGGGAGTATGTCATACCAGTTGCATAAAGGAATGAAGAAAGAAAACGTTTCAGAATCTTCCAAGTTGGTTTTAAGGCTTACTCCTTAACATTATGTTTATGGAAGAAGGGATGGAGGAACCCCGACCTCCGAACCTCAAAATGGTTTCGGGTTTTGCGAGTTGATAGGTAGCCTTACATTTCACTGCAAGATTTGAAAGCAACAAAGAGGAAGCATGACCTCTGACCTCCAAAAAGTCTTCAAATGTTGGACTTCATCATTTGTAGGTTAAGGCTTATACCTTAATAAAAAAATGGGAGTATGGAGCATGCAGAAGACTCGAACCCCGACCCTCAAAAAGGCTTTAGTGTTCACGGGCTGATGGGAAGGCTTATGCCTTACCATAAACTTTGAAAAGTGGCAAGGTGGAAGGGTGAACCTCGACATCCGACAAGATCAATGCAAAGTTGATGTTTTGCACTTTGATTTTCATAGGTATGAGTTATGGTCTGGGATAAATGTTAAAGGAGGTAAATGGTAAAGGATGTGGTCGATGGTTGAATCCCAATAGGAGTAAAAGGAGCATCAGGCATAATGGCTTCAGCTTGTTTATTCAACTCAACAATGCACTTCAAGCATAAGGTAAGGGAGATTAGCAACTCCTAACTCCCAAAGGAGAGCAAATGGAAAGTCGCCAAAAATGGAGAATGATGTGGCATAGATGAATAGGTGGAAGTAGCATGCCATCTCTCCAAAAGAAAGTGTTGACTCAGTTTGACCCCGCAAGCTAGCGACATTGTGACACGTGGCATGGAAAAAAAGGTGGATGACTTATGGCATGGTATTTGAGGATGAATATGGAGCTGACACGCGGCACATTGTTATTACTTGATTTTAAATCTTCGTTGTAAATCAACACGTGATTTTGTGGTCAGCAATTTAAAAGGCGATTAAACATTATTCTTTGGTCAATGATTTTAAAGTGTTTTAAAAGGGATTGAAACCCTAAGTTATGTGGCTATGATTTAAAAAGCATAAATCATATGGTGGTGATTAAAAGCAAGATCATAATTGAATGATGGTAGGCATATATGATACAGCTAGGGTTTGAAGGCATGAAAATGGTGCACACGAATGAACAAGTGAATGACACAATTTCATATGTCAATAAACAAAGGATGAAATTGATTCAATTCAAAGTGTGCCAAGATGAACAGAGATCGTTAGATCTTGGTGGGAAAAGAGAAGAACGATGACTAGAATTAAAAGATGAAGATCTTCAATGACTACATCAATATGAATGAGGGTTTCGGCAAGAGAATGGCATAGTGAATGAATGTAATTCGTTCAACTGCTCCAACTACTATCTGATTGGAAATCAAAATTACAAATCGGCAACACTGATTGCTATGTTGATGAAGATCAGGATCAGATCGATCAAAGAAGGAAATTCATTTAGGTTTAGGGTTTTGGTGACCACCAGGGTATCTAATGAATTAGATTTGAGTTTCATGATCATTTTTGGCTTGATGTGTAGATAGCTTGTTGGAGAAGCTTGTAAATGAAGGAAACACTAACAAAAAGTTTGAGATGATTTGGACGGTGGTGCACATCTCAAGGTATTGACTATAGATTGATGGATTCAAGGAAAAAGACAATCAAAAAATGGTATGTGTGTGTGTGGTGTCTGCAAGATTTGATGTGTTGAGTCTACAAGTGTAGAGGGTGAGATAATAGCACAACATGACAAATTGTTGAGTATGTAGCTGAGACAGTGAGAAAAACAGAGAGTAGCAAAGTAGACAAAGAATGCACATTCTAAATGAGTAGAATCCAAATAAAAAGATCTTATATGGGTTAATGTTCTAAAGGTAGAGGAGAGAAAGAAGAGAGTGCAGAAAGAGGAGAGTGCAGAGAAGAGAGGATGTGTTGTTGAGATTGTAGCAACAATGGAAGAAGGATGCTTGCAAAGTTTCCAAGCAAGGTATGAGCAGTTACAGATCAGACTTGTAACATAGAACTGGATTCATTTGAATCACTTTGTATTTGTCTTTGTATTTTTGATTGGTTGGTGTCATCAGATAACTAAGTTAGTGCTCAGTGTAGGGGATTGTTGTCTCCTTGGAGTTTGTGCTCCTAAAACTAGGGGATTGGTGTCTCCTTAGGGTTGGTTCCCTTAAACATTGTAATAGAACATTATTGCTTGTGATGCTAGATTAGGATAGTAGATCCTTGCAGCATTTATCACCATTGTTTTTCCCATCTTGGGTTTTTCACGTATATCTAGTGTTATGGGATTTTATGTGTTGATTGTATGATTGCATGTTTATGTTACTACATCTTAAGTCTTCAATTTTCACATCAAGGATTTAAGGAATTAATCTGCATAAAGATTTTGAGTTAGTCTACACAAAAGGTTATTAGAGCCAAGTTTTAATATCTATTGATTCACCCCCCCTCTTAGTAGATTGTTGTGTTCCAAAAAAATTTAGTACCAAAAAGTAAACTTTGGATTAATGGTTTTGTGTACTCATGGTTTTGAGGCACATGGTTTTGAGGCACATGGTTTTACTTTACCACTTGGTTGTATTTGTGTGAGGTTGATTTTATAAAATCAAGCACATGTTTAGTGGTTGAAGTTGATTGATTGGCAAGTTGGTTGTTAGTGGTTTTAGCTTGGTTTTCATTGATTGGAAATTTGGTTGTTATATGTGAATCATTGCATGATATGTGTGGATACATGCTTGGACACATGGAGGATTCATTATCCAAGAGCTTGATCTTTTAGAATTATTCATAAAGACTTTATGTGTATTGTAATTTTTTCATTGTTGAATAGTGCATTGAGTGTGGATGCTTTTGGAGGTTGGGTTTTTCCCTCTTGAGGGTTTTCCCAAGGTATATCTTGTGTTATCTTCTGGTGTTGTCTATTTTTTCTAGTCATTAGCAAAAAAAATCAATGTTTGGTTAAGGTAGTTGTGTTTTAAGTATTTAATCCCTAAATAAGGCATGGGCTTATTTTCTTTATTAAAGATTTTATAAGGGAATCTTTTATTAAAAGAAATAAACTTATTCCAAAGGTTTCTCCATATTCCCAATACAAAAAAGGAAAGCATCGTGTGCATTTATTTAAGGGAGGTTAGAAATTAAAAACATGAAAAAATAAACTAAGTTAAGTGCGGAGTGTAAAAGAGAGAAAAGCAAATCTGAAGAAAATGACACATTAAAGAAGAGTTCTAGGGTTTTTCTATGTTGTAAGTAAACTTGAAGAAGGTTTCATATTGGCGATGAAGAATTCTATCTAGTATCTATCTAAAATGGTAGTTGAAGAAGCACATCTAGAAAAGAAAAGCATGTAGCTCCTTAGATACCTCCCAAGCTGTCAGATTATGAGTAGTTTGAAGACTTTGCATGAGTTTTCCTTGTGTCAACTTCTAAGTATGTCTCTGAGTTTTCCATATGTTGTTGAGGGTTTCATTTTTGTTAGAGAGATGATTATGAAGTTTCTATGAGCTTTGAAAAGCTCAAATATGGGTTGTATACCATTCTTAGCATCAACACAAAAATAATGTAGGCACATAGGAGAACTTTGTATTGAAACTTTGAAAAAAATATTGCTTAGTTTAGGATTATAGTTTATTGTTTAGACCTCTCATAATGGTACTACTCAAAACTCAAAGCTTCATCATAACCTTTATGAAAAGAACCTACAAATAACTCATAGAGTTATTACAATTTCAAAGAACTTGCATCATTTTTTTGCATACTAGAAATATCTAAATTATTTCTAAACCTTATTCATCTCTCAAAAGACTTAGGGTTATAGATTGTCTTAAAGGTTTCATACTATAATGAAATGTTGAGTTGAGTTCTTTGAGCTATCTACAAAGTTCAAAAGGAGGTCATTAATGTTAAAAAAAATTCCAAAACCCTTATTTGAAGGATTTCTACTCTATTAGATTTTGGAAGGATTAATCACTATGTTTGTCCCTTAATCTTACATATAATTGTAAGGATATTTCAGTCATAGTAAAGAATCTAATTCCAATTTGAGTCCACATGCTAGAGCCAAATCAGAAGGGATGGTTTATGCCAAGAAGAAGTTCATTAAAGAGGATAGTCATTATTCAATAAAGAGGACAACCATTAGCATGATAATTGAGCCTATGAGATCACATGAAGGATGACACCAAGAATTTTGGATAGTCAATCCTCCATAAATCAAGTAAAAACCATAGATTAAGGATCATGAAGACATTTTAAAGACCTTGCAATATCAAGTAAGAAGACAGTCACCTTGTATGTTTCAAGAGAAAAGTATAATGAGGGGAGTGAGTTTCATTTTTGTTACATAAAGATCTCTACCAAGATGAGTAAAGAGATCCATTATTGTTGGTGCATAGGTTATCATGGCAAATTTTGTCTTATATTTTGAAATAGGAGGGTACATTGAATGAAGAAATGGGAAATATTTATCATGAAACAAATCATAAAGGACATTCATGAACATGCATTATGAGGGTTTTCAAAGGATATCCACAGTCATTTCAAGAATGGATTAAACCTTTCAAAAGCATGGTCAAAGAAGATGAACAAAGACAATCATAATCAAGTTTCAGACTTGTGATAATTAATAATGGAGATTCACAATATTTTCATCATATAGGATAGAATAAGAGTTAAGGGGGAGGTCAAGAGGATTTATGTCTCTCTTGGAAATCCCTATAATCATAAATGTGATAAAACCCTAGATAGGTTTTGAGTTCCAGTTACAAAGTAAATGATAGTCATCATTTGATTTCAAAAGGGGTAGCCAACTAAGATCAGGATAGACCTAAGGGTGGTTTTCTAAAATGGTAGTAGCAAGAAGAAGGATGACAGTGTGATATGACTATTAGGATTCATGCAAGGAACATATATCTTAAGGATCATGAATAAAGAGTTATGAAGACCATGCCACAAAGGACAAGTTTCAAAGGACTGACTGTAGACAGATGAAGGGAATAATGGATAGTCATGAAGGGGTGGTGACTTGATGAGAAATAAGGCATATATTTATGAAATGAAAGAAGACAAACAATAAGTGTATCATTGCAAGAGGAGAGTCGCCAAGATTAAAAGCATGACATTCCATAGAATCACCTTGTTCTTGTGAAAAGGAAAAATAATACATGAAATTTGAATGAGAATGTTATAGAGGAAAATCACAAGAAATTTGTGCAAGAGTGTTAAGAAGAAGATAGTAGGGAAGACTCCAAGGAAAGATTACACTTAGTTATTTAATTAGTTTCTTAGGACAATCAATGCAAAAAAGCATTCATCAAGGTTTTAAATTTAATAACAGTCCACATTGCACGGTTAGGTACAAGGGCATTCAATAATGGATAATAAAAAGAAAAATTTCAAAGGGTAGTGACCACTTCAATAAAATGATAGTCACCATGAAGATGTCAAATGTTAAAGGAAGGAATCAAGAAGATAGTCCTTGAGAGGGGATAGAAGGGTTGGCATAGTTAGCATAGATGATAGCCATTAGTTAGCATGATCAAGATCCTTATGGAGGACAACTAAATGCATAGAATATCAAATGAAAAAACATGCTTAGGAAGACAACCACAATCATGTAAATTTTAAGGACATACCTAAAGGTTTTTTCTTAAGCTAAGGCAAATCTATCATAGATGAATAATTTAGGACAATCATTAATGTAGAGGACGGTCTTTAACAATGTGACAGTCCCAAGCAATAGAGGACAATAATGACTCCATGAAATAAAGGATAGTCATAACTTGTGACTATGGTCATGAGAATTGTAAAGGATATTCTACAATAAACAAGACCATTAATAAGGTTCCAAGGGTAGGGACAAGTCTTCATAGATAGTCACTTGGAAGGAGCATAGTCTAAACCATAAAAGGGATAGCATGATAAAAACCCTATGACAACAAGAAAGGATTCTTTAGGGAAAAAAAGTGACATGAAAGAATGCACTCATTGATCTTGTAGACCTTCAAGCCTCCATGACAATGCTTAGAAAATGAAAATTTCAAGGGAAAAAATGATGACAGAGGTTTGGGTGAAATCACAATACTGTGTCTCACTTTTTGGCCAAGATGGATATTTATATCAACATTTTTAACTGAATCTTCACCTTTTGAGAAATATAGCAGCTAAATTGCTAAGAATTTGAAGATGATATGAACTAGTGATTTATGGCAATTTATGTGTAGATTATAAATATATATATTTTTTAAAATCTGAAATAAATCATGAACCTTTCCAACATCTCCTTTAATAACTATTTTTAAACAGTAAACAACAATTTCAAAAAGTAATGTTTATGTCTTCAAACATAACTTTTTTTCTAGAAAGGATAAAATTCTAATTTTTAAAATATAGATTCTTAACATCAATATCTAGGGAAAGGATATTTTCTATAATGTTTTTGATTAATGATAAATAGGTTTTCAAGGGAACTTGAAACCCTGTACAAAAAGAAACAGTGGCAATAAAGATAAAGCAGTGGACTGCCCACCCAAAAACCAAAAACAAGTTGATTACCAGAACATCAGCAAACCATCAATGAGACCAACAAAAAAAAACAAAGACAACAAAGAAAAAACAAATAGCCATTAGATAAGTTCTTTGAGCACCCTTTCCGCTTCCATTTCCTTAGACGCCAGCCTATTGTACATATCCATGATGTCTTCCACATCCTACCTAGGGACCATCTTGCATTTCTTAGTTTTACTCCGAGTACACACACTCGGTCTAGCTCCCAAGTCCATGGTTTTCATCTCCATGACAACACTCTCCCCCCTTTCCTTTCTCATGTGCTCATCAAATAGTCCTCTACATGTCTAATCTTTAGCTTCCTAGTTGAGAAAAACTAGACCTTCAGCCAAAACCTCCAACTTCTCCCTGCTAATATTAATGATCATGTCCATGTCCTTATGGAGCTTCCTGTTATGCTTTTCCAGCAATGTTAGTCTTGTCCCATAGTCCTTTTTCAGATTATCCAACTCGTCCACCACACAGCTGACACTGGAATTTAATGACTTGGCCAAGCCAAAGATGGAGTCCTTCTCCTTAAGACTCCCCAAGGTGGAAATATTGCATCGGTAAATAGTGTCATGCTTATTGTGGAGGTCCTACACCTCTTGAACCAGCCACATCAATAAATTAAAAGAAATGTTCACCCCTTCTTTCACCATACCAAACACCTACAAGAAGTCCATAGCCCTCCAAAACGAACCCATACTCTGATGCCCAACAAGAGGATCCTCATCTTGAGACACCTCAGGGATAAACTTAGCCTTGCCCCTGTCCTTAGATGTTGACACAACAAACTCATCCACATTAACAATAGAATTAACCTTACCAGCAAGAGGGGACCCATCGTCACCATCATAAGCTAGGTTCCAATTCCCCAGATTCACCATCCCTCCCTCTTGAAAATCCTTTGCCACCTCCTAAAGTTTATTCCCCATCTCCTTAGAGTCGTCCTTGGATTTCTTACCACTACAAATCCCCTCCTTTGTACCCTCCACAAAAGCCTCCTTAAGTTTTCACTTAACACACAAAAGGGAAGGTTTGGCCTTAGAAGTAGAGGGTTTCTTCCCTCCATATGAGGGAATATAATCTAGGTATATGTTATATCCATCAGACCATCCCTCTGAGTCCTCTTCAATTTTCATTCCCTCACTCTTTGGAATCTCCTCAACCTGACATTTCCCACTCCCTTTCCTCTTCTTTTTTGAAACAGGGGATCGAGGAGTATCAACAATGCAATTGGCTTTAATAAAATCAACTATGAGCAACATTAACCCTTCGTGCAGAAAAGGGTTTCTAGAGTTCTTCCTGAAATTAGAAATTCCTTCCTCCAAGGACATCAATAAGTAAAATGGGAAGGAAACAAGCTTACCGTGCCAGAAGTGATTCAACAAAATGAAAAGGTGACCATATAGTGTCATGTATCTATCATCTAGGGTAAATTACTACATCAACACCATCACCACATCCTGCTAGATAGGTTTAATCTTGGACCTATCATACCCACCCCAATCCAACCTAACCATTTTGTCCTATTCTTTATCCCTGAGAAAAATTTACCTGGCCGACTACAAGAGGTTCTTGTTCCTATAAAATTTCCTTCCTTCCATTGACATACTAGCCACTTCTGCAATGAAATCTTCATTAATTGTGGTATCTCTTCCAAACATATTGAGAACATGGCCATGCCAATCATCAACAAAATATTTGGAAATGTTGGCCTTAAACCCATGCAACCTTTCCATAAAAGGGGTCACCCCACCCTTCTACAAGATATCCCAAACATCAGCATTAGCCTTGAGGTCGTCACAGGAAAGTGGTTTCGTTCTGCATCTATCCCCACCTATCATTGAAATATTTGCACTAGCAGAGAGAAACCGCACCAAAAAATAGAGAAACAATAAGGCGAAAGGGAGATGAACACCCAGAAAGCATGTGTGTCTGCCAAGAATGGTACCAAGAGAAATAATGAATAGGAGGCTAATGCAGCTTAGATTTAAATTCCCATAAAATCCCATAAACATCACCTGCGTGAAGTGTCTAATCAGCCAAAAGATTTCATAATACCCATGCATTCCAATAGTCGAGGAGGTGGCCATCGCCAACGTGCTAAGATATGTAATTATGGATTAGATTCCTTAATTCAATAGGTAGGACGTCATTCACCTCCCAAGACCTTGTAGACGTCACCCCAATATTTGTCACCCAATTAGCCACAAAATTCACCTCTTTAAAGGGATGAGAGATATAGATTTCATCAAATTCCTGAATCAAAGCAAGGGCATTCAATATGAATTTTGAATAGTCCATGAGGGGGGTGACCCTTTCCTTAGACAATTGACAATATTTAGGGAATCCCCTTTGATCCAAAGCTTTGAGATCCCCTTGTCTCTAGCCATCTTAATGCTATGATAGGCTGCAGCGATATTTTTCATAATGTTTTGTTACATATTTTTTTAATTAATCTTTGAATTAATTGTAACTATAATTTGGACATATGTGTATGTCGTCAAACATGACTTGTGTATATATCGAAATCCAATTCCTTTTTTTGGTGAAACAAGGACATCAATACCTAGGGAAAAGGTATTTTTTGAATTTTTTTTATAATGTTTTACTATTTTTCCACCTCTATAGAACGAAGAACTTGATGTTCAATGAAAAACCTATATTTAGTAAAAATTGAAAATTAAATACATGATAAAATGAAAACATATCAAAACTATACTTGTTGGTGAAACAAAGAAATGATGGATAGGAAGTTTTTATATGAAAATGGAACCAAGAAGGGT
Source organism: Sequoia sempervirens (assembly GCA_007258455.2). Classification (NCBI taxonomy): domain Eukaryota; kingdom Viridiplantae; phylum Streptophyta; class Pinopsida; order Cupressales; family Cupressaceae; genus Sequoia; species Sequoia sempervirens. The sequence continues at coordinate 154,824,779 of VDFB02000017.1, read as the reverse complement.
GATGTGCCTATATTTCTTCTAACTTCATTAGGAAAAGAGATTTCCCAAAGGAGGGATTGACTATCAACCTTTAAGTGAGTCAACCCTATTAGGAGATCTACTATTTCCTTTATAATATAAAATGGCAAATGTGATTAAACTGCACTTTGGGGAGATAAAGATAAAATGCTTAATGAACTCAATTACACAATGCAAAACTTGAAATTTTGAAATAAAGTATAGCACAAATAGAAACTATAACTTTTAGGAAGATCTAAGAAGGGAAAATTGATGTGCACCTGTCACCAAAAGTGGTTGTTGAGTGTCTTGCTACGATAGATTCACCCTAGGGCGAATGGGTCTTTGTATAGGGATCCAAAATTTGATTTCACAATCCTATGGTCTCGGATCTGTGCTCCTGATTCCACCAAATTCCACTTTTGAAAAGCCAGAAATAAATTATGTAAATGAGTTTCTATGGCTTGAAAACTTTTACAACTTTGTAAATTTACACTTTAGATCAATCTTCAATCCTTCTTCACCTGTAAATCTACACACACAAAGAGAGGAACAATTTTATTTTTTTTGGTGAATAGGGGTTTGCCTTGGTAAAACCCCATTTTGGTAATTAAACCTTGATAATGAAAGATAATGACAAATGACAAGGAATAATGCATGAATAAATCTATGTCACAATTCACCAAACCCTTAATGGGTGCCCTTAGAGAACTGAAGTCTAACACATCTCTCTAAGGATTGGATCTTGCATGAATTGGCGTGAATCAATTCTTGATTTGATGCTTGAATGCTTCAAACCTACATCATAATGTTAACTCCAAAAAATAATATGAACACACATAAATTTGACATGATGATATGATCTTGATTGTTGTTGTAGATGCTTACTAAATCTGCTCTTCAATTCTCTTGACAATAATACTTTCTCTTGTTATATCTTGATAGTGTGTCTTAAGTTTGAATTGATAAAATAACTATGTATTTAGAGGTGTTTATCTAATTTCTCAAAAATTAGATTCCACAAGCCAACATTTGAAACTTGAATTTCAATCATTAAAATGTTTCCAAAAATGTATTACAAGTTGGGTCTTGGCACTTAAGGAGGACCCATGCACCCTTAGGAGAATTGGTCCTAGGACCTAAATCTAGGACACACAATTTCCAAGGTGTTTAAAATAATGTTAGCATTTGGTTAATGCAAGTTTCCCTTTCAGAAAATAGGAATAATAAGGCTTAGGAATGCATAATTTAGGCAATTAGAAGCTTAATTAAGTCCAATTTAATTAAGGGGATCCAAACATAGTGTGGAAATGTAAAGGAGTATATTTTCCTACACTACATTAAGCCCCCACTTTAGTGAGAGTATGAGCCCATGCTCAAACTCAAACTAAAGTCTAGACAAATAATTCAAGAGAGATCTAATTATACAATCATTAAAAAGATGAGATAAAAAAGATCAAGGAGGATGATCAAGCACCAAGATCAATTATCCCATGGCAAGCCAACAAAGGCACAAAGAGACATATGAATGCAACAATGACACAAGATACATCATATCATGTCAAAATTATTACATCAAACACACTCTTATGGCCCACATGCAAGAAAGTTGTGTTATGCAAGGTGGCCATGAAAACATGCTCACAAGTGTAGACTAATATACACTCAATGAGCCTAAACAAGTAAGAAACACACAAGGTCTAGTGTTCTTATATACAATAGGTGTGTACCCACAAAAAATTAGTGATGGGAAAGTCATGCCAGGTCTATAGGCTCCCATGCATCAACCATACCAAAATTTATGCTCCCTAATAACTTTGATAAGGTGTGACATATGAAAATCACAAGGCTAGAAAGTTGTGTTATGCTAGACACTCATGAAACAAAGGAACCACCAAGCAAGTTGAGTTATGATTAGTGGCTAAAAGTTTTGGTATAAGATAGTCAAAGGGCTTTACCTAGTTCATGAAAGGTCTCACTTTAGGGAACATCATGCTTGATATCACCATAAAGAGAGGACTAGTCAAGAGATAAAAGATTCACACCTTAGAGAATGCAAGTCATAGCATTACCACTAAGATGAATTTCATATTCCAAAAAAGGTCACACTCTTGAAGGACATCAATCCCAATGTAACCAACAAGAAGACACATCACGTGAAATAAGAAGACCACACTTTGAACAAGAGGTCATGACACCAAGCAAGCAACAAGCGGGGGACATAATGCCCCACACTTTAAAGAAATTACTAAACACCATGTTGTGAGCAATTACTTTAAAGTATAATACAATAAAATCCAATAGAGAAAAGAGACATGAGAGCTTATTTGGAAATCCCTATGCCAAAAACATGTTTCCAAATAAAGTTCTATCATGAAAAGGAAGTTTCCCCTCATATGCAATCCTAAGATAACACATAAGGGATCCATGGATTTAGGGTCAGTGTATGTCTTTTCTACAGTGATATAATCAAGCTTGAAATCATCATCATTCTCCAAATAACTCATCGAACAATGAGCACAAAGGAAGAATGACACATAGAGAGAAAAGACAAAGGAGAAGCCTTTTGGTTCAACATCATGGAAGGGACCTAAATTTCCTAAAGCTTTGCATCATCCCCAAAATGAAAGCACAAGACAAATGGAAAAGATAATGTTTACAAAAGATAGAAGAATAAAGATACAAATAAAAGAATGTCATGATAGATTCACTTCCTTTATAACCTTGTACCGACAGAGTGACAAGGGTCATCCAAAGTAGGCTCACAAACATAAATACACACCAAGCAGCATAGTGTGGGGGATCACATACGCACATGCAATCACACAAATAACATGAAAAAGAAGACATAAAGCTAGTATGACACATGTGAGCCAACCTATAGCAAGTCTTCAACATCCCAATCTTGTTCATCATATGCAGAAGGCGGATGACTAGCCAAAGGGGAAAAAATGAGTTTTGTACTAGGACAATCACTAGGTTCAACACATGGCAATGTTCTCTTGTTAGGAGGATCATCATGGTTGTTCTCATCTAAGCTCATGGAAGAGGAAAATAACAAATTCAGCTCATTATGCACTTTCTCATCAATCTTAGCATTCTCATCATCATCATCCAAGTTAATCACAACAGGATGCCTAATGATAATTTCCATAGAGGTTTCATGTTTCAGTTGTGGCAAAGGTGGAGAATCATCATGCTTTGTTTGAGTTAAATTCTAATCTTGATTTGTTTGTTTATTTTCTTCTTTGTTTGTTTATTTGTTTGTTTATTTTCAAGTTGTGATTTTGTAGGAGTGGGTTTATCAACCATAGGTTTCTTTTCTTCCCACAAGGGAGGAACAAAAGGAAACATCGAGGGATGGTCAACCACTTTCTCTTTAGGTTTATAAACTTGTTTGATCTCAGGAGGTACAACAGGAATTGTATGGTTATCTCTTGGTCTCTTATTGGAAATAGGTAGAGGATGTGTCATGGATTTATCTTGGTTACTTGGAAGGGCTTTTGGTTCAATCATGGTTTCATCAATGATGGGAGACTCAAGCATGGGTTGAGGGATATTGATAAGAGATAATTTGGCTTTGTGCTTTGCTTTGAAATTTTGGTAAAATTTGAAAAATAAATCCTTATGAGGCTTTATAGGTTCCATAGGTTCGGACCAAAAGAAATGCAATGAGCAATTTCCAGGGGAAGACACAAGATTAAAACCACTATTATACACAATGAAAATTTCATTACCAAATGGAAATTTTAAGCATTTATGCACTATCGATAGGATGGCATCCATGGAGCATAGCCATGGATAGCCTAGCTTCACACGGAATTGGTCCGATGATGGGATGATGGAGAATGAGATATTTAATTGCTTTGGTCCAAATTTTAAGGGGAGAGTGATTGAACCTATCGTAGGGAAAGAAAAACTATTATGTGTTTTGATCCATGTTTTTGATTGTTCATAAAAGTCTTGATAAATTTCATACAAAAACAAGAATTCCTTAGCTATCACATTCTCTACACATACGAGATCAATTAATATCCCATTAGTAGGCTTGTCATTGATTCATCCAGCTATGTAAAGAGGACCATCAGGTGCATGTTTGATTATGTCATTTTGTGAGAAACCAATGTCAAGAGAAATTTTGGTTTGGCCCTTACGAGGTTGAACATCAATGTATCCAATCATAGAATTTATATCATATTCATTATCACTCTTATCATCATCAGTTGTGTTCTATATATTATTAACATTCATCACATCATTCTTGGTGACGCTAGCTTTAACAAATAAGATGTTATGATTTGGAATTGGATTGGTAAAGATTTGAAAATTCAGGTTGGGTGGGGCAATTGACTTATTTCCTTGATCATTAACACCACCAATCTAGATGTGATTAGAATCAATAAGGTCTTGTACAATATTTTTAAGATGCATACATCATTTTGTATCATGTCCATTTTGTCGATGATAATGGAAAAATAAATTTGCATTATAGTTCGGGGGTAAAGGCTTATTAGGATCAGGGTTTCTAGTAGGAGGTAAGGTAATTAATTTCTTACCCATGAGTTGCAACATGATGGAATGAATGGTTTCGGGTAATGAGATAAATTTTCTATTCCTATCCCTAAATTGATATGGATTTGTTGTTTTTATAGCAGCCACTTGAGATTGAACTTGTTGATTTGTTTGAGGTAAATTTATTTGTATAAAGCTCTTATTTTGTTTCTTGAATTTTGTTGGAAATTATTATGATACACGAATTTTTATTTTTCAAGATGATTGGAGGAAGTTTTCGCTTCACGATGACTAACCAAATTCTAAGGAGAGTCATGCACAAGTGGGTGAAGGAGGGAAATTTCATCATCCCAAGCTTATCTTGAATATTGGTTTGGAATTTTTCAATAAACATTCTTTGAGGATCACCATCAAGAATCTTAAAATTGATTTATGAGTAAATCAATTGGTATCATACTATGAAATCAGTGACCTTTTCATATTTGTTTTGTTTACATTGCATTAAATCGGGTAAGGCCATCTTGGGACCAATGTGCACTTGGAAATGTTTGAGGAAGGTATCAACAAGTTCATTGAATGAACTAATTGAATTGTTCAGTAAAGAGGAAAACCATTCCTAGGGTGTTTCTTTCAAGGATCTAGGGAAAAGCTTAGCCAAGAGCTTTTCTTTAAAAATGAAGTCACTACATAAGGTTGTGTATGTTGGGATATGGCTGCTAGGATCTCCTTTACCACCATATTTCTCAAACCTAGGAATTTCTATGCCTTGTGGCATTTGTGCTTTCAATATATCCAATGAAATTTGGTTGCATTTGACATATTGTGAAGGTAGGCCATTTTTATTTTGGTTTAATATGGAAATTTGTTGTTTGAGGGATGACACATTTTGCAAAAGTTGGTTGAGGATGGAATCATTCGTTGTGTTTTGAGACGGAGGTGAATAAGGTGGAGGTGTATAAGTGTTGGGAGGACAAGTGAATTGCAATTTTTTCAGAGATGACAGATTAGGAGATATGATGTTTGAATTCACAAGGCTAAAAGGATTCCCAGTGGACATATCTAAGGTTGTATTAACATTGCTAGTTTGTTGTCTTGTTGTAGTAACAGTTGAATGAGTGTATGTAGGAATAGAGGCCACACTTTTAGGGGGAGGAATTTTATTTCCCCCTTGACTTTGAGTATATCCCAAAGTTTGAGTACAACTAGCCATTGTAGGAACATGGTCATCAATGATATGAGCTAAGCTTCACACAATTTCTATTCCCAATTAATTATCAAGCATTCTCCTCATGTTATCTACAATAGGAATGGAAGTACCCCCAATATATTTAGCACTCACAAGGTTTTGAATTTTTTCTAAGGCTTTTTCCATTTTTTGCAAGTTTTCTTGAGGAACATGAGCAACAACAGTTTAGCAATCAACAAGATTGGTGGTCATGGGACATGGTATTTTAGGTATAGATTCCAACATGGATTGACTATTTTCAATACTATGATTGAAAGAGTTAGAAAACCCAAGATCCACAATGAATGTACCAACACATGATGCCATGAATCTTGAACTGCATCTCACTGAAGTATTAGCAATAGGACACCAGGTTGTAATACTCATACAAGTTTCACCAAACCAAAGGAGTACCCAAAAAGCACTAAAAAAATGTAACAAACACCTAGAAATAGGAAACACAATACAAGGATGCAAAAGGATATAGCAATTTTCAGACATGACATGCAATAATTTTCTAATTTGTGAATGCAAGAAACTAAAAATGATGTCTTTTGAATGCAAATTTTATGTTTGGAAAAAGCACTTGTTTTGAACAATGAAGTTGAATGCAAACAATTTTAGAAAGTTGTAACTCCAAAAATTGAAACTGAGATTTGAAAACAACAATATGTAAAGTAGACAGAGTCAGACTAATACCCAAAAATTCATAAAATGACCTGTGTAAGGATAGATTCGCTCTAGGGAAAATGGGTCCTTGCATAGGGATTGAAAAAATTAAGTAATGAGTTTCTAAGTTGATGTTTAAGATCTTTGATTCAGGTTTTAAATAGACATTTTCAATTATAGATTTCTAGAAAATTATGATGAAATGCAAGTGAAATTTGATGACAAATGACAAGAAAAATGATAACTTTCTAGATTCAATTTTGTTTGAAGTTTCTGATATAAATGAATGAAAAACACTAATATGAAGACTATGATGTAAAATGAATGTAATATGTATGCAATTTTTTGAATTTTTGAGATTTTAAAGTATGCAAAATGCAATTTTAAAACCCTAAATGAAATGAAAACTAATGCAATTTGGAAAACCCTAAATGAGATGCAATGCAAACTAATACAAAATCCTAGATCTAAGGTTTGAAAGATCTCCAAATCAGAAAGCTTATAGTGCAAGAATGTCGGGTTCACCAAAATGAAATGAATAAAAATAGGTTATGGTGGAATGGAACCTAGAAGGAAGGTCATGTTCCTATCTTTCTTCTAATTTCATTAGGAAAAGAGATCTCCCAAAGGAAGGATTGACTTTAAACCTTTAGGTGAGTCAACCCTATTAGGGGATCTATTGTTTCCTTTATGACAGAAAATGACAAATATGATTGAACTACATTTGGGGAGATAAAAATAAAAATTCCTAATGAACTCAATTATGCAATGAAAAACTTGAAATGCTAAAATAAAGGATAGCACAAACAAAAACTACAACTTTCAGGAAAATCTGAGAAGGGGAAATTGATGTGCACCTATCACCAAAAGTGGATGTTGGGTGTCCTACTAGGACATATTCGCCCTAGGGTGAATGGGTCTCTGTACAAAGATCCAAAATCTGATTTCACAGTGCTCTAGCCATGGATCTACACTCCTGATTCCACTAGATTCCACTACCGAAAAGCCAAAAATAAATTCCACTTTACGTGGCTTGACAACTTTGATGACAATTTTGACAACTTGTAAAATTGCACTTTAGATCAATCTTCAATCCTTCTTCACCTGCAAATCTACACACACAAAGAGAGGGAAAAATTGTTTGTTTTTGGTGAATAGGGGTTTGCCTTGGTCAAACTCTATTTTGGTAATTAAACCTTGCTAATGAAAGATGTTGATGGTGTTTTCTGCACAGCAACAACTCAGACAGAATACAATATCCTATCTCTCTTGAAAGGTAATCTTCAATAATAAATCACTGAAAATCGCCCCAAGGTCTCTCAGGTGTTAGGTCATAACAATGCATAAACAACTCAGATAAAATGTGAAATGCTAGTAATCACAATCGGACCTTACTATAAGCAAACCGTATCTTTCTACTTATCAGATCTTGCAATATAATGATCTATAATCCTAAATCTAACCAAATGATAAAGAAATAGCAAAAGATAAGGGTGCGAGGATATAATAGAGTCTAAACTACTCCTAGAATGAACAATGTAAACAACAGATGTTTGGAATGGACCTATCTCAAATAACCAGTTCTTGTTCAACCCACAATGCAATCTTCCAAGAACGGTGCAATCTTCTAAGGTATTTAAATTTTCAAATCATAGACTTGCATCTACAATCAAACTTAAGCACATTGAATATATGGTCCAGGTTGACTTCACCAGCCTACTACAATCAGATAGTTACTGGGAGTATAGACCAGAGATAGCTACAAACATTCCAAATATGAAATCATAAACATCATGCATCCAACTGAAATTGATTTATTTCCGAATACTAAACCCTAGATTTCCGAGCAATTTGAAAGATAGAACAAAAGAACCACGCAAGATGAAATAACACAAGAGATTTCACCAAGAAAACCACAATGTCTTCAATTGTATTAATCACCAAAATATTGCAACAATTCAACTGTTCTGATACAGAATTTGCTTCAAGAAACTGAATAATACTTCTAAGGAAAATGCTCTAACTATTGCTCTCACTTCTCTATTACTGTCTAGCTAATGTCTAACTCTTTACAAAGAGGCAAGAATGCCTATTAATAGCAAATCCCAAGGTATGTCGGCCTAGCCAAACATTTTTACAAAATAAAGAAAACCGCCCAAAATAGGTCGGCCAAGGAAGGAAAATTAAACCAAGGCACACATTAAATGCCCTCCACCATCAAGGTCGGCTTTGACACAATCCCCAATGAAGTCTGGTCCAATGCATGCCCTATGATAATAGGGAAGCACAAATATTGAAATGAGCACTAACTGCCACCTCCCTTATCTTTTCTCTGAACCGATGACCCCTGAACCCTCAAGAATGTTCCATCCAGCTCGGTGACAGGTGGCAAAGGCAAAATCCTAAGTCGGCATTTAATTGAGTCGATTTCTTCCTTGGACCGCTCAACAGTTTTACTCTAATCCTCCTTGCTGGCTTGTTTTTTACTGCCTCATAGGCGTGGTCCTGCACCAGATTTCTGTCATCATCCAATTGATCCGGGATTAACTTGACGTTGTATTGCCTAATTGCCTCCACAGGGAGCCTGGAATATCTCCTCTTTCTCGCATCAAGGTCGTCCTTGATATTGACCCAATAATCTTCCAAGTCATCTTTGTGCCTGTACTCCCTGGTGGCTTTCTTCTGCGCTTCTCCTGTTATATCAAAATTCATCCTTTTAGAATGGAAGGAGAAACCATATGCTATCAGTTCTTCCCCTATAGTATGGGCTGATTGAATAGAGGGGCACATCTCCGCCACACCAATCCCGAGAGGGAAGTCTCCTCCGAAGCCTGTCTTGTGCTTTTCCCTTTTCACAACGGCATCAAATTCGCAGATCTGCCTCACAACCTCCAACAAAACAAGGTGATCAGTAGGGTACCGAGGCAACCTGTAAGGGGCAACCGGCCATCCATCAATCCTGAGGTAGGTGAAGGTAGGGAACTGGATGAACCAGGCTCCATAGTTCTTTATTAGCCCTTTGGCTCCATCGAACAATCTAAGGTGCTCAGCATTCTGGAGTGTCCGGGTGATATGCATCGTGAATGCATCATTGGCCCTTCTATAATCTTTGTGCCCCAGATGCAACTCCGGATAAACCTCATAGATTATATCCTATCCTACTGTTCCCCTCGGACTCAGACCTTTGTATGGGTAGGAGATGGCCAACACATACATTACATATGAGGACATAGTGAATTTCTTTGCCTCCAGGACATTCCTCAATTGTCTATCAATCTCAGCACTGATGAGTCCTGCCCAGTGATAGTTGGTCCCCTGTTCGATCTTGGTTATCACGTGGACCATCCAACTTTCTAGCACCCTGGCAGTCCTCAAACCAGCCACTCTGCTCAAGAAGGTGATAGCATCATATACATCTGATCTAAACTTAACCCTGTGCAACTGCTTGGGAAACTTTGAATAATGGGACTTGGGCTTCTCCAGCCACGAGTTGACTATCTGCTGAGCCTTGATGGGCTCATTCTCATAATATGTCTTGGCACTGTCAATATTCAAGGCACACACTGAAGGAAGATCCGGCATGCTAAAAGCTTGTGCAATAGAGGCCGGACTAAAGTTGGCCAAGACCCTTCCCTCAGTGCTAACCACCCGCTGTGTATCAAAATCATATTGTCTAGCACATTCCAAGATTAACGCGTAACACTGGACCGCCGGAGGGAAACCTGCCACATGCACCAATCCGGAGTTCATCATCCCTTGCCTCAAGGCTGACAAGTCCCTCTCTGCCGTTCTCTGCTTGAACTCCTCATATCGCCAGGCACCAACATTAGTGTCAGATACGTCAGCCCACACAGAAGACACTTTGCTTTCGGGGAGCTGGTTCTTCATGTCTAGTCTCAATCGTTCAGTCTCAGAAATGGACGATGCCCCTGCGCCACCCTTAGACTTTCCAGCAGCTGCCTTGCTTGATTCGGCCTGCACATCCAAAAATCATCATTAGTATTCAATTGTTGTTCATATTTCAATCCAAAAAAGTTAGCACAAATCATATAAATCCATCAAAATCCACTGCCAACTGCTAATCCTTTGAGATCCGGAGAAATAGGATAGTTCGGGAAAACCATGCAAACCGGGAAAATACCGTCGGGGCGAAATTTCAGAGAAATCCGACCCAGAAGGATTCCTGTCGCCAAAGCATCATTAGTCAAATGGATCGTTAGTATGGATGAAAGATCAAAAGATAATCATGGAATTCACTCATTGGCAACAAGAAATAAGCATTAAACAATCGTTCCATTAATCCTATCATCGAAACATTAAAAAGGATGCAGCCAGATAGGAAATCCAGAAAAATCCAGATGGAACGGATTTTCACGGACAGCTTAGAACGTTCCGGTAATAACCCCAGTCCGCGGAATAAGCCCAAACCGGGAAAATTCGGAAGCAGCGGAATTCAGCGACGACCTCGGAAACCCAAAAAACGGCGAAATGCGACCCAAAATTCAAACGACCACGGGATCTTCCCTTCCTGAGTTCTAATGGTTTTGAAATTGACAATAATCAACAAAACTCAGGACGCAAAGGATTTCCGACCCCCAAAACTCTCAAAGGATGAATCCCTATATCAAAATAATGATGCCCTAATCTAAATAACCCGACCTCCGCCATTAAAACCAGAGCAAGCTTTAAGGTTTAAAGTATCAGCTAAAGATTTACCTAAAGCACTCGAATCTTCACAAGACGGGGAAGTCAACGTGATACAGGGACAAAATTGCTCAAGCAACATGAAACCTTCATTCTGGGCCGAACACCGAGGAAAACCCTAACTTCGCACAATAGCGAATTTCGCACTAAAAAGCAAGCAATCTAACCCAGGACCCCGTCTAATGGATGCACCCGCCGTCTCATGGATAAATAGAGCTCATAGGGCACGTGAAACAGGGTTCTATAACAAAAGACGGGTCAAACCCCGACTCTACAAATATGAAATCAAAATCAATCAAGGGCCGACCCAAAACTAACAATATCCAATGTAGAAACCCTCAATCACCACGCAAGCAAACGGAAGGGCAATGATAACATACCATGGATCGATGCGGAAGAAATTCGAGCCCGAAAAGTTGACCACGCAGCAAACACGTCCAAGCGATGAAAACCACAGACACCGGCGCTCAAGCAATCCTCACGCAAACGAATCAAGATCGATTCTCAACGCTCAAATGGAAAACTTAATCGCCAGAGCAATCAGCAAGGGAGCAATGAAGTTAGAATGGCACTGAAAATGCCCTAAATTCGCCCTTATACCCATCTGAACAAAGGTACGTCGACCATTAATGCGCGATAAGACATTTCTGACAAGTCCGGGAACCCGAGCCCAGAATGGAATTTTGGAAAATCCCAGGATGCGCGGAAACATAGATTTCGCAGAAATGCAGAAACCGGGGAAATGAGGAAGATCGGGACTTTGGCCAAGTCCGGGAAAATCCACCCAGAATGGAAAATCCTGGGATCAAGCAGAAACCTAGAATCGGAGAATCCAGCCAGGAACGGACAAAGAACTAGGGCCCGGGAAAATCCGCCGAAGCTGGAAAATCCCGGTACCAGGTGAAAACTCAGAGTTTGCTAAAAACTCAATTTCAATCAATTCAAGCCTCAGGGCAAGGTCAAGGCTAGCAAGACCAACATGTCAAAACCTTAAAATGATAAATCCAATGAAACCAAAGGTTAAAAGACATCCGAAAAGAGGGTCCCTACTCCAAGTGGGGCGTGCGTGCAAAAACTGCACAACAAAAGATAATGAAAAATGACAAGGAATGACAAATGAACAAATCTATGTCACAACTCACCAAACCCTTAATGGCTGCCCTTAGAGGACTGAATTCTAACACATCTCTCTAAGGATTGGATCTTGCATGAATTGGCTTGAATGATTTCTTGATTTGATGCTTGAGTGAATGCTTGAATGCTTGAAACCTACATCACAATGTTAGCTCCAAAACACAATATGAACATACATAACTTTGACATGATGATATGATCTTAATTTTTGTTGTAGATTCTTGATAAATCTACTCCTCAATGCTCTTGAAAATAATATTTTCTCTTGTGATCTCTTGATAGCGTGTCTTAAGTTTTAATTGATAAAACAATTGTATTTATAGGTGTTTATCGAATTTCCTAAAAACTAGATTCCACAAGTTGACATTTGAAACTTGAATTTGAATCATTAAGATGCCACCAAAAACATATTAAAAATTGGGTCTTGGCACTTAAGGAGGACCCATTCGCCCTTGGGCGAATGGGTCTTGGGACTTAAAGCCAGGAAACACAATTTCCAAGGTGTTTAAAATAATGTTAGCATTTGTTTAATGTCAGTTTCCCTTTTGTAAAAAATGAATAATAAGGCTTAGGAATGCATAATTTAGACAATTAGAAGCTTAATTAAGTCTAATTTAATTAAGGGGGCCCAAACATAGTGTGAAAATTTAAATGAGTACATTTTCCTACACTACAGTTGGAAAGATCATTTTGAGGGCTATGATCTTGCAAAATATAATTTCTAAATTACTTTATTTAATCCCTCAAAAGGTAAATAAAATGTTTTTTTTTCTAGCATTTTGATAGGTGTGAAGGAGACTCCATTGTGGGTATGATTTAATACCAAAGGTGTTCTATCCAAGGGGGTTTGATCTAAGGGGTCCTTATCTAACACTCATAAATTAAAACCCTTTATATGGAACCTCTCAAGGCTTAAATCTTTAGTTTTTTGTTAAAATAAGTGATTTTAGCAAAAAATCAGGATGTCCCAAAAGTGAGACACACTATTGTGGAAACACCTGTTTGTTGAGGAAGGACTATAGTCTCAAGATAACCATGAAAATATGCTACAATATGGTAAAAGACAGAGTAAAGGTATATATTATGACATCTTAATAGGTCAATGTTAATGATGAAAATAGTCATTGACGAGTAGGGTTAAGAGGAATAAAGGGACAAACCATGGAATTTTAAAGGGTGGTTAGAAACTTTACCTGCATATAGAGGACACTATAATAATAATAAAGGGTTAATATACAAAGATGCATATGAAATTTAAATCCAAGGGTATGCCTATGGAACAATAACAAAGGACTCTAAGTCCTTCCACATACATGCTAAAGTCTCCAAAGCTACCTAGGAAGTGATGGATTATTATAAAATAGATCATTTCTTTGCAAGATCTCTAGGTTTTTTCACATCTAAAATGGAAAAGGAGGCACTTGATGCAAATGCAGTATCAAGAACTATGAAGGTAGTTGTGTTGCATAAGCATGTTGTGTTAGTACATCTATTGCAATAAGACAATCCATAGTTCAAAGGGTAGAGGAAAGATAATATGATAGAGGTGGAAATGAGATATAGTGCCTAGAGGAGACTCCATAGTAATCTCATAGTCAAATAAATGACTAAGCATTGACAGTAGGAAAGGGCAGATGATAGTGACTTCATCAAATGAAGACAACCACTAAGAAAGGAAAAATAATGAAGGGTCATTAAGATTATTCAAGTTTGCAAAAGGAAAAGTCCTAAGAGTCCTTTATAATGATAGTCACATTTCATTATGACAATCGTATATTAAAGAAAAAGGGTAAAGGATGGGTAAAGGAAAACTTGAAGAAAGCTACAATCAAGGAAATAAAGGATATATAGAGGCTTAAAACATGAATTATTTAGTAACCCTTGAGTTACCCTATGCCACCTAAAAGACCTAGTCATCTTCAAGCTTTTAGTATTCTTCAAATAACTCTATCACATGCCTATCATCATGTTGAAGCATTCATAAGTTAAGGCTAGAAGAGTGTAGTTTAGAGGTGCTTTCATACTATTTAGGTCTGTTAATGAGTCTACATGATTAAAACTTGGGTTAAGTGAAGCTTGGAGCCATAATCATGCAGTTTGGGGAAATTTTGGGCCCTAAAATAAAGGTTATTTTTTCCTTGTACACCCAAAAACTTAAAGTCTTCATGTAAATTGATTAAAGGTAACCTTTCCAATCAGTATCATGCATATTTGTGAGGACTTGTTCAAGTTTAGTTGGGTCACATTTCAAGGGGCATGCAAAGGGAAAGAGGTCAAGAAGTCAAATTCAAATCTTCTTCATAAAGCTTTGCATGATTTACAATCAATCTAGAGGGAGTTCTGCATCTACACAACTCTCAATCATCATGTAAACTTAGCCTCTTCCATGAAGACAAGTTTAGTTAAACTAGAGGTGACTTTTGATAAAATCAAGCACCCAACTCTTTTAGAGTCAATTATTTCCATTCTTCTTTTTCCTTATGCAAAACAAAGAGATTATAATTCAGTTTAGAGAGATATTTTTTCAATTTAGAGCAGAAACTTCATGTACTTTCAAGTATTTTTCATATTTGTACAAGCAAAATTTCTTTCAATAAAAATAAATATGCTTTCTTCTCAAAGTTCATGTGTTGAGTGTTATTACAAATGATTTGATCTAATTTCTATGGTTTTTCCAATATTGAATCCTTAAATTATGCCTCATTTGAAAACATTTTTATACAAGAATATGCAAAACTCATACAAGTCATAGGTTGTGTGAATAGTTTTAGTAGATATAGTTGTTAATAATATAGTTTTCCTTCAATAAAACTCGAAATATAACCTTCCTCTGAAACACTATTGCATGGGCTTGTTCAAATTTGAGTTGTGCATAGAGTAGGGCAGATTCTTAGAGAAATTATGAGTTGAAACAGTAGGTGTAGGTCATTTAATCATTGTTGCATCATCTCCTAGGATCAATTCATTTCAGTTTTAGTTCATCTATCATTTTTCCATGTCAAATTAGTAGTTTATGGGAGGTTCATCTAGGGAACCAACCCTCTCTGAAGGTTCATCTTCACCATAGACAACCCATAGCTTGAAGATGGTCCCATGTTTCATAGGATAGCTAATTTTTACACTTAGCCAAGGTGCAATCCTTGTGACAATAGGTGTATCTTTGATCTTTTCATATTGTTATTATGTAAGCTTGTATGCATGATTTTCTCTCGTGGGGTTATGTAGGAAATGGTATGATCAACCTATATGATTTTCCTAACACACTAACCAATGGTGCCCACACAATATCAAAATTTGTAGAGGGAATATTGTTAAATAAGGGACATGAATTGTGTAGGAAACATAAAATTCATAAGGATTATTCTCCTCCAATTTTTTTTTAGATTCAACAAGTGTTAAAAAAGTAGCAGAAGATCCTATGAATAACATGTTGACAAATAGGTTCACTATTTAGGGAGAATACAATATCAATTCCTAAACCAATGGTACCAAATTTGATAGCTAACACAAAGTTAGGGAAGTTTATTTTAATGGATAAATATTAATGTGTATGGATTAAGTTTAATCAAAAGCCATATGAGACTCTAAAAAAAATAGTAGAAATGGTGGCTTTCAAAGAAAAATTTGGTTAGACATTAAAAGAAGTGTTGCAACCCTATTTTGGTAGTATTAAACAATTGACTAGGTGTTATACTTTCAATTTAAGTTCTTACTATCATTTTTAGACACACTTAATCTTTATTTTTGCTAATTATCTTACTTTGTTTCTTTTTTATTTTATAGACATTATTTTAAAAACTATGATCATTTCTTGCTAGAATAACATAGTAATTTTAATTTTATTTTATTTTTAGTATCTGCTAAAAGAAGAATTACTCCCTAAGGGAAATGTGATTTCATCCTCATACACATCAAAAAAATCTTTCAAATTATTCACTATAATAAACTTAATTCCCATATTTATGGTAAAAATATTATATAGAGAAGAGTATAAAGATGAAAATGTGTTTCAAGAATGTATGAATGACATAAGACATTCCCACAAAAAGGTGCTTCAACATATTTTGCAATTGAGTCATTAAAGTGTATATAATAGTGCAAATATTTTCTAAATCTAGTGACATGTAATAATAGATATGCATTTAAATAATTTTAAAGCAATAAAATATATTGATAAGATATGTCTAGAGAAATTATATAAAAATATTCATAGTACTATACAATTAAACATGATATCATGTGTAGACACTTGAAATTGTCCTAACTAGCAAACAACACTAACTTTCACCCTTCTTCCCTAAATGATTAAATAATACATTATTATTTAATTATTATCAAATTTTATATTCATCTATTAATTAAGTGATTTAACATTATTTAATTAATTCATCCTCAAATCATCAATTACATCAAAAACCCTATTTCCTCTATTAATTGAATAATATTACATTATTTAATTAATTCACTTTTTCACCATTTTTTACTAATTAAATAAATTTTATTTATTTAATAAAGTCCTAATCTAACTTTATTCCTCCTGATTAATTAAATAACATCAATTATTAGGGTTGACCCCGCAGTGCAACGGTTAAGTTGCAAAGGAAGTAGTTGGGTTGTATAAGGTTCAAATCCCACAGTGGATAGTGCGATTGCCGCAGGGAGAAAAAGCGGTAGCGGGGTCAACAAAGGTAGCAGCGATAGTGTAGTAGTGAATATGGTGGCAACGGCAGTGGATATGGTGAAGGCAGCAGTGGATATGGTGAAGGCAGCAGTGGTTGAGGTGGTGGTGGCAGTGGTGGTATGGAGATATCGAGGATGAGGTCCCTTGTATGTGGCCTCACTGTTTCATAGCTCCAGTCAAAAGCGATGGGTGTTGCTCCTTAGCAATGATTTATCGAACAAAAAAAAATAACATCAATTATTTAATTATGTTTCTAATTAACCCTATTCCCCTAAGTTAATTAAATTATTAAAACATAATAGTTTAATTAAATCACTTTCCCCTAAACATGAATAATTAATTTAATTATTCAAAATATCATCCAAAAGGTCAAATTAAACAAATAGAACTTTGTTTGCAAAAGTCAAACTTGATTTGCATGTTCAACACAAAAAGATTAATTAATTATCCTCACCCACTTTTATGATTGAGCAAATAACGATCCCTTGATTGCTCACTCTATTCTCTGACTAATCCATCTATTTCCTAACAAATCAATCTATTCTTCAATTCCACATATTATTCAATTTATTTCTTCAATCCCACTAAACACTCAAATTGATTTCTTCAATCATTGATTATGTAACCAAAATACACTGATTATTCCCGTTTAATTCCTCTCAATAGTTTTGAACCATTGATCAGGATATTCTACTACGTGATCTCAAGCATCCATTTCGAAACACAAAATCTATATAACAAACATCTTCTTCCTCAAAAATGATCAGAGAATCAACATCTTTTGCACAACGAAGTAATGCAAAAATCATAATCGACCTTTTAAAGCTTTTACATACATCTTCGATCAAACATCTCGCATCTTTGAAGCTTTTACATGCACAAATGGAAGCTCCGCATTGATACAACAATGATCCAACATCTTTGCGTATATACTTCAACACGGGATGGTAACACTATGTTTCTTGAATTCATTTTATGTTTTTCTCTTTTGATTGCATTCTTTGAATTTGTTATTCGTAGTTTCATTTCGTGAGTAATGGGCATGAATCTTAGTCTTTGTGTAGAATTAGATTGTGTTTAATTCGCTAACATAGATTATCTTGCATCTACCATTTCCCCCCTTACACATTCTGGCACACCTGGTGGGACCATAGTCCTTAGCACTAACTGTTTTATGAGTGAATTTTGAAGTTGCAAGTCCTACAAATGCAATTGAAATAAATTTACATAGAAGCTACAGAAAACTCACGTGGTGGATTTCTCATTCCTACTACAATTGATAATTTTTTGGCCGCTTATGCCTTTTTTGTTCGCTTTTGATTCATTAATAGGGCCAGTTCTTCCTTTTTTGTTCACTTTTGTACATAATAGAGTCATATTTGACTTTTTGAAGCACTTTTCCTTCCAAAAAAAGGTCTGCAAGCACACTAAAGGAGGTCACTTTTGTTCAACAGGTGCTAACATTTCTTTATGTAGGATTTACGGGAGTATGGCATGAATTTTTACCCAAGAAAAAACTAACAAGTTTATTATAGGGAAGGCAAATGGTCAAAGATTTTAAAAAAATTCAGAAGCTTTCATAGATAGGAAAATTTTTAAATTTGGTGCTATAAAATAAACCCCACAAACCAAACGCTCCCAATTGGTGCTCTTAAAAAGAATTTTTAGAAGCCTTTTAGCTTAGCAAAATCTCAATTTGGTACTTTAAAACAATTTTCAGAAGCTTTCTAGCTTAGGAAAACTTTTCAATTGGTGCTATAAAATGAATCCCACAAATCACATGCTTTCAATTGGTGCTTTAAAAAGAACTTTCATAAGCTTTCTAGCTCAAGAAAATCTCAACCGGTGCTTAAAAAGAACTTTCAGAAGCTTTCTAGCTTAGGATATTTCAATTGGTGCTATAAAAAGAACCCCACAAATCCTCATGCTTTCAATTGGTGCTCTAAAAAAGAATTTTTTACAAAGCTTTCTAGATTAGAACAAACACTCTATTTTGGTGCTCTAAAAAAATGTTTGCTTTCGACCAAACGAGTTTCATTATGTTGACGAAATGCACGATTTAATTTTTTTGACCAATTAAAGACAAGGCTTTTAGAAACACTTCAATTAGTGATTAAAATTGGACAAATGCTTTTTGATTTTGCATATTGTTATCTCTTTGTCTAAAATCTAGAATACTTCCCTTTGGTGCACATAAAAATAACTATCTTGTACACACTATTATTTTCATTTTACCTTATTTTATTTTTTTATTTTATTTTCATTTTTTTGGGCTTAAAAAGAGCATTGCAATGAAGTGTATACTATGTATTTTGTTTTTGGAAAACTAGGTGTCTATCCTCTCCCCTCAAGCCTTTTGACGGTCTTGGGTGGCGAAAAACATCTTGAGTTTCACACTTTGTTTACATTTCAAAACATACCTTTAGAGGGCATACCTCCCAACTTGTGAGAGGGAATGACCCAAGTGGTACTTCTACTTTGGTCCCCTATATAAATAATTGTGGGTATGATGAAAGTCATTGACCACTGGTGCAGATGTTCTATACCGACAAAAGTCTCCCTTAGTATCTGTGAGATACGTAAAACCCCTTTTTATTAAGGGTTGGGATACCTCTTAATTGAGTGAATCGCCACATGTATAGACACTAGAAAAAAATCCCAAAACATGACTAAGAACCAATGTTGTAGAAGCCACCCCTTTTTAGACAAAAACATTCTTTGAAGTGGTGCATCGAAACTTTGATTCCAAGAAGTTACATACCAAGTCTAACTTATGGTTGAGCTTAAAACACTCTCCATTCATTGCATGTAAAATCATCCCTTTGGGGCATGAGGTAAGCCCACCTATAAGAATGTATCCATCCCTAGGGTGTAAATTGTCTTCACGAAATTGCCAAATATTTTGGTTACTTGAAAACATCAAACATTTGCTTGAATTAAAATGAACACATCAAAACAAGCATTTAACATGGTTCTCAAACATCAAACCCTTTGAATTTAGTGTGAATACTTTGAAAAGAGCCCTATGTTTGCACTCCCTAAAAAATATTTTAAACAAATATCTTTGAAGGTTTTCGAATGTTTAGGCTCACATTTCAAGTCGCATTAAGAATGAAGTAAACCTTGGAAACTATAGCTTTTAGCATTTTGACTTCCAAGAAATTTGAGATTTATTTGGAAGGAAATGTTTTTAGAGTTATAGACATTTCGGGTCAAATAGTTTTGATTGTTGTATTACATGATATCACTTGCCAAAATCTCAAATTAGATCAAACGAAGCTATCCAAAACTGCAAAATTCATCCAAACAGCTACTAATATAGAAATTTGGAAATAAAACTGAACAAAGGCCACTTTTTCTTCTATTTTTCCGCACTTGATGAAAAATTGGTTGTAGTTGACAAAAAATCTGCCACTTTTTCTCTTTCTCTTATGACAGTTAGTAATGAAAATTTAGCACTTTTGAGAAAATTGAACACACTTGCTCTAAAATTTCCGCAATTACTCCTAATATTGCTGCAATTGACATATTTTCCTAACCGTAGTTGACTTTATACTAGCTATTTTTTACCAAAAAGTTCGCTTTTGCACTCATTGTTCATCAAACAAAAAACTTGACATAGGGGTCACACTTGAAAAATTTTACCACATTTTCTTTTTTAGATTTAGCCGCACTTGACCATAAACTATCCGTAGTTGACTTTTTTAGCCACTTTTGCTTCAAATCTACCACTTTTTCTCTATTTTCTGGTGAAAATCAGATAACCAATCTAAAATTGGTTACAAATCCTTTTGAGAAACAAAATAATTAGATTCCCAAAATGTGTCATAATTTACATCAATCCATCATCCATTTGTAAAATCAAACACCTCATCCTACTTTTAGAATTCAAAATCAAAACAAACAACTTGGACCATTCCTTCACTCAAACTTCTAAGATATCAACATTTGCTTGAACCTCAAGGCTAGTTCAAGTAAATTTCCACAACATATCCTCTAGAAAAAGAACTAAATTATCAATCCAAGCCTTTCAACATTTTGAGTTCCAAAAATAGCATCATCCCAAAACATTGCTCAAACCTTAGGGTCTTGAGAATCACAAAAACCATATCAAAACACCAACACTTTCATCTTTCACTTTATGACCATTTGGCATCCAATTGCTCCAGTTCAACAACCAAACCTTACAACACCTATCATACAACCAAACTTTGAGAATATTGAGGTTGAACAAATGGATATTATCAGTAGTTTGAGGAGCTTCATATTCGAGACAAAATAAACACTAAACTAGTGGAGAAATGTAGCAAATATCCTAGACAAACAAGAGTGAAAAGTAGATCTTGCAATTGGAAGACCCATATTACCACCTCCTGCGTGGAAATAGGAAAACTTAGCTCCCCAAAAATAAACGCAATATCATTTCCTTAAAACACAAAAATCCCAAAAACAAAGCATTAGTTCATTTCGTAGTTTAGAATCACCAAACGTTCACAAAATCTTGACGCTTGTTTATGACAACCACGCATTCACAATATAGAAAAAAGATGGAAGCAAAAAAAAATAGTGCTAGCATTCTCCCAAAAAACACCACAAAAAAACAAAGTGATCCATGGGGTTATAGAGCCAATGATCTTGTAACTCCTCAAAAGGAACCAACATTCAAAGCAACATCAAACCAATCACCTAGTGAGGAAGAGGTAATCTGTAGACAACAAGAAGCGATGGATAGATCAAATCAAAATCTCAAGGATATGGTCATAGAAGAAGTGGATAGTGAGGAAGAAATAAATGATGGAGAATTCTTTCAACATTCTAACAATCCCAAGGTGCTCAAACTAATGGAAAAACTCCTAAGAAAGGATTTGAATACAAACTTCTTCAAATTAGCACAAAGTGGTGCTAAGTTTCCTATAGAATTTAACATAGAATGTCTTAAAGATCCTCACCTCATTCCCTTAGTAGAAAACTCAGTTGTGAGAGAAATACCCAAACCATTTGAGATTCCAAACATGCCATCAGTATTCTCACAAGGCAAAGATCAATCAACAGACAACCCTCTTTTTAGGAAATTGTACCAAATAGAACAAACGGTGGTGGCCCAACAATATCAAGGAGGTCCATCTCAATACATGCCACAAGGTAGCAACCCACCAACAGGACAATACATGCCCCAAAATGCTTCATATATTAACCCTTCCCAAAATTTATAAAATCAACAAGGGAAATTTCCACAATAGTACCATCAACAAGGTGGGTCATATAGTCCCCTTCCCAATCAACAAGACCAACAACAAGTTGTGCCACAGGGTACCCTTTCCAATCAACAAGGTGGGATGCATGGTCCCCTTCCCAATCAACAATACCAACAACAAGGTGTGCCACAGGGTACCCTTTCCAATCAACAAGGTGGGCCACATGGTCCCCTTCCCAATCAACAATACTAACAGCAAGGTGTACCACAAGGTACCCTTTCCAATCAATAAAGTGGGCCAAATTTTCCCCTTCACAATCAATATTACCAACAACAAGGTGTCCCACATGGTACCATTCCCAATTCATCCCATCAACAAGGTGTCTCACCAATGCATTATAAGGGTAACCTTCAAAATAGTTCATCTCGACAACAAGGTGTGCCACAAGGTACCCTTCCCAATTCATCCCATCAACAAGGTACCCCACCAATGCACCACCAGGGTAACCTTCAATATAGTTTGTCCCAACAACAAGGTGTCCCACTAATGCACTATCAAGGTACCCCTCAACAACAATAACAAGGAGCTAGCCCTCCTTACATTCAACAAGGAGCTAGCCCTCCTTACGTTCAACAAGTCCAACTAAGCCTCCTTACGTTCAACAAGGAGCTAACCCTCCTTAAGTAAAACAAGGAGCTAACACTCCTTACATACAACAAGGAGCTAACCCTCCTTATGTTCAACAAGGAACTAACCCTCTTGTGGACATGGAAAAATTAACCCTTCTACTTTGTCATGTTTAGGCTCTCTTAGTGGATTTTGGCTTGACTTTGCCTAGATTTAATGTTGTAATGTGGTCAACACATTCACATTAGGTCTTGGACCCTTGTGAATCATTAAGACTTCTAGGATGTCTTGTAAAGGTGTTGTAAAGTGTTGTAACTCACTTTCACACTTTTCTAGGACCCTTTCATTATAATTCATCTAAATATTCCTTTTTTATCACTTATCAAGTCTTATTTCAAAGTGTTGTAACCCACTTTCACACTTTTCTAGACTTATCATCACTAATTCAACCCTTTATCATGTTTAAATGACCCTGTAATACACTTGCTGACCGTTTTTAAGTGTGTTTTTGAGGATATTCTTGTTGGACAACATATAATGCCCTTTAATTCCCAACACCCACTTAATTTGCTTAAGTGGGACAAAGTCGCCAATAGGGATGACTTAGTCCTTTTTGGCACAAAACTCAAAATTATTTTAAATTTCTGGTGGGATTTTGTCCTCTAACCCTTGAGGTCGGCCTGTGATGTGTTACTTTCAAGAAATTTTAGTAAAATCTTGTTTAAATAAGGGTTTTTCTTCTCATTTTTCATCTTCTAATCTCCTACAATCTCTTAATCTCTTGTACTCATTAAGCATTCAATCTTTCAAGCAATCAAGCATTATCAAGTCATCCATTGGAGCACTTCATTGCATATCTTCAAATTTCTACATCAAGGGTTTGGTAAGTTTATGACATTGCACATTGTTTATTTATCATTCTCTTTCCATTTCATTTCATTTCATAGGGTTTGATTACCAAAGTGGAGTTTGACCAAGGCAAACCCCTATACTCTAACCCTTAACCATTTTTCCCTCTTTGCATGTGTGTTTATAGACTTTGTATGCAGATTTGTTAAAGAAATTGGTGTTGAAAAGTGGTCAAGAAGTCATCAAATTCACTCAAGTCAACATAACCCTAATTCAAGCTTGGAGATACCTTTTATCCCATTTTCTGCAAAATCAAGTGCAGACTTGTCAGAAAAGCAAGTGCGGGCCTGAAGCTACAAGATTGTGTCTCGAGATTCTTGAAATCTGAAAGTGGAATAAGTCGCCACTATTGGAAGATTAGTCCCACTGCCAAGCCTGAAAAGTGGTTTTTGCATTTTTGATACCCATTTGGTAGATTCCTATTTTGGCAAAGTTTTCCCAAAACTGGGACTAAGTCACCCAGCCTAGCATAGGTGTCCTAGTGAACATTTTCAATCAATTTTTTAGGATTCCAAAATATCTCCACATCATATTTTATATTTCAGGTGCACCCCTCCAATTTTTTTTAGTTATTTCATCATTTACTTGTATTTTTAGGTGTTTTTGCATATCATAGTGTGTTTTCCAGCACTTCACATTTCTTAGGTTTTGCATCATTAAAACATTTCATTTTTATATCAATACATTAATACATCATTATTAGACATAATACATCTCATTTACATTAACTTTGATTGTATACATTGCCCATTTTGGCCCATCTATCTCCTTTTAGGTGAAAACCCCTAGAAGAGTTAGAGAACTTTGGGTGCCAAAATCATTGTCCACGTTTTGGTGAACCTGACTTATGAGAATATTTACTTCTGATTTTAAGTGCATCCTAGGTTTCATTTATAGTGCATTAGGTATTGCATTGTTTAAACTGCATCCTAGGGTTTTCAAACTTTCATTCGTGAAAAGCTCAAATAGCTTGCATTTTTGCATCATTTTTACATTGAAAAACAACAACAAAAAATTGTATTTCATACTGTAGTTGCATTTGTGCATCTGGAAGACATCAAATTGCATTCAATTTTTTTGAAAAATCTCAAAAAAATCCTCACTAGGACTGATTCGCCACACTAGACGACTTAGTCCTCCTACACATTTTGTATTGTCGTTTCTGGTATTTTCTGCATTTTTGTTTTCTAGTATTGCATTCCTATTTTAGTTTACAAAATTCCTGTTATTTGCATTTTATTAGTCCTATATTGCATTGCATTTGCATCCACCCCACCTCTTGTAGTATTTGTATGAGTTTTTGGTGCCCTATTGATAATACTTTAGTGAGAAGAAGTTCACGACTCATGGCATCCCACGATAACACATTCATTGTGGACCTTGGTTTGTCTCAATCTCCTACTCCTAGTATGAAAAATGGTGCATTAGGAATGGATACTACCACTAGTACACCTTTACCTTCACATACAATGCATGTTGACACACAAACTACTTTCATTCTGCAAGATAAAGTCATTAAAATTCATGAGGAATTAGTATATTTGCAACAAAACTTATGTCTTGAAAAAATTTCAACCACTGCAATTCCTGCTATAGACAACATCCATTGAATGCTTGAAATTGATGAGGGATTAGATATTATGAAACTGTAGATGTCTAAATTTGGACACTTAGTTTATCCAAATTCATCCCCTTTCGTCTTGTTTTCGTTAATTAAGTAATACTACTATTATTTAATTAATAGCTTTAATTATGCCAAATCCCTAAGGTATTTAATCAATAATACCTTATCTCTTTAATCCTCCTTCCATCAATTGAATTAAATAAATATGTCATTTATTTAATTTCCTTTATGTCACATCCTCCATCATTTTTATCTTATCCTAATCCTTCTTCTAATCCCATCATTAGGATGTGCACATGCCTAATCCTTGATTAGGATGTGTCACATCCTCCAACTTTTGCAAGTTGGCCTCTAATCTCTCTTAGCCACCTAACCCTCCTCTAATCCTTCATTACTCTTCCCCATGTGATCTTTGACTTGTCACATCAAGTCACATGTGAAATCTAACCCTCTTCTAATCTTCATTAATTAATCTAATCAAGTACTTGCACAATCCTAATCACCCCTTTAGTCAACTCTCCCCATCCCCCAAGGAATTTTTAATTCCTTTTTATTCATCCAAGGCACTCCACTTCCCCATGTGAATTTTTAATTCACCTTTTAATCCCCCAATGCACCCTTTGGAATTTAAAATTCTTTCCCATCTCCCCATGTGAATATTTGAGGAATTTTTAATTCCTCACATGTCCTCTCACCCACATGGGGACAAGTACCTCCTTTATGAGGAGATCTTGTCCAATCCCAAGGTACTTTGTACCCCTCTCCATGTCATGTCCTTCTCCTTCCACCTCATGTCCACTTCACCTTTTAGGGCTATCTCACATGCCACATGTCAAGATGTGAGGGCTTGTGAGTTCTCAACTCACCTTAGCCCTACATCTTGATATTTGGTGGATCAATCTCAACCGTCCATTTCCCCTAGGATTTCCCAAAAATCCTATAAATACCCCCTCTTTTCTCTCATTTTGGGGAGATCATTTTGTGTAGCCAAACTCTTGCAGTTTTATTTCTCAATCCACACTTAGCTTTTTTTCATGTTTCCAAGCATCATTTGCATCTCATATCACACATCTTTTGTCATCTAAGGAGCATACACATTCAAGATCGAAGGGCCAACCAAAGGATCGACTCAACGCAAGGTATAAAGTTCTATTTCGTGGCTTTGTCTTGTTTTGTTTCCAACTTAGGCTAATCTCGAAGTGTAGGTTGTTTTAGTTGTTTATTTGTGCTCTTTAACTTGTTGCTTGTTTTCTAACACCTATTTCGACCTATCACAGAAACAAATTATTGAGATATACCAAAAACATGCCTCTAACATATCTCAACCAGCAAACACATTGGTCAGCCAAGGAGGATATCACATTCCTCCTCCTTCAACTATAGAATCCATAGCTACCTATACCACTCCTCAAGTTACAACAACCATGCAACAGGTTAGTCATGTGACTCCTTTCGCTATTCCAACTAGCATTCCTAGTTCTTTTGTGGCACTGAATGTTCCATCCTCCACCACCTTCACCCCTCTTAGTGTCATGTTCACTTGTCCCAACATTACCTATACTCCATCAACATTCTCTTTTCCACCTCATACCACTTACATTGACCCTATCATTACACAACTCTTTCAAAGTGTTTCTTCCATGAAACAACAAATATTTTCCATAAACCAAAACCAAACCGTACCACCCACCTACTATGTTCATAGTAGTCCATTATCTTTGGAAATATTAAGAACAATGATGCCACAAGGAATAGAGATGCCTAGGTTTGAGAAGTAGGGAGGTAAAGGAGACCCTACTAATCATGTCAATGCCTACACAGCCTTATGCAATGATTTTGTCCTTGACAATAAACTGTTAGCTAAATTGTTTCCTAGGACCTTAAAGGACACTGCCTTGGAGTGGTTTTCAAACTTACCTAATCATTCAATTTGATCATTTAATGAACTTGTTGATTCCTTTATAAGTCATTTCCAAGTCCATATGACTCCAAAAAAGACAATGGATGATTTAATGCGATGTAAACAAAATACAGATGAAAAAGTCATTGATTTCATTTCACGCTATTAGTCATTGTATGCTCAAGTAGATGTCAAGATTCCTGATTCACATCTCCAAAAGATGTTTATCAAAAAATTGCAAACTCAACATCAGGGTAAATTGACCATGATGAAATTTCCTTCTTTCATGCATTTATGCACAACCCTTTGTGACTATCACAACTCAGTTACTAGTCATGATGCAAAATCCACTTCTAGTCAAGCTAATAAATATGAACAAAGTAACCAAAATAACTCACAAAAATTTTAAACAAAGGGTTTTTACAATTCAACCCCCCTCCTCAACAACCACCTCCACTTGTCAACAACCAAGTAGAAGATGTTAAATTCACGATACCTTATAGTTATGGAGATCCAAAATGATAGTTTACACCATTACCAGACACTCTTCATAACACCATGACTCAACTTATGCAGCAACAAATGATCTCTTTATCTCATGTTAAACCATTAGATACAACTAAACCTTTTCCTCCAACCTTTCAACCTAATGCCTATTGCCATTATCATAGACAAAATGGACATGACATAAAACAATGTAAGTGTTTTAAACACATAGTGCAAGACCTCATTGATTTTGGTCGTCTATCTGTTTCAAATCCTAATACAAAAGGCAATACGTCTGTTGCCCCACCCAATCAAAATTTGCAATTTTTTACCAATCCCATGCCTAAACATAACGTGTCATTCATCAAAGCCAATGAAACTAAAAACAATGATGTGATGATTTTTCATAAAGAGGTTGAACATCTTGATACACCCTCTATTAATCCTATGGATGAAATGGTAGGAACGATAGATGTTATCCCTCGTAAGGGCCAACCTAAGAAAAATATTGATATTAGTTTCACTTCTAAATATATTCTCCCAAATCTTCCTGATGGACCTCTCTACATAGCCGGATGTATTTATGATAATCCCACTAATGGGATACTCATAGATCCTGCCTGTGACGAGAATGTGATCACTGAGGAATTTTTGGTATTACATGAAATTTATCAAGATAACTATGATCAACCAAGAGAATGGATAAAAACACATAATGGTTTCACATGCCCTGCGATTGGATCGATCTTTCTTCCATTACAAATAGGACCTAAGATAGTGGATGTTACATTCTCTGTCATTCCTCAATCAGATCAGTTTCCTCTGTGACTAGGCTATCCATGGATTTGCTCAATGAAAGTTGTTCCTTCAATCATACAAAAATATTTAAAGTTTTTGCATGACAATGACATATTCACCATCCACCATAGTGGCTTTCACCTTTTCTCTTCTAAAGGAAATTTCTCCTTAGAATCCTTTTGGCTAGAGCCCATGGAGCCTATTACACCTCGCAAAGATTTCTTTTTCATTGCTTATCAAAAGTTTAAAGCAAAGAAAATTGCCGAATTGTCCCTCCATAACCAACCCCCCTCCACTTCTGCTATCCCAATCCTTAATGAGACAATGCTTCAACCTGAACCTGAAACAGACAACTTAAATCAACCAATGCTAAACACTTCCCCTTCTTCCTCCAAATGTCCACAAGATAATGAAACCAACCTCGTCATGCCTCCTCGCATAAAACAAGTATATAAAGAAAAAGATAAAGTGATTGACCCATCTCCTTCGGTTTCTTTCATTATTCCCCCTCAAGTAGAAAAGGATCCTATGGTGGATCAACCTGCTCTTACACCCACACAACTTCAAAATAAAATCAAAAGAAACCGCGGTGCTAGGGAGTGTAGGCATCACCGTCGCCTCCTTACTCGTTAAATGCAAATTGAAAACAACAAAGAAAATAAACCTCTTCCTTTGATAGAAGCAATATCTAATCACCCTCCTCCTCCTGACCTACCACAAGATAGTACGTTAAAACCATCACAAAAAAATTATCCAATACCATAGCCACAACTTTTGATACACCCTTCATTGGAAATTACCCTTCGTCCTCCTGTCATGATTAATATAGATGATGATGATGATGAGATCTCTAAAATAGATGAAGAGGTGCATAAAAATTTAAATTCTTTATTTTCATCTTCCATGATCCTAAATGATAAATCTCTCACACCAAGTGAAGAACCTGGTACTTCTCCTAGTTTGGCACTTGCAATTCTCCCTTTGGATAGTCAACCGCCCTCACAATACACTGAACATGACTTGGAGGTGGATGAATTGTTAGATGGTTGACTTACATTTTCCTTGCTAGCACTTTGCATTTTTCTTTTTTTTATTTTGACCTTGCATGTGTGTATCATGTTCCCTCGTGCTATGGCATTTGATGTTCTTTCTATCTGTGTGCATTTCCTGTATTTGTACCTCTATTCTTCTATATGTCGTACATTTCCTTTTTTTGCTTTTTTTTTAGTGTTTTCCCTTTTGGGGATGATGCAAAGTGTTGATACGCCCTATGTCTATTCCATGTTGACCCAAAAGGTCCTTTTCTTTTTCTCTTTTATTTTGTTTTTTCCTTTTGGGGATGATGCAAAGTGTTGAGATGCCCTATGTCTCTTCCATGTTGACCCAAAAAGGTCATTTTCTTTTTTTCTTTTGTTTTGTGTTTTTCCTTTTGAGGATGACGCAGAGCATTGAGACACCCTATGTCTCTTCCATGTTGACCCAAAGGGTCCCTTTTCCTTTTTACTTTATCTTTTTCTTGTGTTTTTCCTTTTTGGGGATGACACAAGGTTGACCCAAAATCTTTTCATTTTATTTCGCCTTTTCATTTATTTTTGCTTGTGTTTTCATTTTGGGGACAATGAAAAGCATTGAGACTGCAATGTCTTTTCCATGTTGACCCAAAATGAACTTTATTTTTCTTCTTTTTTCGCTCTCTTTGTGTCATTCTTCCAATTCTATGTATTTGGGGAATGATGACAGTTCTAAGCTCCTTAATAAAAACATTGCAGCAAAGAACATACTGACCCATAATCCATAGATCCCTTATGTGTTTGGTGTGTTCCTTTTTGGGGGAAACCCCTCCTTTTGTTCCTTTTCCTTCACATGACGCAACCTTACTTGAAAATGTATGACTTGGCATAGGGGCTTTCCAAGTTGGCTCTCATATCTTGTTTCTTTTTTGCATTTTTCATTTGCTACTTTAAATTAATTGCTCACAGAATGGTGTGTAGCAATTCCTTTAAAGTGGGGCCATACATTGGCATTATTCATTTTCATTTTTCTTTTTCTTGGTTCTTAGTGTAGCCTTGTTACTCCATACAATGTGTTTGTCACTTTATGGGTAACATTGGGTATGATGTCCTTCATAAGTGTGATCTATCTTAGCATATTACATTCCTCTTAGTGGCCCGATGTGACGCATTGCATCTCCTAAGCTGTGAATATTCTATTATTTGATTGGTCCTCTCTTGGAGACATTAGACACAATGTTTCCTAAGTTATAGACCTTGCATGATCTCAACAAGACTCATTTGAACATCGTTTGCATGTTGTATTTTGCATTTACATGGCCACCTTGCATAACACAACTTGCATGCATGTGGTACCATTGCATTTGTTCATGACTTCTAAGCATACGAAGCTTTGCTTGTCGCATGAAGCACGAAATGACATTGTCCTTTGTGGCACCTTATTAAAGTTATCAAGAGGTATAACTTTGATATGGTTGAGCAGGAAATCCCATTCTGTGGTGCAACTTTTCCCCATAGCCACCTACTTGTGTGAGTGCATACCAACTTAGCATATGTTTCTCACCTTTTGGGCCTTCTCACCCCAT
Source organism: Sequoia sempervirens (assembly GCA_007258455.2). Taxonomy (NCBI): domain Eukaryota; kingdom Viridiplantae; phylum Streptophyta; class Pinopsida; order Cupressales; family Cupressaceae; genus Sequoia; species Sequoia sempervirens. Next base: position 154,793,722 of record VDFB02000017.1, on the reverse strand, counting down.
GGACAACCAGAAATTTTGTGGCCCAAAAGTGAGTATACTTGGGATTTCTCACCTAGCAGACAACCATGAGTTTTGTCTCCCTAGAGTGAGTACACATTTCTTGTTTCAAACAAACAGCCTAGATCTAATCCACAATGAGCTAGACAGACGATCGAATCTTTCTTCCATCTTTTCTCATCATCATGGGTGTTCTTTTGCGTTCATGTTTGATTTTCCATGGGATCATGATCCTCAGGTCTTGATCATCCCTCTTGATTATTGTTATCTCACCTCATCAAGCATTAGTTCATTTGTACCTTTCTTGGTTGCATGATCAGCTACCTTAGTGAGAGTTTCAAGCAAGTTCATCCTCTCACTAAAGTGGGGGCTAACTGTGGACATGGAAAAAGTAACCCTTCTACTTTTTCGTGTTCAAGCTCTCCTGGTGGATTTTGGCTTGACTTTGCTTAGATTTAATGTTGTAATGTGGTCAACACGTTCACATTAGGTCTTGGACCCTTGTGAATCATTAAGACTTATAGGATGTCTTGTAAAGGTGTTGTAAAGTGTTGTAACTCACTTTCACACTTTTCTAGGACCCTTTCATTATAATTCATCTAAATATTCCCTTTTTATCACTTACCAAGTCTTATTTCAAAGTGTTGTAAAGTGTTGTAACCCACTTTCACGCTTTTCTAGACTTGTCATCACTAATTCAACCCTTTATCATGTTTAAATGACCCTTTAATACACTTTCTAGCCATTTTTTTAAGTGTGTTTTTCAGGATATTCCCCTTGGACAACATTTAATGCCCTTTAATTCCCGAAACCCACTTAATTTGCTTAAGTGGGACTAAGTCACCAATAGGGGCGACTTAGTCCTTTTTGGCACAAAACTCAAAATTATTTTAAATTTTTGGCAGGATTTTGTCCTCTAACCCTTGAGGTCGGACTGTGATGTGTTATTTTCAGGAAATTTTAGTAAAATCTTGTTTAAATAAGGGTTTTTCTCCTCATTTTTCATCTTCTAATCTCCTACAATCTCTTAATCTCTTGCACTCATTAAGCATTCAATCTTTCAAGCAATCAAGCATTATCAAGTCATCCATTGGAGCACTTCATTGCATATCTTCAAATTTCTACATCAAGGGTTTGGTAAGTTTATGACATTGCATGTTGTTTATTTATCATTCTCTTTCCATTTCATTTTATTTCATAGGGTTTGATTACCAAAGTGGGGTTTGACCAAGGCAAACCCCTACACTCTAACCCTTAACCATTTTTCCCTCTTTGCATGTGTGTTTGCAGACTTTGTATGCAGATTTGTTAAAGAAATTGGTGTTGAAAAATGGGTAAGAATTCATCAAAGTCACTCAAGCAACATAACCCTAATTCAAGCTTGGAGATACCTTTTATCCCATTTTTTGCAAAATCAAGTGCGGACACCTATCGAAAAAGCAAGTGCAGACCTGAAGCTACAAGATTTTGTCCCGAGATTCTTGAAATCTGCAAGTGGACTAAGTTGCCACTACTAGTGGATTAGTTCCACTGCTAGGCCTAAAAAGTGGTTTCTACATTTTTGGATACCCATTTGGCAGATTCTTGTTCTGGCAAGTTTTCTCGGAACTAGGACTAAGTTGCCCAGCCTAGCATAAGTGTCCCAATCAACATTTTTAGTCAATTTTTCAAGATTCTAGAATCTTTCCACATCAAATTTCAAATTCCAGGTGCACCCCTACAATTTTGTTTAGTTATTTCATCATTTACTTGCATTTTTAGGTGTTTTTGCATATCACGGTGTGTTTTCTAGTACTTCACATTTCTTAGGTTTTGCATCATTAAATCATTTCATTTTCAGATTAGTTAATTAGTATATCATTATTAGACATAATAAATCTCATTTAAATTAAATTTGAGTGTAGGAATTTCCCATTTTGGCCCATCTCTCTCCTTTTAGGTGAAAAACCCTAGAAGAGTTAGAGAACTTTGGGTGCCAAAATCATTGTCCACACCTCCTTACATTCAAAAAGGACCTAACCCTCCTTTCACACAACAAGGTCCTAATCACACAACAAGTATTTAACCCTCCTTCGACTCAACATGGTTACCACAGTCCCGTACCTCCACAATACCCAACCTATGACCAAAACATGGTAGGACAACAAGGTTACTACACATAGGATCCATAAACAAATGTACCAAAAATAGAGGTAGAAATGCAACTACAAGCCATGGATCAAAGAATATCAGACATTTAGATATAAAAACCAAATAAAATTTATACCCTTTAGTATATATTTCCATTTCCTTTTGATCGTTCCATTACTATGCTCCCCTTTCCAAAAAACTTCAAGATACTAGAAAGTTTGACAAGTAAAAAGGAAAATGAGATCCAATAGAACATGTACGAGATTTCTTTATATCATGCATGGAAGTCCAAAACAATTATTCCTACCTAATGACGCTCTTTCCATGTAGTCTTACTTGTCACGCTATGGAATGGTTCTCACATCTACCACGAGGAATTAAATTTTTTGATGAACTAACTACCAAATTTGTAAACCACTTCTCATTCAATATAGAATAGGATGTCACCATCATAGATCTATACAAATAGATTCAAGGAGAATCCTTTACCTCTTATCCACAGAGATGGAGACATCAATCTAGTAGGTGCAGGTGGCCTATTCCCGACAAGGAACTCGTAGATATATTATTTTCCAATGTCCAAGCAGAATTCAACTACCAACTCACTATGTTATGCCCCACTAATATCGAAGAAACTATTGAAAGAGGGCTACATATTGAGAGAGATCTCATAGCAAGGGGGCTCATTAAACTAAACAACTCCAAAGATAGTTCTTCTAGTTCAAATGGCATACCTAATATTTGGGCAAAAAAAAGTCACCAATGATGGGGTAGTTGATACTAGAGCTGTGTGGAATGTACAAAATCCTAATACACCACAAAAAAATCCCAAGTTGCACAAACAAGATACGCTCCTAATAATGCATAAAGCAATCAACTTAGCTATCCCAAAAACAATCAAATGGGTAACCAACAAAAAAATCAAGGAGGACAACAAAGGAAATATGATCAACCAAGAAGGAAGTTCACTGCATTAGGAGGGCCACTTGAGACAATCATGCGTAAACTAGTGCAACAAAACCTCATCAAGGTCAACAATCACCCAAACTATGAAGATCCAAGCTTCAAAACACCATGGTACAACGAGAAGGACTTATGTGAGTTCCAAAAAATTAAAGGACATACAACAAACAACTGCATGAGACTCAAGCACATAATACAAGATTTTATTGACAAGGGAGAAGTGGATATAGAACATCATCTTGGAAACAAAGATCTACAGATCTACACAAACCTCATTCTAAACCATGCTAAGAAGAATGACAAAGGGAAGGACTAAGATTATCATAATGCTAATTGCACCTATGGTGACACCATCCTAGGTACCCTCTCCCAAGCAAATGACCCTAGGGTCAATGTGTTAATAATACGAAGTAGGGACCCCGAATGTAATGTAACTACCCATTGAGTGAAAGTCACAATACAAGGAGCCCCACCTAAACCCACATCTAAGTCATCAAATGACTACAGTATTGTGGAATAGCTTAAGAAGACTCCTTCTTTGATCTCCATCCTAGAACTGCTAAAATTATCACCCACACATAGGGAGATACTAGAGAAAGCATTGGAAGCATCGGTTCCTAGTGACCTCAATTAGGATCAGTTTCAAGCCATGGTTGGAAAAATCACGACTAATCATCATTTAGTCTTTTCCGAGAAAGACCTTCCATAGAAGTCATTCCATAACCAAGCTCTCTACATAGAGGCTCGTGTCCAAAAACATATGGTCAAAAGAGTGTTGATAGATAATGGTGCGGGCTTAAACATTTGTACCTTGAAATTTGTGAAATAGCTGGGGTATTTTGACAATTTAATCGACAAGGGAAAAAGCATTACTGTAAGAGCCTATGACAACCTCGAAACAAATTCAGAAGGAACCATCAAGCTTCCTATGCAGATAGAATCGACAACCATAGAAACCACATGTTAGGTACTTGACCTTGAGCTACCGTATAACCTTCTTCTAAGACACCCTTGGATTCATGGACTACAAGCAATTCCTTCAACATTTCACCAATGCCTAAAATTTCCTCATAAAGGAAAGGAGGTTACATTATATGTTGATCCTGAACCCTTCCATTATCGTGAAAAATTGGAGAAGTATAACAAAATCTAGCGTATACCTAGCAATGATATATCATTTCATTCATTCTCGTATGTTGACCCTTCCACACTACCATAAACCTCAATTAAACCAACATCAAGTGAGCAACCAAAAAATGAAACCAAGGTTCAAGTACTTGACAAATGTAATGGAAATTATCATTTCCATCAAGCATTTTGCATTGGAATGCTTCCACCAACACCCAAGGTTTATGGAGGACCTAAGGAGATCAAATATGTTCAAACAATAAAAATGATAGTCAAATCCATAATTTTTACCAAGTGGGGAGATATGAAGGATGAGGATATATTCAAAGAAGACTTGTCATCCATGATCTACAAAGAGGAACAAGAGGAACCATAACAACCACAACCTATTCTAATTAATCCCAGCAATAATGGTTATCAATTAGCTAAACAAATGGGATACACTAGGACGGGTGGACTTGGGCTACACAAACAAGGCATATGTGAGCCCATTATAATGGAATGGAGAAAAAAGAACATGGGACTAGGGTATGTAACTATAGACATGGTTACTCCAAACACGGGATGTGCCTCTTGTAAGAAAGGAGCTCCTTCTACTAGCATTAAGGCATTGGATATATACCATCACATAAATTTTGATTTACCAATTGAAGACCTATTTGACAACTTTGACATAGGTATTTTTCATACCCAACTTAGAAAAAATATATCTACAAACCATACTTATGAAATGGAATCCAACATGTATGAGTGGGATGCCACTGAATGTGATTCCTTCGTTTCTACTGACGATGACCAAGATACCCAATGGGAAAATGATGCCATGACAATATTAACCATCTCTACAACTTCTGTAAGCTTTGTAGATAATGATGATAGCATACCCCTCTGTTACCCACAGTTGATAGATTGGGACCAACAACAGCATACAGTTGTTTTGGATCAATTCCAAAATGATGAAGAAATCGTAGAGTTTATGGGGACTTCAAACTGATATACCAACAAGAGATCATCAAGCAGGGTTCATCATGGAACTCCAACAAGAAGCATACTTCAGTGGGGATATTGTGTCCTCCAATTGCAAAATTGAAAAAGACAATATCAAAATCAAAATAACCCCTAGGGAAAACCACAATGTGGCTCTATCAAATCCTAAAAAGAAGAAAACAAAGGACAAATTTGAAGCTGAAAACCTCTCTGAGGCACCCGAAAATGGAGGATTCAATCTCCCTATATCTAAATATCAAGAGAAGTCAACACTCCTAGTAGAAGAAGTAAAATCCATCAATGTTGGCACAACAGAGAACCCAAAGATCACATACCATGTTGTGTCACTTGATCCTGAAGAGAAAGTGAACTTCACAGCATTCATCAACAAAAGAAAGATAAACTTTGCATGGACATATGTAGACATGTCAGGACTAGATCCAGCATTATTTGTACACCACTTGGTCGTATTTCCTAGAGCTAATCCTATCAAGCAGAAACTAAGGAAAATGCATCCTAAAATAGCACTATTGGTAAAGGTAGAACTGAAGAAATTACTAGATGTAGGCTTCATCAGACCAATCAATTATCTTGAATGGATATCAAATCTAGTACTAGTGTCCAAACCCACTGGGTGTATAAGGATTTGCATGGATTTTTGAGACCTGAACAAAGCTTTCCCAAAATATGACTTCCCTCTTCCAAGTATTGATATGATCGTGGATCTAACAACAGGACATGAGATGCTATCATTAATGGATGGTTTCTTTAGGTATAATCAAATAAAAAGATCCCCTGATGATGATCATAAAATGACATTCACTTGTGCTTGGGGGACCTTTTGCTAGAATTTCATGTCATTTGGTCTAAACAATATAGGGGCAACCTATCAACAAGCAATGACTATGATCTTCCATGATATGATGCATACAACTATGGAAGACTATGTGGATGACATACTAGTTAAGTCCATCAAAATGGAAGACCACTTGATCAACCTTGCAAAAGTGTTTGATAGGCTAGAACAATATAACTTGAGACTCAACCCAAAAAAGTGTGTATTTAGAGTAACATATGGAAAGCTACTAGGGTACATAGTATCAAGAAGGGGAATTGAATTAGATCCTATGAAAGTAAAATCCATATTATAAATGCCTCCACCAAAGACATTGAAGCAGCTGAGAATTTTACAAGGGAAGCTACAATCTATCTGGCGATTCATCGCACAACTAGCAGACAAGTGTCATTTGTTCACCCATCTGTTACACAAAGATATCACATTCAAGTGGGATGGGATATGTGATTATGCATTCTAGCAAGTCAAAGAGTATCTACTTACTCCTTCTATACTAATGTCACCTATTCCAAACAAAGAAATGATACTCTATGTGTCTACAACACAAGCAACATTGGGAGCTCTCCTAGCACAGCTAGATGATAATAACAAAGAAAGAGCAGTCTACTACATCAGTCGAACACTAGTCGGCTACAAGTTGAACTACTCACCCATAGAAAGAGTGTGTGTCTCTATTATATTTGCAACACCGAATTTGAGACACTATATGTTAAATAGAAAAGTAAAGTTGATTCCAAAGGTAGATCCACTCAAGTGCATATTAGAAAAAGTAGCTCTAACAGGAAGAATTGCTAAATGGGTAATGATTCTAAGTGAGTTTGACATAGAGTATGTAGATAGGAGAGCCATCAAAGGATAGATCATAGTAGATGAGATAGCAGAGGCACCCATGGAAGATCACAAGCCTCTCACAATAGACTTCCCAGATGAAAGTATATTGCTAATAGAACAGACAAGCCATTGCACCTTATACTTTGACGGGTCCCATAGTCAACATGGCTCTAGAGCAGGTATATTATTTCTCACACCACAAGGAGATAGTATACCAAGGGCATACAAAATTGTTTTCCCATGTACAAATAATATCTCAGAGTATGAGGCCCTAATCACAAGACTCAAGATGGCTATTAAATGGAGAATAAAAGAACTACAAGTCTACAAAGACTCTCAACTAGTAATCAGGAAAGTGAATGATGAGTATCAAACAAAATACGATAAGCTAATGTCATATAAAAGGATGGTGGATAGCTTTAAGGAATATTTTGTCACCATAGCATTTGAACAGATTCCCCAGATCAACAACAAAGCAGTCAATACCATGGCAACAATAGTTTCGCTTCTCGATATTCTATAGAACATTCCTAAGTATGATTTCCTTGTAGAGAAATTACTCATATCGATGTTCAATATTCCAGAAAGTGTGTGTTGTTGTTGGTCCTAATTCAACATGGTACCAAGACACATTTGATTACATCCAGCATGGTATTATACTGATTGACCTAACGACAACCCAAAAGAAGACCTTTACCCATAGCACTTCCTGATTTACAATCCTAGGAGATACATTATATCATTGAATTTTAGATGGTATGTTACTCCAATGTCTTAACGTAGAAGAAGCACAAACTGCCTTACAAGAGGTACATGAACGTGTTTGTGGGTCCCACTCTAATGGACCTAACCTAGTACAAAATTTAATAAGAATAGGATACTACTAGCCCTCCATGGACCACGAATGTATTCAGTATTCCAAAAAATGCCATCAGTGCTAGCAACATAGTGACCTTGTTCACGCACCAACACAGGAGTTGAGACCTATCACAATACCATGGCCTTTTTGCAATGGGGATTAGACTTGGTAGGTAAGATTTATCTTGCTTCCTCCAACAAGCATAATTTTATTATTACCGCAATTGAATACTTCAACAAATGGATAGAAGAAATTCCATTGACCTACATCACCAAAAAATAGATAGCCAAGATTATCTTGAATTATCTAATTTGTAGATATGGAATTCCCCAAACCATCATAACAGACTATGGAACCCTATTCAAGAATCAAGATGTCCAAGAACTTTGTTCCAAGTTCTCTATCCAGCATAGATTCTACATGCCCTACTACCCCCAAGGAAATAGTCAGGCTGAAGCATCTAATAAAACCTTCCTGAAAATACTAAAGATTGTTAATGACGTCAACCATGATTGGAATTTGCAACTAAACCCTACCCTATGGGCTTACAAAACCAGTATCCAAACACCTATAGGTGCCACACCTTTCTCCTTGTTCTACAGATCAAAATCTATCTTACCTACCAAAGTAAAAATCCCCTCATTGCAAATATCACTAAAAGTCATGGTCAGCAATGAAGAGTATTAGGTATCTAGATTAAATGAGTTAGAACTCCTAGACGAAAGGTGTTTGAGTGCATTAAACCATCTTCAAGTTTATCAGAATTGGCTCAAACGAAGCTATGATAAAAAGATCAAAAATATAAATTTTTAGGTTGGTGACTTGGTACTCAAAGAGAATTAGAAGGTACAGTTGAATCAAGATGGCAAAGGTAAGTTTGAACCCAACCGGTTAGGCTCATTCATCATCACAGCAAGCTACGACTCTGGAGCTTACCAATTGGCCACTCCTAAAGGTGAACCCTTAGTCGAACCGTTGAACAATAGCCATCTCAAGAAATTCTATACTTGAAGCACGTTAGAATACCCCAGGAAAAAGGGTAAAAATCCAAAAAAATCATAAAAGTTAAAAAAGCAAAAAAATCAAAAAGCAAGAAAAACAGTAAAGAGAAATAAACTCATTCTTTAAGTGAAAACCACTTTGTGGTGCTTCTAGAACAGGTATCATAGTGAAAACCCAACAAACAAGTGCTACGCTTGAATAATACTTGCATCGTTATCTATCAGTGCTATCTGAAGCATCCACCCATTCATCCCATAATAAAACATGTGTCCAACCATGGCTTGATGACCGATTAAGTATTGAACCTTGTTGCACCGTCAACATTCATCTTTCCTAGAGAAGGTAGTCTTGTCTCAAACTGGGGGAAACTTTTCGAAATAGGTAGTGGATTAGATCCTTGTGTGTCCCATCATGGTCAAATAAATATTGAAAATAAAAAAACATACAAAAAAAAACAAAAAACAAAACAAAGTCAAAACATCAAAATCCCAAAAAAATGTTATGCATTGAGTCACAAAAGTCAAACTACGTGGTCTCTAAGTGTACAATGCAGGAAAGGCTTATCAACCCTCGAGGCCATAGGTCAGTCCACTTAGGTATCTATCATGCTTACTTCCAACTTAGTCAAAAAATTAAAAATCCAAAGACATTCACAAAATAGAAAAGATCAAAAACATGTTCATACCAAACCAAGTGAACTATGAGCCTTTGTGTGTACAACATAGGAAATTCTTATCTTTGATGAGCCCTCGAGGCCCTAGGTTAGTCCCCTGAAAACAACAAAAACAACATCATAAAAATCAAAAAATCAAAAAGGTCTTAACTCCATCATCACAATCTGCAATAAAAAATTTCATCCATAATAAATGAATCATCATTCTCACCCTTTGACACAATAGACGCAAACAAAACAAACACATAAATAAAAAAATTCAAAGAGAAGATCAAAACAAATAGACAACTATCAAGTGAAAACAATGCCAAAGTATTAACTACCTATCTTTTGACAAATGCAGCAACAACATCCTGAGATATGTCTTAACAGGTCCATTCCTATGATAGACATGATCAATAATAGATAATAGCCCCAACCCAAACAAATATGGCAAGTGATACTGCAACATTGTTTATCTTTTTATAGTCTTATCTTTTTTATTTATCATAATACCACATTCCCAGGATCCCTCGAAGATGTCCATAAGGATTTAGAAAAGAAGGAATGGTGGTATTAACTGTTAATTTTTGTTAGTTTTTTTTGTAAGATGTTTTTGTGATACTACCATGGCGAATAATTTCTTTTTTTATATGGAAGTTGTTTTGACACAATTTGTGTAGCAGTTGCATGTTAGGTATTCCATACCTCTCTGTGTAACTGGTTCGATAAGTTTTAACACAACTCACCCATATATTATCAAGGTTTTTGTATGTTTGGTATGAGCAATAATATTATTTGTATGTTGATTCAAAGTCCATGCAATGGATACAAAGCCACCTTGGTTATTAATACCCTAGTGCATTGTATCTGTTTGCTACATCAAAAAGGATTGTTAAAGATACGAAGCCTCTATACAAAGCAAAGGAAAACTTTTCAATGATCATCAATCATCCAATTTCTTCTATCTTCTAAATATTACTAACATTTTCTTCTTGTCACTATTTCTTTTGTCAATCCCTGCAATTAAACGCATCACATCAACTTATCAGAAAATTTGGTTCATTATCCAATTTTTTTACCAAATTTCCCGAGGGGGCACCATGCTATCCCTTCTAGGGCATACTGGGGCAACTCTTGAGTAGGAATTTTTGAAATTTTTTTAAGACAACGCTCAAAATTGCATCGTATCAAACAAGGACAAAATGTAGACACTTGAAATTATCCTAACTAGTGAACAACACTAACTTTCACCCTTCTTCCCTAAATGATTAAATAATACATTATTATTTAATTATTATCAAATTGTATATTCATCTATTAATTAAGTGATTTTAACATTATTTAATTAATTCATCCTGATGGAGGACGTTGAAAAGATTGTTTTCATGATGAAAAAAGGAAAGGCCCCTGGACCTGATGGTTTTCCAATTGAGTTCTTTTAAGAGTTTTGGGAGATTATCAAATTTGATTTATTGGATGTGATGCAAGAATCACAAAGTAGTAAACAAATGTTGAAGGAAATGAATTCTACCTTCCTCGCACTCATCCCTAAGAGTGAGGGAGCCAACTCTCTAGATCAATTCAAGCCAATTGCTCTATGTAATGTGGTTTATAAAATTATCTCTAAATTAATGGCAGAGAGACTTAATTCATGGCTAGGCAAGATTGTTTCAAAGGAACATGGGGTTTTTTTTGCTGGCAGGAAAATCCTAGAAGGGGTGGTTATTGTTGTTGAGGCCATCCACTCTATGTCAGTCTCTAGGAAGAAGGTTATGATTATTAAACTTGATATGGCCAAAGCTTATGACTAGGTTAAATGGGATTTTCTTTTAAAGGTGTTCAATGCCTTTTGTTTTGGTGAAGAATAGATTGCTTGGGCTATGAGTTGTGCTATGTCAGTTTCCTATTTTGTGTTGATTAACAGGGAGCCTACTTTATTCAGTGTTTCTCGTGGTCTTCGCCAAGGTGATCCCTTGTCTCCTTATCTTTTTATTATTATAGTTGAAGGCTTGGGGAGAATCTTGAAATCTCATGTTAGTAGGGGTTTAATCCAAGGTTGGAGTTGGGGTGATGGGCTCCTTCCCCATTCCCATTTATAGTTTGTGGATGATACTGGTTTGCAAGGTGCTGCTAGAATCCAAGAAGCGACTAGCTTCAAGAGGACTTTGGATAACTATCTCATGGCTTCAAGTCATAAAATCAATGAAGATAAGTCTTCTATTTTCTTCTTTAATACCCAACTTCTAGTTCAGTCAAGAATAGCATGTATTTTGAGATTCCAGATTTGTGCTCTACCTTTTGTGTACCTGGGTATCCCTCTCTCTATTGGCCTCTTGCTAGGAGGGACTTGGAAGGGTGTGCTACACAAATTTCAGGATTGTGTTATTCCTTGGACTTATAGATGGTTATCCACTGTTGGGAGAGTGTTGTTATTAAAATATGTTGTTCAAGCTCTTCCTCTGTATAGATGCATGGTTCAGTGTGCCCCAATCAGTTTCATTAAGGATCTGGATGCGCTATCTAGGAAATTTTTGTGGGCTGGTAATCTTGATTCTTCAAAGTGGAGTCTTGTTAAATGGGAGAATATTTGTAGACCAAAATAGTGTGGGGGTCTGGGTCTACGACAGGTGATCTTTATTGGTCAGGTATTGGCTGCTAAGCTTTATTGGAGGTGGTGCACCAACCAGGATCAAGTTTGGGCCAATATTTTGACTTCCCAGTATATGTTGGGGTGGATGGGAAGGATGTGCCTAGATTTCCCCTAGAAGGTAGGGGATCTATGATCTAGAACACTCTCAAGAAGGGAGCTAGTTTGGTCAAGCAAGGATTTTTTTGGATTTGTAATAGAGGTTTGGATGTGCTCTTTTGGTTTGACTCTTGGGATGGGAATCCCCCTATCTTGGATACACACCCACATTTGCACAATATTTGTCTTTCATTTCTTGAGGCTGGTTGGTCTCGGGTGGAAGACTTTAAAGTGGCTAAAATTTTGGGTCAAGTTGAGATGTTCAAGTGGAAATATGTTCATGATTGGCCTGTTGGGGGTTCTATGGAGGAGCGAGAGGAATTGGCTCACATTTTGGCTCATAGAATCTATAGCTCTTTGCAACATGAGGATATTTTGGCTTGGGGCCCCAATCCTAAGAAATTTTTCTTTGTGGTTGTTAGGTATCAAGTACTTGATAGGGAAAAATATGGAGGGGAGGTCATGCCTTGGTGGAAGTATGTTTGGAATAAATTTGATTGGCCTAAATGAAACTTTTTTCTTTGGTTGGTGACTTGTAACAGGTGTCTCACTTGGGATAATTTATAGAAGAGAGGCTTTCAAAGGCCTTCCATTTGTGTCATGTGTGGGAGTAATGAGGAATCTTCTTCCCATCTATTTTTCCAATGTGCTTTTTCTTGGGTGGTATGGCACCGTTGGTGGGAATTTTGGAGGCAACCATGTGTGCATGCCTCATCTTTGGTTGAGTTTTCAAGGTCTATGGGGAGGCCTCCTACTAAGACAGGTTGTCTACAAGTGGCATGGAGTATTGGTCCTTATATTATGTGGCAGATTTGGTTGGAAATGAATCATAGGATCTTTAAGGGTGAGGGTTTGGAGGCTATTTAGATTTGGAAAAGGATTCTTGGCATGGTTTAGGCAACTATATAGGCTAGGTGTGAGGTGGTTATCCCTCTAAAGATTAGTGAGTTGGGGGTGTTGCATGGTTTTGGTTTAGTTGTTGGTAACCCAAAGAAGTATTCTTCTAGAGGTAGACAAACGTCCTGTAAGAAGATTCAATGTGAGGTTTGTTGGTCTCCACCTTCGGTGGGTGTCTTGAAAATTAATTTTGATGGCTCATCTAGAGGAAACCCTGGAGCTGCTGGGATTGAGGGGTTGGAAGGGATTATATAGGCTCTCCCATATTCTTCTAATCTGTATTTCAGAGGCACCAAAGTAATAATTTTATGGAGGCTTTGGATATCCTTTTTTGGTTTGGGGTTGTGCAATGGGATGGTGCAAGATAATTTGTGAGTTAGATTCTCATATTTTGGTGGATATGTTGAATAAAGGCTCCTTAGAAGGGGAGAATTGGTTGTTGGAATCAGTGGTTCAATAGATTCATAAGATCGATTTGTCGTTGGAGTTGATTTCCTTTGTCCATACTCCTAGGGAGTGGAATAAGGTTGCTAATTGTTTAGCTAAATGGGCTTCTGAGCATGGAGGTAAATAGAAGGTTGAGGATTGGGAGCACCTTCCTTTGGATTGTGTTGTGAGGTTGAAAATGTTGCTTCGAGAAGATATTCATGATGTTTGAGTCGGTTCTTTTCAATTTGGGATTCTTGTTCTTTGCTTTTGTTTTCGTTTTGTTGGTTTCCTTGACAGTCCATAGTGCTAGGACTTGTATCTTGATTGTACTATCTTTCATCTTGATTAAATAAGTTTTTACCCCTCTTTTTATTAAAAAAATATCATTCATCCTCAAATCATCAATTACATCAAAAACCCTAATTTCATCTATTAATTGAATAATATTACATTATTTAATTTATTCACTTTTTCACCATTTTGACTAATTAAATAAATTTCATTTATTTAATAAAGTCCTAATTTAACTTTATTCCTCCTGATTAATTAAATAACATCAATTATTTAATTATGTCGCTAATTAACCCTATTCCCCTAAGTTAATTAAATTATTAAAACATAATAGTTTAATTAAATCACTTTTCCCTAAACATGGATAATTAATTTAATTATTCAAAACATCATCCAAAAGGTCAAATCAAACAAATACAACTTTGTTTGCAAAAGTCAAACTTGATTTGCACATTCAACTCAAAAAGATTAATTAATTATCCTCACCCACTTTTATGATTGAGAAAATTACAATCCCCAAATTGCTCACTCTATTCTCTAATTGATCCATCTATTTCCTAATAGATCAATCTATTCTTCAATTCCACAAATTATTCAATCTATTCCTCAATCCCACTAAACACTCAAATTGATTTCTTCAATCACACCGATTATGTAATCAAAATACACTGATTATTCCCATCTAGTTCCTCTCGATAGTTTTGAACTGTTGATCAAGATATCCTACTACGCAATCTCAAGCGTCCATTTCGAAACACAAAATCTATATAACAAACATCTTCTTCCTCAAAAATAATCGAAGAATCAACATCTTTTGCACAACGAAGTAATGCAGATATCATAATCAACATTCTAAAGCTTTCACATACATCTTTGATCAAACATCTCACATCTTTTAAGCTTTTGCATGCTTGCAAATGGAGGCTTCATGTTGATACAACAACGATCCAACATCATTGTGAATATACTTCAACACAAGATGGTAATGCTACATTTCTTGAATTCATTTTATGTCTTTTTCTTTTGATTGCATTCTTTGAATTGGTTATTTGTAGTTTCATTTCTTGAGTAATGGGCATGAATCTTAGTCTTTGTGTAGAATTAGATTGTTTTTAATTCACTAACATAGATTATCTTGCATCTATCGATTCCCCTTTACACATCATGATATAACTCATATTTCTCTTAGATGAAGCACCATTTATTTATGTGGATGATAAATTCTCTAAAAATATTAGTTAATTACATATGGTCTCTTAAAAATATTAATTTACCTTCTATATAATTATAAGGGAGAATAAGACCACATATCTAAATAAATAAATAAAGTAATTAAATAAACAATCAATTTAGATATATAATTTCTAATTGATAATAAATAATATAATATATTATGTACAATTGGCACAAGAATTAAATAATATGGTAAAATGATATATAACCTTAATTATGATAATGAAACTCTTTTGACAAATGTTGGGAATCAATTCACCACGGCACTAGAGAATCGTGACCTATTTTAGAATGGTTGCGGAATTAGAAATTTGTCTATATGACTATTGGTTTCACTTCTACAAATGTATAAGTTCACCTCCATGAATTCTTAAATAAACTTACACATGGAAATAAAATTGGGATCTCAAATCTCAAGTTCTTTAATTTGAAACTTTTATATAACTTGTTAACATCTATGCTTATGATCTATATCGATGAAAATGGTGTTTATAAACACCATTTGAAAGCATTCTAAATAAAGATTTATTCTCCTTTGGTCAAGCTCCTAGGCGGGTGGATTCCATAATGATGCACAAGGATCAAAGACAATACAAATCCATACAATATGCTCCTAGAATGCTAATGCAATGTCAATCTAACACTTTTATGTTCTTTTGTAGTTTATGTCTAGTTGTGCTAAATAGATTTCTAGATAGTTATTTGATGATTCAAATGAATTAGGGTTAGTACGTAAATAGTGTGTGCTAGTATGTACTTTAAAATGGTTTATACTTTAGTCGGCTCATAACAACTCATAAGGAAGGGAAGCACATGTCCAATTTGATGTTTTTGAATTTAAAAGTTTAAGGCTCATATTAGTGGACATAAAAGTAGCTTGGATCGATTCTATTGTTGTAGAATTGAATCAAGACAATAAATAGATTTAATTCACAAATTCAAAATCTTAAAATATGTAGAAATAGAATAGTGCTAGAATAAAATTATTTATCAACTTTTATATAAAATATACTATATTACATACTATTCAATGCATAAGATAACCTAATCATTACAAATCTAAAATAAAGAAAAATAAATTATAGGTATACGATTTTAGTGAGTTGATAAAAGAAGAATTACTCCCTAAAGGAAATGTGATTCCATCCTCATACATGTCCAAAGAAAAAATATTTTGAAGGATTTAATATAGTAAATTTGATTCCTATATTTATGGTAAAATATTGTATAGAGAAGAGTATAAAGATGAAAATATGTGTCATAATTACTTAAGACATTTCGAAAAAAGGTTTTGTGATTGACTCATTAAAGTGTATATAATGGTGCAAAGATTTTTAAAATCTAGTGGCATGCAATTGTGATAATTAAATAAAGACAAAGGTGAAGTGGGTGTACATTTAAATAATTTTAAAGCAAAGAAACATATTGATAAGATATGTCTAGAGAAATTATATAAAAATATTCATAGTGCTAAGCAATAATATAATTCATATACCTCTTTGATGAAGCACCATCTTAATATTTGGATGACAAATTCCCTAAAAATAATAGTTAATTGCATATGGTCTCCCAAAATATTAATTTACCTTCTATATAATTATAGGGGAAAGAAGACCTCACATAAATATCTAGGCTAATTAGATAACAATCAATCTAGATATATATGTTGGAATTGATAATAAATAATGCAATACATTATATAATTGGTCTACAAATTTAATAATAAAATAAAAGGTATATAGAGTTAAATATAATAAAAATATATATAGTTTTAAATATAATAAGGAAATTGTTGTGACACAATAAGGAATAAATTCGTCATAATACTAAAAAAATGATCTATTAGGATTCTTGTTATAGAATTAAAAATTTGTTTATATGACTATTGGTTCACTTTTATAAGCGTAGTAGTGACCTCCATGAGTGTTTAACTAAACTTAAACATGGAAATGTAATCAAGATCATAAATCTTAAGTTCTTTAATTTTGGACTTTTGTAACTTGTTCACCTCTATGATTATGATCTAATCCTATGAAAATGGTGTTCACAATCAGCATTTAAGAGACTACTACATAAAGATTTATTCTCATATGGTTAATCTCCAAGGTGGGTGCATTCAATAACATTGAACAAGGATCAAAGATAATATGAAGTCCTGCAATGTGCTCGTGGGATACTAATGCAATGTTAATTTAACACTTTTATACATCCTTTATAGTAGTTTTTGTCTAGCTATGCTAAATATATTTCAAGATAGTTCTTTGATTATTCAAATGAATTAGGGTTAGCCTTTAAATATAGTATAATAGTGTGTCCTTTAGTCAATTCATGACAATTAGTAAAGAAGAGAGATGTGGGCCCAATTTTTAAAAAAATTGAAATCAAAAGTTCAAGGTTCATATTTGTGAGCATAAAAATGACCTAAACAAAATATGTGGTTGCAAAAATGAATCAAAATAGTAAATGATAGATTTAGCTAATGAGTTTGAAATCTTACGATATATAAAAATAAAATAATAAATAGAATAAAAATATGTACTAAATTTTACACATACTAATCAATACATAAGATAATTTAATCATAATAAATCTAACACAAAGAAAGAAAGTATAGGTATACAATTTTCACCATCATATCCTTAAAACCATCCACTAAATATAGGTGGGCATCTAATGATGTAGAAGGTGTGGATTAAAGTGGCTTAACTAACTATTGTATGGACGATGTAGATTGATTACATGGTGTGAAACATCACATCGTAGGGCTCTTTTTTTCTAAGGAAGGATAAGTACGGGTAAAAGAGAATCTAGCCTTCCAAGCTTTATAGGTGTTTTATGGCTTTATCATATCCGATCCGATCCTTTTATTTCTCAATAAAGAAACCACGACGTGGGATGACGTCATGCATAAAGATTCTCGTGGTCCAAGGTTCACGGAAAGAATCTTTGAACGTTACGGTCGCTATAGTTCCGTAATTACAACGCATGTGCTTCTAGCGCATTTAACTTGACGCCCGTACTGCCGTATTTTTAACCGTGAAATACGGTAACTTATTTAAGACCGTATCACGTGGAAAGTGAAAGTTTTGATACGGTCAGCCTAAATTTGATGGTCGTATTTAGTTATTTGGTTCATCAAAATATAATTAAAAGTTTAAGAAGATTGTATCATATGAGGGGATTTCGGATCAATTATTATCTATTTAATTTATATAGGATTTTATATATAATAAAATAGTTATATTATATAGATGTCAATATTTTTGTTTTAATTAGTAGGTTATAACAATATGAGGTAACATATATTTAAACCAAAAGTCATCATTTGGTTAAGTAGTCATGTTCAAGAGATCTTATTTGTCAAAGTCATATGGGTGTTTGAACTTAGCTCAAACATACTTTTGGAGTTTCAACCTTGATGGATGGTTTTTTATCACGTACCACTAGTATGGGAGATTGGTATCGATACCGGTACGGCTTTTTTTGAAAATAGAAGAAGAGGGTACTTGGAGATGCCATCTTTTTTTAATATAAATAAAAAACTAATAAATTAATAATTTATAGAATATATTATGACATTGAACTTTCAAAACAAGAGCAATAGTGAAGTTTAACAATGAACGTTAACTTTAAAGTTTAAATACACAAATGTCATTATGTCAAAAAGTGACAAAACTTTATGTTTTCACGTTATAAATTTTGTATGTTTTTAAGTTTCATGGGAGATGCCAAATTTTCTATCACATCGGGAGACTCGGGAGACGGTGCATCAAGTTTTTGAGCTAGAGGTGTTTCCAGGGACGTTTCCGATACCGAAGACGCATACAGTCCCCGAGACGCATCTCAGGGGCAAGAGACGCTTCTCCCGACAACACTGTCACGTACCATTATCCTCACCGATTGTGTTTAACCAAAGAAGGACAATTTCAAATTTGTCAAAAAAAATTGCTTGAGAAGCCAAGTCAACCATCAAATTCAAACCCTACGATGAGAAATTGTATAGAAATTTAATAAATATAAATTTTAATATTATATTTTTGTTATATATCCATTTGTTTTTCGATTTGAAAGGATTTTTTAAGTTAAATTATATTTAATTTGTTGCTTTCTTTAGTAATTAAGTGGGTTACAATCAGATTTTTTATTTTTTTTTCAGAATTTAAAATTGGAATACATTTATTTTTGTCAAACTTGTAATGTAATTTCATCTTATTATTTAAATTTTATCCGCATGGACTTAGAGTGTGCAACCATTTTGAATAATATATTACTCCTTTTCATATATAAAAAACAATAAAACTATTATTCATAAATAAATAAAAATCAAAATAAAATCTTATTATATTTTTAATAAATATTTATATAATAAAATATAATTTTTTTAGATTTTTTCATATTTCATTTTTCAACCTCAATATACCAAGTACTAGATACAAAATTGAGAAACTAAGTCAACCATCAAATTTAGGCCTTGGGATGAAACTCAAAAAATTGAATAGAAATTTATAAATATAATTTTAATATTATATTTTTGTTATATATCCATTTGTTTTTGGATTTGAAAGGATTTTTAAGTGAAATTATAAATATTTTGTTGCTTTCTTTAATAATTAAGTGGTTTACAATCAGATTTTTTTTTTCAGAATTTAAAATTGAAAGACATTTATTTTTGTCAAACTTGTAATGTGATTTTGTCTTACTAGTTAAATTTCTAAACAATATATTACCCTTTTCATATATATAAAACAATAAAACTGTTATTCATAAAAAATAAAAATAAAAAAAATAAAAATCTTATCATAATTTTAATAAATGTTTATATAATAAAATATAATTTTAGTAGATTTTTTCATATTTCAATTTTCAACCTCAATAGGTATACCAAGCACTGGATACAAAATTATGTTTTAGCACATACCATAAAAAGCCAAGGCCTGGCTGGATTCGAACTCTAGACGTCTGTACTCAGCGTTGGATGTACGACAAGAAATATTTCTTTGGAGTGTTGTGACTCCTCACGTCGATATCGTCTAACTAAATTTAATGGAATTTTGGTATCCGCCAAAATAACGCGACTAGCACGTATCGGGCAGCGAGAATAGCTGCGGACTTCAAGAACTAGACGTTTGTAGATGAAAGGTAGAGGAAGAATATTGGGTTTTGTTTGGAGTGGCCACGTCACTAGATGTATGTTTTTTTTTAGTCAAATTCCAATTTATTCGGGGTTTGAATTATTTGAGAATCTTGAGAATTAGGTTTAACAATAATTCCAATTTATGCTATGACGAAAGGTTATGTCTCCTACTAACCATTGGAGAGTGTTTTGAGGGAAGGTAATATCTCCTACCAACTATGGGAGAGTGACAGAAGAGGAATCAATTCTTAAGTTGCTTTGATATTATGTTGATTAGTTGGGTGTTAATGGTGGTGGTTGGTTGGTAGTCAAGTTATTCTTACTAGTATAACAAGTAATGATGGTAATTCTTGAGATTCATATTGGGTCGTAAATTTTTAAGTTTGTATATTTTGTTGGTATGAATATTAATGATGATAAGTCTTTGAGATTGATGGGTTGTTGTATGTTTTTTATTAGGGGAAAAACAAGTTTTGATGAGACCCAAAACCCATTACAATGAGGTTTTCAAGAGACCTAAAACCCTATCAAGACAAAGAAGCTGCTAGAAAAATAAACCGCATACTAGTAGCAACCCATCAACAGTAGCCATCTTCCAATTTTCAAGACAACTCAAGCTACAAAAAATAGGTTTTAAAGGGACCCAAAACCCTTTTACACCTAGGTTTTGATGGGTTGTCGTATGTTTGTGTATTAAGTGATTTATTATATTTGATATCTTATTGTTAATATAAATATTAATGGGGCAGGTTCTTCTTGTTGATAATTTGTTGGTTTTGGTATTAATGGTGGCAACTTCTTGTGGTTGACATATTTGTCGGTGCTTTAACTTTTAATGGCACCAATTTCTTGAAGTTATGTTTTGACAAAATGTGGTATCTCCTACCAACCATAGGAGAGTGACATTAGAGTAACCAACTATTAAGTTGATATTGATTTCTTATTGTTGGGTTGGGTGCTAATGGCAGTTGTTGGTTAGTGGTAGGATCTTGTTGTCAATTTAATATTAATTATCACAACTCTTTGTTATTGATATTTTGTTGTTGATTTAAGCATTGATGGTGGTATTATTTTACAATTAATATTTGTTGTCGATGTTGTCATCAACTCCTAATTTAAATGGAGTGGCCTTTCACAATCCATAAATCCCAAGGTCTAACACTCAAAAGAGCATCAATTGACATTTTGTCTATTGATTGATAAGGTATCACAACCACTGCAATGTCATAGGTGTGATGTTTAATCTACATACCTTTCCAAGATTCAACTACAAGCAATATGCTCGCATGCAAGATAGTGCATATATCTCCCTCAAGAGGAAGGGGGGGATCATATACATGTAATATCAACCTCAAATTACTAGATAATTCAACCACCAATGAACTTCATCCCCTCACACGACACATTGTGTTCAATGGTTTACATTGCCATAAAAATATTTAAATGTCCTTCTAATTTTCTAGCTAATTGAGAATCACACTCATAACAAATAGCCATCACTGTACCTATTATACATTAAGTGTGATTAATAGTTGGTATGGTGTTGATATGAGTATTAATGGTGGTAGCTCTTTAGAACCGATAGGTTGGTGTTTATGTAAGCATTAGTAGCAAGGATTGGACATATAATTGATATCTTATTGTTGACATAAGTATTAATGGTGGCAAGTTCTTATGATTGATATCTTGTTGGTTTAGGTAAAAATATTGGAAACTCTTTGTGATTGATATCTTGTTGTTTCTTTAGATACTTATAGTAGCAATTTATTGAAGTTACATTTTAACAAAATGTAGTTATATCCTACCAACCATGAAAGAGTGACATTAGAGTAATCAAATTTTAAGATGAGATTAATATCTTATTGTTAGGTTGGGTACCACTAGTAGTTGTCAATTGGTGGTACGATATTATTATTAGTTTAAAAACTAATAGTAGCAACTCTTTTTTATTGATATTTTTTTGTTGATTTAAGTATTGAAGGTAGTAATATTTTGTAATTGATATTTTTTTGTCAATGTAGCCATCATCAAATCTTACTCTAAATGTTGTGGGCTTTATAATCCACAATTCCCAAGTTCTAACACTTGAAAGAGTGTCAATTAACATTGAATACATTGATCACTAGGGTATCGTAGGCACCACAATGTCATAGGTGTCGGGTCCCAAAACCACTACTCTAAAATTCTATAACATGATTTAACTTTCAAAGCTAGGGGTTGTCATCATGAAAGTAAAACCAAGGTTCATCCACAAATTATGGAGGGTTAAACTCCAATGAGTAAGTAGATAAGCTCTCCTACACTTTGGGCTTAGCTTAAACCCAATCTAGGGTATTCCCAGATGTGATCCTAAATGGGGTTGAAGATACAAAAAGGTAAAATAATAAACTATGTTTGTAGTTGTATCCAAGGCAAGTTCAACCCCAAAATTTGTTGTTGGATTAAAGACTAGCCAATTGGACATATACCTCTTATAGATTTGATAATAACATCATTGCACAATATGCAAGATGATGACACAAGGACATGATTCACAAAGTAGTTATGTTGGAAATTCTCACAAACAATAATTTCTCTATTTTGTATAACTGAATCATGAATTATAGAGATGTGAAATTTAACTTTAAATCATTATTTAATGATTTGTTTGTTTAGAAGCATGATTGAATCATTTTTTTCCTAGGACCAGTGCCTATTCAAATGGGTAATAGAGTCACAACTTTAAAAAGGGAAGAAATAGCGAATGGAAACATAGGAGGATGATTTAAATATAAATGTATTATAGAGAGGAGACATCAAGTACAAAACATACTTAATCATCTAGAGTTATGATAAACAAATCTATATGCAAGAAATAAATGATCACTACAAGATTTACATTGTTTTAAAAATGGAATGATGTTTATCAAATATTCTTTATGCTCATCTTAGTACATGTGACAAGAGAGAAACTATAAAAAATATTACAAATTCCCTTGAAGAGATACATACAACCCTAGAGACATTCTATCCCAAATATCCACAATAATTATTGACCATCATATGCTTTAGAACCCATTGTACTCTTGAAAACTTAACATTCAACAATTGAAACCCAAAAAGCTATCTGACACTCATAGAAGTCCAATAGAAATGGAAATTACCAACCCTTTTGATGAAAAACCAGCTTCTAAATATAGAAATAAAAAATGACCACTCAAAAATCACATAAAAATATGCAACAACTCTTACAATTACACACATTACCAATTGCATTAATGGAAACCTACATCATAGCTTAGTAAAACAATTAAAAAAATGTCTACAATAACTTTTACGATATTAACTATCTTTCATTTGTTCGTGAAGTATATATTTCAAATGACACAATCCAAATCAGGCTATAATGGAGTGCCTAGTAGTCAGGCCTGGAATTTGATGGTCTATTTGACCATTTTTTGCATTTTGGACCGTATATTACAACTTAAAATTTTATTAGACCGTATCATTTTACATGCTATATTTTTATATAACCGTAAAATTGACACTTAAAATTATTATTAAACCGTAAAAATTTATTGTATATATATATATATATGAATAAAATATATATATATATAATATAATAAAATAATTTTTATAATAAAAGTATAAATTAGTTTAGATTTGGAATAATTATTTCTAATTTCATTTTATATTAATATATATAATCTATTATAAATATATTTATTAATTCAAAATTTGTTGAAAATAGAATATTTTCAAGGTTAAATATAGTTTTTTCTAATTTTTTAAAGATTTTGACATTTTTACTAATAGTTATCATTGCTTTTTATTAATATAGATGATTTATAACATTTATTATAAAAATTATATTAATTCAAAATCTTTTCATAATATAATATAATTGATTTTTAACTTTTTGAATATTTTAACAAGATTTATTTTCTGTATAATTTAGAAACTTTAACATTAAATTTAAGATTTTTAGATTTATTTCTAATTATCAATATTTTCTAATTTTACAATTTTTTTAATATATATAGGATATCCTTATGAATAATTACTTAACACAAATTTTCACTGTTGAAAGCATTTATTTTATAGCATTGTAACTTGTTTTTTTAGCAGCATTTTGTTTCCAGTGATTCCCTTTCAAGATAATATAGCATCAAACTTATTGGTGAGCAATAAACATGTTGAAATTTTATTTTCCTTTTACAAATAATTATTCTCAGCTTTGATTTTTTTCAACATAATACAACATTTAAGGATTAAGCATTTTTTTTTACAGTTGATTCAGGCTTTGATTCCTTAAAGAATTTTTTTTATAGGCGATTCACCAGCTTTGATTTTTTTCAACAACTTTGATTTTTTTCAAGATAATACAATAGATTCCTTAAAGAATTTTTTTTACAGGTGATTCACCAGCTTTGATTTTTTTCAAGATAATACAACAACTTCCTTAAAGAATTTTTTTTTACAAGCGATTCATCGGCTTTGATTTTTTTCAAGATAATACAATAGCTATGTTTTATTGGTGAGCATGTTGAAATTTTAGATAATGAGTTGAATAAGGATTAAACTATTTTTAATTTTTAATGTAAATGAATTTGTATCCATATTTGATGTTACCGGTTGTAAAAGGGAGTTAAACTCTTTTGTTGATTCACTGTATTTGAGTTGTGAGGGTTTCAAAATGAAAGATGCATGGAGAGTCTTTTGTAACACAGAATATTGGCATAAAAGCTATCCTCATATGATGAAGTTATGGCAAGTTGTGCTTACTATTCCTGCAAGTACTGTTGATTGTGAAAGAGGATTTTCAAAACAAAACATCATCAAAGATGTTAGAAAGTCAAAGTTGGGTTTGGATACATTGGATGCATTAATGAGAGTGTTTTAAATGGACCTCAAGAAAATGATGTAAATTGGAATAAAGTATATCAAATATGGAAGAATACAAAGTCAAGAAGAGTTCTTGACCTTTGATAACATTTATTTTTGTTTATTTTCTATGTAATGCATCATTAATTTTTGCATCTCAATTTAAAAATAATAAAAGAAAATTGTTCCTTTCTTTCCAAAAGTTTTTTTTTGTGTTTAAATATATGCAAATTATATAATAAAGGTTTGTATCAAATTATTATTTTTTTATTGTTTATTTGGTATTTTTAAGAAGTATGATTCCTATAAAAAATACTTAATTAATTTATATGATACATAATATTTAAAAAAATCAAATTACTTGTGTTATTAAAAATAGAAATTTATAAAAAAAAAATCATATTTAATATGTATGATTAATAAAATCAATAATATTTTAATATTAAAGATTTTATATAAAAAAATATAAATTAAATGTTTTTTGACAGTTAATTTTTTTCATAAAACGTAAAGTGACAGGCATTTAAATAAACAAACCGTCACAAATTTTTCATATGACAGGCAGGGGTGGCGTCAAATTCCAGGCCTGCTAGTAGTTGTAGCAGTTAAACAGATGCATACATAATCGTGGTTGTGAAAATAATTCATGGGATGTCAAAATCTTAGTTCTACATATATATTGGATGGCATAGTGAAGATACAAATAATTAACACAATCACACACCAATAAATAATACAAGGGGTCAATAAAAATATGACCCTTAATGGAATTAACTATAGAAATTAAGTGATTGCATTAGATAAAATAGTCAACATGATATTAGAAAAGCTACAATAGCAATACAATGTGGCAAAAACTCAAAAGGTTTAGGGTATACTTGTCTAGTTTTTATCTTTGTTGAGGGTATCTCATTAACAAATGAGGTGGAGTTTTTAGATCTCTTCTTTAGAACTCTCTATAATATCTAAGGTGGATGTTGGCTTAGAAAATAGAGATAAAATCTCATCAAAATCAATTCCCTCAACTATTTGAAACAATTTTCATTTTTAATTCCCATTTGCATCCAATAACTTTATGTTCATCATGCAAATATAATAGGTCTCATGTATCATTTTTCTTCAATGTAGATATATCCTCATTCATGGCCACTTTTTAGGACTTTTCATCATCAAACCCATAGCCTCCTTTATATTCCTAGGCTCTCAATGTTAGTAATCAAAGTAAAAATACATCTCAAATTAGGAGTATACTTGTCTAGTTTCTATCTTTGTTGAGGGTATCTCCTTAATGACTAAGGTGGAGGTTTTATCTCTTCTTTAAAACTCTCTGAAATATCTAAGCTCTCCTTTCATTAGATTGTTCATCGTATTCTATCTCAACTTTCTTATTATTTTGGGGAAGTTAAACCCCATCTTTCTTTCCATCCTTTTCTAGCTACAAAATAGTGGAAGAAGGCTTAACTTCTTTAAAGATAACACTTTTTGCATACAAAAATATATTGGTCATAGGATCCCAAAGATTGTACCCTTTCACAACAATACCATTTAACCAATGAAGATACATTTACAGTTGTGTTTTACAACTTTTACCTATTATCCCTAGGCACATGAGCATATTCCTTGTAACAAAAATCTCTAAGATGTATCAATGAAACATTTTTTCCCTACCACACCTTCATAGGTTTCTTATCAACAATAGATAACGTATGATACATTTTTAATAGATAAAAAGTGTAAGGAGTTTTCTTATGTCTTTCTATTCTGTGATCCTTGTAGATCCTATCAAAATCTACTACAAAAAGCTCACCATCATTATCAATTCTTAAAATATTAATATTTTTACTAATATAATTCTCTACAAGACCCTTAAACTCTTTAAATCCACTAAAAATGTCATATTTAATCCTAAGTAAATATACCCATGTAATTTTACCATAATAATCAATGAATTAAACATATTAAATAGATTTTGAAATCAAAATAATATCAACATGAACAAAAAAATTAGAATGCATCAAGTCCAATACTCGATAAGATTTATGAAAACCAAAATAAAAATTGACATGATTTTATTTTTCATAAGAAAAATATTCATAAATAGTAAACGTAAGTTACAATCATTTTTCCCCTTAAAAGTTGTTTTATTTTTCAAGGTCCATAAATACTTCTCCCCAATGTGTCTCATCCTCTAGTACCATAACATAACTTTCTATATAGGAAGTGTAGTCTCCAAAACATGAGCACCCTTAGGTACCTAGAAAGCATGACCATCAAAAATTGATGCATCATTCCTCATTGTTGCTAGTTCTAATGGTAGAGGTAAAGGTTCTTCATATCTCATCACTATAAGAATAAAATAACTATTTCACTAAACCATACATACAACTAAGAAATAGAGTTTTTATTTGAACACCCTTAGCAAGAACCATAACACCTTTGACCATATTGCACTCTCCACTCAAGAAAATAACCTACACATCAAAATTATTCAATTTACTTATAGAAAGTATGTTCCATTACAAACCAAAGATATGTATTACACCATTTATTCCCTCCACTCATCTATCAGGGAGAAAAATTATGACCCTTCAACAATCTTGAAATATCTAAACTAGAATCATCTCCAAGGTAAACCATCCCACCTTAACATTATTCATATTTTGTAAACCAACCTCAATGTGAGGTCGTGTGAAAAATGCACAAAATTCAATTAACCACACTCATTTTGATGCATGTGTAGCCAAGGCTATAGCAAAGGCATCGCCATCATACTAGGACGAGATCTTGGAATCTTCATCAAAATATATCTTTTTCACTTTCTTTCCCTCCTTGCAATTTCTTCTAAAATGAAATGTCTTGTGATAGATCTAAAATTTTACCTTAGACTTACCAAGTGATTTGGATCTCCCAATGGATTTAGATCTATGTGCATCACATATTTTCCTTCTTTAATTTTTTTCTACCATGGATAAATATGACTTCTTTGGATTATTTTAAATTCATTCTACACACTTCTTCACAAAGGAATGGTGCTACTACCTCATCCATTTTGAGTTAGGAGGTAGTACTCCCAATGTTCATCACCAAGTGATCCCATGAATCTAGAAAAGAACATAAAAAATTCATGCAGTAATCCTCCTCATCCATATTCACTCTAGCAAAGTGCAACTAGGTATAAAAAACATGTTAAACACATTTAGATGTTTTGCCATAGAACCACCCTTTGGAGAATGCCAAGATCAAAAAGTGTAAATTGATATCCTTCCACTATTGAAATGACGGGCATAATATGACATCCATCATATAATATGAATAATGTGTTAAAATTACATAGTGACCTTGCTTATATATGGAAAGTTGATGAGGTGAGAAGGTAAGAGACAATGACTAACTATGCCTTCAAATGTGAAACACTTGTGAGATCACTTGAAAAGTGTGTGAGAAAGTGTCAAATATGCATGCAATATTTCTCTCAAATGATGAGTGCACATGTCTCAACCGCATGAGGTGAGATAAAACTCTAAAATACCTAAGTAAACTTAAGAAAATGTGAATAGGTCACCCTCAAAAGTGTAATGAACTAACTAGTTATGTAATGACCTTATTTACAAAAACCACCCCCTTAAGTGAAACTTAGAGAGTAATGTATGCACAAATGATAAGTCTCAGCTATTAGGCCATGTTAGGTACTCATGTACAAGTTTCTCATAAAGTGGAGTAAAGGGGAAAACACAATGAGAATTGAATCTCCTCTCCAAAAGAGAAATAATGCAAATGAAATGAAATGTACAGCTAAAGAAGAATTTATAGATGGAGGACTCATCATGACCCCCCAAGGACTACTTCTAGTAAAATGTATAATAAATTCCCCCCCTATAGGAGAGAAATAAGAGAAGGTCTATGTGACCCCCCCAAAATGTAAGAAGGAAAGAACTCCATGTGAAGAAATGCTCCCTCCCAAAACTGAGATGAGAAGAGAAACCCTACAACCTCCCCTCAAAATGATTATTTTAGTGTTGGTAGATGCTCTACATTGGATATTGAAGCTAATCCATGAACACTGAACAATATTTCTCCCATTGGTAAGAAATAACACCACAAATATGTGCAATATGACTTCCCATTCCTGATAGGAATATGTAGGAAGTAAGATAAATGTCTTTGAATTTTGCATGTGATCCAGAGACTAATATGATTCCCATGATGTCTTCAAATAATGCTCAAACATCTTCAATCCAATGCCAAAATGTGACAGATACTTATAATATGGATCTAGCATATAGGATTCATGAACAAGAATCATGGATGCATGGAGAAAATTGGACTAATGTGAATTTGATAATGCTATAGAGGATGTCAACATAGATGATGAATGAGTTGGATAAGTCAAATCATGAATATATATACAATTTTTCATGATAGAATTTG
This sequence comes from Sequoia sempervirens, assembly GCA_007258455.2. Lineage (NCBI taxonomy): Eukaryota > Viridiplantae > Streptophyta > Pinopsida > Cupressales > Cupressaceae > Sequoia > Sequoia sempervirens. The sequence goes on along the minus strand of VDFB02000017.1, from coordinate 154,764,290 downwards.
ATGTGAGCAAGGAAAGAGAAAGATCCAAGATGGAAATGTTGATGCAACTTCATTAAAACTAACATCAAAGAGAAGAAAAATGGGAATAATGGTGCTATCCAAATCTACAATTTAGGATTCTACAAAAAAAATGTGATGTTTGATAGATATACATCCCAATATGGTGGTTCGGGAAAGACGTTATCCTAGTGAACTAAATTACTAGAATTTCTCAAGGAACCAACTCTAAATTTGGATATAGCAATAGGTGATTTAGGATATGAGATATCAATGCAAGCCATCTAACTAGATTTTTCATCCCCAAATGATGGTATCTCACAAGATATCCTATTGAGACCATATGATGTTTTTGAATATGCTAGATTAGAAGAATCTAGCAAGTTGATTTTATTTATAATGCAAAGTTGTGTTAACTGATGAAGTTTCCATGCAAGTTCCAAATCATTAAGTTATTTAAACATGAATTCATCTATGGTATGTCTTTTCTTCTTACAATAATCACATTTGATTTTCCATTCATTTGGAGACATGATTAATACTAGCAAACTCAAAGTAGGAATGAGAAATGAAATGTGGAAAGAAAATGTCGAAAGGGAAATGTGGAATTTCTCAAAGACACAATTCATAGAAGTTCTCAAAGGCACAACTCAAGACATCCCCTTGATTAAATATTTGAGAGCGCCCCCCCCCAAAAAAAATATAAAAATAAAAATGACACTTTATAATTTAGCGATTTTTACAATGCAAGTCCAATGGATTGAAAATGAAAAAATATGAACTTTTGAAAAAAAACACTCAATTTTGAGTTACCGTTTTGATTTAGTTTTCTTTTCAAAATATGCTTTGATTTATGCAAACACTAATATATACCCACAAAAAAAAATTGACACTACAATCAAAACTCATAAATAATTTTTCTTTCCAACATGTTGAAGATGTAATTTGATAAAAATAATAATCGATCTATAAGAAAAATGGTGGTGTTGTGCTATATAGTATTTTTTGCAAGATTGGATTAGTATCTTTAAAAACTAACATATATCCAGATTTTTTTTGTTGCCAAATTTTATAATGGATCTACGAAACTCCAATGATATGGCTATGTGCATGAGTCACATTGATGCAGGAAGGAATGTTCTCTCATGGCTCTAATACCATGTTGGAGAATTCCAAGATTAGAAAGCGTGAATTGAAAACCTTCCACTAGTGAAATGATGAACACAATAGGATATCTATCATATAATATGAAGAGTATAAAATGTACATAGTGACCTTGCTTATATAGGTAAGGTTGATGAGGTGAGAAGGTAAGAGACAATGACTAACTACCCTTCCATCTTTGAAACACTTGTGAGCTCACTTGACAAGTGTGTGAGAAAGTGTCAAATATGCATGCAAGAGGTGTCTCAAGTGATGAGGACACATGTATCAACCACATGAGATGAGAAAAAGCTCTAAAATACCTAAGTAAACTTAAGCGATGTAAATAGGTCACCCTAAAAAGTGTAATTAACTAACTAGTTATGTAATGACCCTATTTAAACTAACACCACCATCCTTCATCCTATATTTATATAACATATTTATTTATAAAAATTTCTTTATGGGGGTTTAAGCTAATCATTCTTATCCAAGTTCTTCCAAATATTTACTATGATGGTCTCTTCATCAGTATTTAGCTTTACTAAATTGGCCCAACAAAGTCTAATGAGACTCTTAGCTTTTATGTCCATTTTTCCTAGTCCTCTTGTGACATAACAACAACCTTGGATTTAGATACTATATCCTATATATTTATATCTATGTACATATCCTCCATCTTGAGCTTCAAAAGCTCAAATTTTGTGCCTATGAACTTTTCCATTTATATTTTGGATGTGCTTGCCATATTTTCCTACAATAAGATCAAAATTTAGTTTAAAAACCCTCTAATAGACACCAAGAGTTTGAGAGGATCAAACTTTGATACCAAATGAAAGGAATTAAAGTAAGTAAAATTGCTTCTTAAACTAATATTAGTTTAGGTAAATTTGCATATTGTAAATCCTTACAATTATATAGAAAGAAGAAATGTCAAAAATATTAAATAGATTGAATAACCAAAGGAACTTTATAAGAGAAATTCAAAACTACATAAACAATGCAAACCAACAACTCCAAGAGATATGCAATATCAAGATTATAAAATTGCATTAAGAGCTTAAAATACAAAATACAAGCTAGGTAGTGAGTTTATATAGAATTAGGGAGAGGATGGAGGTAAAAAATCAACCAATAGGAATTAACCACCAATAAGCACCAAAAGTGGGAAATCTCCACCCTTTAAAGAAGAGGACACCACATCACCTTATCTCCTATTTATTAAATAATAAACTCACATTATTATCCTAAGCAAGCTTAATAAAAGTATAGGAAAAATCTATGACTAAGGAAAAATAAATTATCCCACTAGGAAAATAAAAATCTACATTAACAAGAAACACATATTAAAAACAAACAAAACTATACCACAACATGTGTATCTGGGGAAAACCCCTTCAAGAAAAAAATCCCACACTCTAAAAAGTGAACCAATCATATTATTGGCAACAAAGGTTACAATACAATCTCAAGTACATGCACTTATATGATTATCACCAATATACAACTCTAGAGTAATTCCAACATTTGCAAATCAACTATCAAAACCTCCATCTCTATTTTATGTGTTCTCTTATATACATGTCATGGTTTGTTCTTGTCTCATGAATTTTATAGGTTCTTTATAATTGGACTCTAGGACAATGCACAAACATCTATGCAACACACTAACATACTTTGAATGTATAGTCAACCAACACATATTTTTTGATTTGTTAGTGACCCTTCAACTTCTAAATATTCCTTTTTAACTATATCGTATGTCTAGTTTTTCAAACTCAAATAGTCACTTTACATGTGTGAAGTGTCCATTGTGCTTATTTCTCATTCTTCCAAGATTTAACTTATATTATATCATGTAAGTTTGAACTTTGTTAGGCTCAATGTAAATTTTTCTAGCATTCTCTCGTTGGTTCACATCAGGGTAGAGGTTTGTTTTGGGGGGGCCATGGACTTTTCGCAAGCCTTGGGTATGGTTAAAGAAGGGGCATACATTTCATTTAATTTACTGATGTGGCTTGTTCAAGAGGTGTAGGACCTCCACAATAAGCTTGATACAATCTATATTGTGTTGCTTTATTTGAAACCTATTGAAAACTTTTAAATTTGCAATTTTATGGATGATAGATAGTAGTGCATGAATAGTATGATAGTGCATTATGTGGACATCTACATATCATGATAGCATCTAGGATAGCGTGTTTCTCAAGTGATTTTCCAAGTACATCTTGAAATTATCTTTTGCATTGTGAGTTTGATTTTTCTTTTCTATTAATCAAATTCCAATAATTTATATGTTCATAAACCTATCTCATTTAATATAAATGATAAAAATTTAAACACACTTGGTTTAAATTCTTATTTCATCTCATATATTATTTTTGTAAGTGAAACCCTAACTAGTGGTATTAGAAATCTTTCTAGGGATACATTCTATAGTAGTAATAATAGTTTAGTGGATTACAAAAAATACTTAGTATATGATCTCACCTCGCCCTTATGAAATATTTATGATTATGAAATGCCAATCATTGTGAGGTATTAACCATTTTTGGCTAATCATGTTGAATTTGCTAAGATTAGATGATATTAACCTTGTAATATTATGTAAATTATTTATCCTCAAAATCTTGTGGATGGGAACTTGGGTGCCCATATAGGTGGTTGAGAGATTATTTAATCATTATTATTCTCTCAAGATTATGAATATTGGTTACAATGACATTTACAAGGGGAGTTATTGTTGACAAGAGTTAAACACTTATCATTATCAAAATATTTGACCATATCTCCAATGAAGTGCTTAGAAATTATATAAAGAGATGTAAAGTGTCTTGTTATGATAAGTGGGGTCCACATTAGCTAGCCATGCCATTTTAGAATGCTATACTTCAAATTGTGTGTCATTTTCTTTATGGGGCATTAGTATATTAAATAATTTGTTCATGGGGGCATTATATATACTACTTGTGGTTTTCTCTCCTCAATTCCCTATAAATTGGATGTCTTAGATTTAGGTTTATGGGTTTTTATAGAGAAGTACTATTATGTTGTCAAAATTTTGTTGGACGAAGATTAAATTGGATTGTATTATTGTAGTTCATCATTATGGGTAGATAGTTATTTTGGATTCAACTATGTATTTTATGCACATAGATGTTTAGATCACACTTAGTGATCCATAATCAAGAAGAGGAGGTTGCTTTGAAAAGTAGATACAAAAATACATAAATTTGAATACAAAAGAACTCTCTACTAATTGCATGTACTATGGAAAAATCATGCCTAATATTGTTATTGATTAGTACAAGCTTGAAGGCTCTCTTTTCTAGTGATTTTTTCTTGCAAGGTTTTCTCCACATACAACTAGTCTTATGGTTGTTTCTTGATTTTAATTTGTTGTTATATATTTTTCTCCATATTGTATTTTAGATTTAGTTGTTAATCACTTTTTTTTTTGGATGACCAAATTTGAGAACTTTATGTATTTACTTTCACTATAATTGTTCACTAGTTTCTCAATAGAACCATTTCATGAATTGAGGTGGGGTTTGACTCACCAATACAGATGGATCAAAACATTTTTATGGACTTAATACTCCATGCACCTTTGAATATATCAAAGTATTCCCTTAGGTTATGAGAAACCTTGATATATGATTGTTGTGGTTGTCTAGTTTTTGGGATTGTGCAAGAAAAAAATAGTGAAGAGTGGGTCAAGTGTAGGGTATCTATTGTTGGGTATACTTTTTGAAGGAGCCACCAAGTTTCTATTCATATATTTACTCTAATAGACAATGTCATGAAGGGTCCAGTGTTTTTGGATTGTGGGTGATTGCTATACCCCTAGGGTGATAAGGATTTTTTTGTGTGTTAAAATTAATAATCTTTAAGCTTTTTTTCTCTTCTGGCTTCTTAGTCATTTACTCATGTTATTTTATATATTGAATGTAATATTCTTGATTTTCTCAATTGGATCCCCTCTAGATTCCCCTTCTATATTATCTAAAAAAAGTTATTATTCAACAAAGAAAGAAGTTGTTGATAAATACATAAGTATATATAACTAGGACTATTGTCATTAGTATGAATCAAATATAATCTAACAAGTTATAACCATGCAATAATAAACAAACCCCCACAAATACACATCCATTTTTCTTTCTACTATATTTTATTTTTTCTTAAGAAAATATTAAATGTTGGATTAAACAGATTTTATTTGAAAAATGATATTTTAATTTTTATTTGTGTACAAGTTATCTAATTTACTAATATGTAACTCTAGATATATTAATTTTTAAATATATTGCTACAACAAAATATAACCACTAAACAACACTTATTTTATGAAAATTTTATGTATTTGATAAAATAAGCAACATTTATAGGGTGTTGGAACCAAACACAAAAGGCCCTAGAGGGAAGAAAGTCATTAAAATAAAAATAGAATCAAAAGCCACAAGCCAATGACAACGAACTAACAACTAATTAATGACAAAGTAATTTTTTCAAAATAAAACATAAAAAACATAGAGAAACACCTTACTTAGCAAGTTTTTCCCAATCCTCCATGAGGAATTTAAATATATCCTACTTCTAAGAGCTTGTACTAGGTTTTATGGTCTTCTCATGCTTTTTTTATGTCTTCTTGTAGCACTGACCCTAGAGTATCCGCCAAGTGGTGGATGACCTTTAGGGTGAAGCAAGAAAGGTCATTAAGTTTCCTTTCTAGGTCATCCAATTGAGTTGGCAAACAATGAAGTCCTAGGAAATCTTCACACAATTAGGGCAGGTGTCCTCTTTGTGTTCTTTAGTAGGGACAGAGTCCTTTAAATCTCATAGCATAAAATTAAATTCTAGAAACAAGCCCAAACCTTCATTTTACACCTCAACATCCTTATCAGTATCTTCTTTATTGTTATATCCTCCTTCTTATCCTCTTTAGGCTCATCACTAGAGATTTTATCCACTATAATGTTGGGAATAGGTTTACCTGCCAGTCTAAACAATCTCCGAACACTGAGGTTAAGGTAGTCAACATCCTTGGTAAACCATTCATCTTTAATAAAAAAAACTAGAAATATTACTAATTTAGGTTTAAATTTTATAAAATAATGGAATAAAAAAATTCAAATATGAGCCATTTTTTCATGTAGAAAGTTATGATTGTTAGGGAAGAATATTTCATATGAATTAAAGTTCTCTCATGATTAATAATAATATCTTACAAGAATATTCATAGAACCTCATCTCTTATTGTATTGAACAAAATATAACTGCAAAAGAATATGAATAAAAATTAACAATTAAAGTGGGTATAAATCTAAATAATATTTATTTTAATATTTACTTTTTAAAATTATTTTAGCTTGGTATGTGGATGCCTTGTGAATAATTTAGGTTATAATGGTTTTCTCTATGTTATTCAATTATGTTGTGGATTACCTACTAAATGGGGTTGGTGTTTTTTCCCTTCAAAATGTTTTTGCATGGTGATTTGAATAGAGTTCATAAAATGTGATTGATTATATAATTGATAGTTTTACAATGATTTAATAAGATTTAAATTTGTAATTTTGAATTAATATTTATTAAGTTATATTTTGTGAGTAGTGATTCATTAAAATCTTTCATAATTATGAATGATTTATTTAGTATTCATTGTATTTAGGTGATATTTATGATGGTAAAGTGTCATCTTTTTTGGAAGATCACTTATTGTAATGTTATTCTAATAATAACATGTTTAATTAATAAAAATTTTACTACAATCAAATCCATTTAATTCTATAATGACTTGATTATTTTATAATCAAGTCATTATAGAATAATCTTATATTAAAAAAAAAAAAATTGAATGGTCAAAAGTTATAAAGTTAAATCAATACATATGTATTAGAGAAATATGAAGGCACTCTTCAAAGAATATAAAAATATATATCTTACCTTATTCAAAATATTACTAAAATTGTATGACTAGAAAGCTAACAAGTAGCTTGTCATTTTGGTGGTTGCTTCGTAAAATTTATTTTCAAAATATGTAACATTAATGAAGTTCAAGTTCAAATTTGTTGTTCTACATTGAAAACATGAATTAGAATAAAAAAAGATGTCTAATTGTCAAGCTTAAATATCCAGACCCAAATGAGTGAAATAATCAAAAATTTGAACTCAACAAATTAAAAATGTTTACGCATTATATTATGCATACACACATTTCAATATCAAAAATTGTTAATAAATTCACTTCTTTGAAAAAATATATGCATGAGAACTCAAAATTAAATATAATAAACAATAAAAAAATTAAAATTAAAAGCAAACTAATTAATTAATTCTAAATATTTCTCAACATACAATTTAGATTCAAATCTTGAAAATTCCATATAACAAATATAGATTATTTAATTACTTAATTAACCATTAATTCTTTAGATGCAATTCCCCTCATATCTTAAGTAAAAACAGAAAATCATCTTCTTTTAAGGCAAGGCAAGAACATAATTTATTCTGAATATTGTGTACCCATTAATGAATTAAACTCTAATGTAAAGTCTTAATTTTAAGCTGACCTAACTTTTAATACTTTATTAAGTATAGTTATAATTGAATAGATTGAAAGCCACATGTACGGTAATGGCCTCCACTAATGTTTGTTTCTAATGCAACATTCTAATGAATACATTAAGCAAAAGACTTCTAAAGTCGTTAACAAGTGACATTTTGGAATAAAGAGAATTTCTAAGAATTGTAAACCAAACACAATCATTTGGCTCAAAATGAATCCAACCATAACATATTTATTAATATTCCTAGGGCCCACTTCACCTTCCTCATTGCATTATTTAGAAAACGATCCTATATACAAATATCATTAAAATGTTAAATCAAAGCAAGTACCCCTTACCATTTTACAATTACACTTAGAAACCATTGAAGCATTTGTAAGATGCTTATAAGTTAAGGACCCCAAGACATTGATGACCACCACCTTACATGGTAATATGTCCCTTTTGAGGGCACCATATGAGGGGGTGGTTTGATTCCCCTAAACCTCCTTACCAACCATTTGACTTGCTTTTGTCTGAGGAAGCCCCATGAAAAGTGTCACTCTATGAGATTCACCAACCTTTCTAAGAGATTCACCAAAAATAATAATAATAAACATTCTTTCAACATGGGCCCTTAACATTACACAAGGACAAAATGGACAATAAATTTGATAGACTCGTTCAGAATGAGGGGACCCTCCCTTTTTAGATTATATGGGTTGTCGAATGTCCCTAGATCTAGTGTGAATTAAAAACAAAACACTTCAATAATGAGGCTATTAAGGGAGATGATTTTGAGGCTATTAAGGAAGATGATTTTGAATAGTGGTTATTGTTTTGTGTTTATTATTCATAAATTAAAATATGAATAGTTGTTAAATTTAATTGAAATGAAGATTTGTTTTTACATTTATGAATATAAATTTTGTGATTTTTATCAAGGTTTAATTATATAATTTTTAAGTCAAAATTATTGACTCGTCTATTTCATGTTGATTATATCTACGTGATGTTCATAGGAGTGAATCAACGATTTTTTTTGAGAGATTACTCATCCTAATACTACTCTGACTTAAGCATGTTTGATCATGGAGTTTTCCCAAGGTCAAACCCACTTAACTTGCTACCCTATTTGCAAAACCTTTAACAAGTATTGTGTCTTATGGCCTATTCATTAGAGCTCCTTCACTCTTTGATAACATAAATTTCTTTAAACTCCTAAAGATTTTAAGATTTGTAATCTATAATAATTATTTCACATTATCTATGTCTAGGCTATCTTCTTCCATGGCCCTATCACCCTCAAAATCCTCTAGCCTACCTTAGCACTAGAACATTTTGATCTCTTTAATTACATTACAACAATTAAGTGTTTAAAAAGATAAGCAATAGTAAAATTGCCATAGCATTTAATATTTTATATATACAATCTATTACTTATTTTGTAATACCTTTGTTCAATACAAAAAATGCTAGATATTGGTTTGATACAACTACAAACTGAAGTAGTTGATTGATCCTCTCACTAACTTATTAGTAATACATGCAATGTGTGGTGGAACTAATCATAGTTAGTATTTTTTATTTAATCGTATCATTTACAAAGGGCTATTATTTTTTTGTTTTACATTTTAAACTATTGGGGATTTATTATTTTGCCTCAATGAATTTCATGGAAGGGTGATTGGGACTTCTCTCTTAAAACTTATTATTTCATGACATCATCCTTTGAAGTATGACATTTTTAATTTAAATTTCAATTAGAAATAACTAAAGACCTAAGCTTCATTTTCTATAAAATATCTCTGATTTAAAATTTTATAATCAACAATCCTCACACACAATCTTTTACCACCTAATATAACTTGAATCTAAATATTTTGTCTAATAATACCAATAATGGCCAAATAAATTTAATATTTATTGTTTCATATTATTATTTTAATCCAAAACTATACATTATTCTCAAGTAACTACATTTGAAAAAATACTACCGATGACTGATGCACCAGTTTCTTAATTCATGACTGCACCTCCTCCTGGTTTCAATCACTTGGCTTTGGAATTAGTTTATCTTATTTCCAATTTAAGAAAAACACACTTCTCATGATTCTATCCTCAATGTATAATTTAGTACATACACTCATTGATCTAGGACTCAATCAAAATACCACCTCTACATTTAGAGTCTACGTAACCCAATTTCCATCAACTTGTTCAATTATTCCACCTCTATGTTTAGAGTTTACCTTTAACCCAACTTCCATCAACTTGTTCAATTATGCTACCTCTATGTTTAGAGTTTACTTAACTCAATTTCCATCAATTTTTTCATCTCAAACTAGATCACAACTATGATTATATTCCCTAGATAGGATGCATGCATGATTTTCTTCTCTTCCTTTTAAAATTTTAATTTATGCATTTGAAGGCTAACAAAATTGGGATTTGACCATTATTTTTCAACATGGGTTCTAAATATTCAATTTGTGTGCAAGGTTGATTATATAAAAGCATCATCTTAGGAAACACTTGTACATCATCAAATAAAAGGAAATCATTGTTTAATAACCATGATGATATATTTGCACATCTATGATACTGACATAAATGTAGGTCTAGCATGTCAACTTCTATGTTTAGATCAACAATCAACATTATTATCAAGACACACTCTAATTCAATAACTCATTAGCTTGCATTAGGCTTCAACAATAATTAGCAATCCTTTCAAAAATATCAATTACCAACTCACATTAGCATTCATTACCAACCCTTATTTCTTTTACCATTATTGTGAATTTACTCTTGGGACTTGATTAAGGCACAAGTAAGTCCTATACTTCAACACTTGTATAGAAAACTCGATAGTGATCCTTAGCACCATTCTTGTTTTCCTTACCTCAAATATCATCAACTGAACATCTATTCAAAGTGCAAAAGATTCAATTCTACTTAAGATAAAATTGTATAAATTTGGATGGAATCATCCCCTTAGATAGGATTGCTACCATGATTTTTTCCTAGGCACTCAATTTATTTGATTTAATTCATCTCAACTCTTGATCTAGAATTTAATTTAAATCTAAAATATCAATCTTTAGTCACAATTCAATATCAATCAAAGTCCATCTTTCATTTATGTCAAGGTGCATAACCCCAACTTCATCTTGTTTCAATGTAATACATGTTTAATTATAATATAATTAATTTACTTAAGTTAATTACTCAAATTAACTCCTAATATATCTAAGGTTGTAAAGTGTATTTTATCCATACAATCAAGATACTTATTAAGGGTCATTTTATTTCCCTTTAACATTTTTGTTCCCAAGTAGGGGTGAGGGGGAAATATTTGAGATACCTAACTTTGTGATATGTGGTGCATCCATGGAATCATGTAGGAGCTCTTTTATATGGAAAATGGCATGGTCTCTTATCTCTACAACTAAATTTTAGGGGTATAAATCATGATACAACTTGCCACATTAACAATTTTAGTCAAAGTTTTCAAAAAAGAACTTTTCAAGCTCTAACTAAAACTTATGGAATGTGTTAAATACCATCCATGCATGCCCAATTTTATATATATTTAGTTGTGTTTTCTCTATATGTTATATTGACTCTATGCAAACCTACCTTTCATAACCAGTTTGAGATAATTTAAGTGGGTTTTCCATTTTTCAACAATGTCTTAATCTACCCTACATTGTCCCATTTGTGCTCATGCTTCAAAGTTGGAAAAAGGTCCAAAAAAATGCTAAAGTGTGGAGTTATGTGGGTCATTTTCTCAAAGTTAGACTATAAGTTATCAAATTTTTGGACTTTTAGGGTTATCCATCCTAGTATTCCATCCAAGCCATATCTTCTTTTCCTTTGTCTATAAGGTTGTTGAGATTCATCCTCATGATATACCCTTCTACTTGATCTTAATAGTCCAAATCCTTTCTAAATTTTGTCTGTGTTGATTTTGTTCGCCTATTGAACCTATTAGGGTTGTCATGCTAGTCATCTAAACTATGAAATATACCAATACCTTAGAAAAATTTTATTAATGGAGTGCCAAACTTTATTCTCCATTCATACCGCTCCCATTGCATTCCCTATCTCTTACCCTCGATATTTTATTATTGAAGTCTTTTGTTCATCAAACTTTCAAACTTGGTCATCATGTTATATTTCTTTTCTTTAATCCCTAAAAGCCTAATCCTTTGTATTCCAAATGTTTCTAAGTCTTTCAATTCAAAATTTTGGGTACCCCTTAACTAGTATACCATCTCCATTTTCCCCTAAAACCCCAAAATCTAACCATTTTCTTTAAACCTTTTGTAGCAATAAACTGTTAGACTTGTCCTTCCCTTTGTATCATTTATTTAGCATCCATAAGCCCCAATCCTTGAAAGTATGTGTTAAAACACTTAATTTTTCTCATTTCTACTAGGTTTTCAAACTTTATCATCCATCCATGCCTTCCACTCATTCCTTTCATCCCACCAAAGTTCCTCTTCCTAGAGTACCCCTTCCACCTTTTCTCGACACGCCTAGTCTTTGTTGTCAAAATTTTTCTATGTATTTTGGATTAGGAAGTCAAACCATCCTTGACTCAAATACCCTTTACATGTCATCTCCAACTCTTAAATCATGCCTCAAAATTCCTCTAAGTCTCTCAAAGTTGGCGTTGTAGCCTTCCTTTCATCTTCATTACTATTCCAAGGTACTCCAAGGTATTCATATCTATTGGGGCCCACCCATTCTTTCATATTCTTTCAAATTTAAAAAAATTTCATCCTTCTACCTTGGTACTCCTTTCTTGATTCCTCCAAAACCTTCACTAATTGTTAAATTTATATATTTTTCCCATCAAATTTTGAGGACCAAACTTCCTTAGAAAGTGATACCAAGTATGATTCAAGACCAAACCCCAATGCTCAATAACCTAACAGCTTGTTGACTCCCTAGGTATATTCATTTATAATTCATTATTTTTGCATGCATTCCCCATCCACCTTTGATCCCCAAACCCTGACAAATAAAAGGTTTCCCAAAAGAATAAAATACTAAGTATTGGTGTTGGACCTTCTGATGGTTCAAAAAACTCTTGAACCTCCGACATGATTCAATGTATTCCAAATATCTTACCTAAATATTGTACAAATGGTGTCAACTACTTCACATGTTCTAGAACTTGTTGAATTACTAACAAAATAAAACAAAGAGAGATGAACCTGGAGAAATTGGCTAAGTTTTGAATGTTAGATATTTTATGAGTTCATGAACTCCTTGAAAGTGTGACAAGCTAAAGGGAAGCAGAGAAAAGATAGAATAATAGGGACCAATTCTAAATGCTGGTGAGTTCACAAGTTTGTGAACTTACCAAAAGGCTGAAAAAATTTATAATGTCAAAGAATTTGCAAGTTCATAAAATCCATAAAGGTGTGATATGGTTCACAAAAGGAAAAAATCTCCAAGAGTATAGGTAAAGGGTAAATTTAATGCTTATTTTAATTGTACAAGAAAGGGTTCTAATGAATAGTAGTATGTCAATACTATAGTAAAACCTGCCTTACCTCCTACAATGTCCAAAAGGCCATTAATGAGATGATAATCCCCTACAATTACCAAATCAAAATATTCCATTGTGCCTAAAAATTATTATCTATGTTTAAAGTGAATAGATTCATTGGAGAAAATGATAAAAATTCTATGCCCTAGTTTATTACAATCATTAAATTTGTAAAGCCCAAACATTCTCACTATTTCCTAGGTCACTTTTCAATGGATTCTGTAAGCATGGTTTCTCCAACTATGCATAGATCCTAATGCTATTAATGATCAAAATGATAGAAGACCATGTGAGGATTAATTCCTCGCACCTACAAGTACATTTAGGGTCCCAAGGAGATGATTTTAGTGCACAATCATTAAGAATGGTGACTATATGGATATGGATATCTTTTGCAAATATAGAGCGACCATGTTCCCTAGTGCTTGATCTATATATGGGTTTTTATTTCTCATTCAATGGGTTTGTATTTGTTCATTTTGGGCAAGTTTTGAAGCATTGAGACTCTTCTAGGTTATTTTATATACCATTTGTATACCAATGTTCTATGCATGTAATAATAATTTAATTTTAGTTTAAAGTTTTAGTCACTATGTAAGGTTCATTCAGTAAATCAATACAAGACATATTATATGCCATGAATATATATTGTCTCCATTTCTATTTAAATATTTTATGGAATTCAAGGAGTTCCTCAATTAACACTTGTTGTTGTGTATATTAGTGGTTAGTTAATTTATATTTAAGGGATGTATTAAAATAGTTTCACCTTGTGCATTTCATGCTAGGGTAAGAAATCTTTCTAAACTAATATGTGAAACATTTAAGTTAGTTATGCATAATTAAGTAGAGTTGTATCTCTAGGGAAATGGGTGTTTGAGAGTCTAATCTCCATGAAATAGAGCCACGACTTATCTAAATGTTAGTGCTTACTTGGTTATTGGGATTTTATCTAGATTTGACTATGTTGTTGCAAGAGTAGGCACCAGTTTTATGGTTGAAAGCCAACCACCCACATTCATTATAAATCAAGAAAAATACTATTTAATTCTTGTTATTTTATCTTTTATGTCTTGTCATTATACATAGTCCATTATTATATAGTTTTTCTAAATCTATTGTGATCTTGTGATTGTTAAAAACCCTAGAGGATTGCTACACAGTGTATTCTACTAGGTTAATGTTGTAAGAAACTAGCACTAAACAAATCTTTAGGGACTATGACCAAGTTTTATCTTAAGTTGCATCATTTAACTTAGTTTCTTAAAAGAACAAGAATTGAATTGAATGTGTACCAATCCTCTACAATGAACAATAATTAAAGCTATATACAAATTCATATTTTTTTGAGGGTTTGTCTAAGTTTTCCTAATTGTTTTAGCCTTTAAAATATCTTTGGGATTACCCTCCCAAGCTTGGTAGTGTTCAAAGTGTAGAAGGGTTTTATGATCCTCTTGTTTGTTGGCCTTTTTAACCCCTAGTTTGAGAATAGGAATCTTATTGTTTGATAGACTAATCACCTTGTTTGCATCTTGGTAAGAACCTTAGGGTTAGGAGTAAATACAAAAAATGACATCAACAAAATGTAAGGCATAGTAGTCAGACAAAGGAAATACCATTTATGGGTTGGGGCCCTAGCTTGGTTGGCTAAATCTTTCCTGTAGCAGGAGGTTGGTCACAAGTTCTAGTCTCCCCCACCCCCGTGGTACCAGAGGGCGTGTTGTACCAGCGCCGTTGGTCACATTAAAAAGTTTACCAGCGCATTGCAGTTTATAGGGGGTCGTGCTACCCGATTCCTGCAGTCTAAAAGAAAAAAAAAAGGAAATACCATTTATTACTAGGAAAACATTATATTCCTAATTAAAAAATAACTTATATGGAATGTGAAGGGTCAATTTTTTTTGTTTAGATAAGTATAAATGTTATTAGATTTTAGACTTATATAAATATAAATAGCCACAACACTTCTTTTGTTAACCTAAATCTTATTTGACCTAATCCTAAATCTTGTTATCATTGTTGTCATACTTTTACAATAGAAAACTCCTAAAGAACACCTTAATGGCAACTCCATCCTATATTTTTAATAAATAAGTGACCTTGAAGTGGTAATTCTTAGGTAAATAATTTGCATTCCTTATGCTCTATAATTGTCTCCAATTTGGGCTACCATGTCTATGCTCTACCTTTGAGATGAGACACAAAATGTCCTTTATGCAACCTAAAAAATATTATAAAAAAATTACACCTTTTATCCAAAAAGATAAAATAAAAAATTATTCAAATAGTGCCCCTATGGTTGAATCATGTAAAATAAGTGTTTTATTATGTTCTTGAATCCTTAATATAAATATAGATGCACACAATTTATATCTTGATCCTTATGGTTTAACATTGATTATAGGCACATTTTATGATCAACCTATTAAATTTTATTAAGAGTATGATGGGAGATTCTCCAAAGGAAATAGGAAACTTATCTAAGGTAAGTAAGCTTATTCTCGATAATAAATAGTTCTATGGCACAATACCTTCTCTAAGTTTCTTGAGGGTCTCCTAATTTTGGACTTGAGTTTTAATCAATTAAAGGGCCTTGTTCAAAATCATTTAGGGGGTGCTAATTCTCTAGTTAAATCATATTTTAGTGATAATAGATCACAATTAGGGATACGAGGAGATCAGGGGAATTGAAATCCCTTTTATTTTTATTTTTGGGCTTAAAGAACAATCAGCTCCATGGAATAGTGAGCAAATAGAGATCTATGCACATTTAATTTCTTGTGATATAGTATAATAAATTTTGATGTCAAAAATTAATATTTACACCTATATAGAGGAATAATAACCTTTTTTAAACATAGTTTGTGTTCTAGTAGTACTAAACTTCAAATAGTTTACCAAAAATAAAAACATCCACATACATAGTCCAAATTTCCTTGCTTATGGACTATGGTGAAATAATGCAAAATAAACTAAAACAAGTAGGAAGAAGTATATTTAGGGAATTTAGGGTTAATATCTTAAATTTGCTAAGTTAATGATACCTCTACATTACATATAACTTTCCAAATGACAAAATTGTTCATCACTAATGTTTGCTCCTCATTTTATAATAAATAAGAAAAATATTATAAATTAGTAATGTATAAGGTTTCCCAAATTTCATTAATAAATAATACTTAAATTCACCATTCTTTGATTAATATCCCACAATACATTAATAAGTAGTACTTAATGTCATTTTGTTGACCATCACCATTATCATTTCTACCAAAACTATCTTCGAGACTATCAACACCACTACCACCATCAACATAATCCTACTCATCATTGTAAACATCAATTACCATTTTCATCATTGCCTTCATCATTGTCATCCATGACATCTTCACCGTCATTCTTGTGGTCATCAACATCATTTTTTTCATCGTCATCATCATCCCCACATTCTCACCATCACTACCATTTTCATGTTCATGCTATAATCCTCACAACTCCAATGATCATGGTTCTCATCATTCATATGTAATTGGAATTTATACCACTATTTGGCATGAAAACTAGTGATACTAATTTTTTAATTCATGTTACGCATGTGGTTTACACCTTAATAGTGTGTTGTATAAGGGTGAAAAAGCATTAGTCTATAATATTTTCATAAATGTGAATTTACAAGGGAGTCATGTACCATAACTATATAATATGTGTTTATTGTAAGATGTTTTTCCATGCCATTAAATTTAGTATCATAATTTACTATTAAATTTATTCACATAATGATAGATTTCACAATGGGTGATGAATTCAAAGGAGATTGCAATAATCTAATATTAATATTAATTTATATCTAGTTTCACACTGCAAGATTTGTTTAAGTTAACAATCCAAGTATAAATAACCATGGCCTTTTTTTGTTATGGTGATGCAACACAAGGTTGAATTTTGTCTCGCTACCATAAAATAATGTTTATACTTTATAGTAATAACTTTAAATTATTTATTATAAATGTTAATATATACCTAAATTTCATTGCTTGTGGATTGTATGATGTAAATTTGTAAATTTTAGGATCAAGATGTTGTTAACCTTGTAAATCCTATATATATTTTATGTATCTCTAACACTCTTGGAAGGTGTACATGGATGCCTAGGGTGTAATTGGAGAAATTATTTGTAGTCTAGGTTCTCATAGAATCTTGATATTAACTTTGTCATATGCATTAATAAGGGAGGTGGAGCACTATGGTAGTGGTTATATTTAACTTTGGACTCACTTAATGCTATTTCCTAAGTCTAGGATTATGGAGTGGAAAACCTTTTCATAATAGATGGTACCTACATGAGTTGGTTTCTCCATAATGGAGTGCAATTACATATGCTATTTTAGGATACAATAATTATGCCAATGTGATTTCCATGTGAAGTCATTGATCATGTTTACTATTCTTGGAAGATTCTCTCCAAGATGAGAGGGTTTTTTACATGATACAATGGTTTTGATATCTATTATTTTGGTCAAAATATTTATGGATTTTCCTCTCTTTACTTATATGTTGAAGGTATATGATAGTTAGTAGTTTGATATTGTATTTTATAGGTACATAGGTGCTACCAGAATGCTAAAATAGTGTAGAGTGAAGTGTCTTGATATTGTATCTTGTTCATTAAAAATGAATACATACATGTCCTCTTTATCTAGTGATTCTTTTTTGAAAGGGTTTCTCCAAGTAAATTTTGTATTATGTGTTGTAAATTCATGGTTTACTAATTTTATTCTTATTGCTAATTTTATGCTTCCACACATAATATTTTATGGTAATCCAATGTTAAGAAATAAATTTCAGATTTGCATACAATTTGGAAAGTTTAATTGCAATATAATTTGCCTTGTTTCTCTATAATAAATACTATGATGATATTGGTGGTTGGAGTTCTGAGAAAGTGGTGTTTAAAATAGATAGTGCATGCAACCACATGTTGCTTAGGTGTTAATCTTCTTCCACTTGTAATTATTCCTCTAACAACTTTAGAAATAATGACAAAGGATTGATAAGTCTAGTTGAATCTCCTTGCTACTATATGCAACTATTGTTATTTGTTACTATTCTTGCTTGATTGATAACTCATTTATCATCAAATTATTTTACTTCCTTTAGTGACCATGTTCACTTAACTTGCTTGATATCTTATTTTCCTAACATGCACATTCTTGCTAGGAAACCAAAGGGAGTTACAATAAAAGCTTGGATTTTTTCTTGGTTCCTTAAAGTAGGCATAATTCATTTAGAAAATAGTGTTTATAATTCATAATAATAATTTGTATTTATTTATTATAAATTATGCAAATGTACACATATTATTTCTTATGGACTATGGCACATACATTTGTAAATGTTTTTTATTAGCGTAAAACAGGTTTTGAAGGGGCCCTAAAACCCTATACAAAAGAAAAGGCAACAGAAAGATAAAGCAAATAATCCACCCCACCAAAAAATACTAGGATGATTAAACATCAATCAGCCACCCATCAGCAGAAAGCAAAAAAAGTAGTGACTAAAGAAGTTCTTTTAACATCCTAGCTGCTTCCAAATCCTTGGATATCACCTTATTGTGCATCTCCATGATTTCTTCGACATCCTTTATCGACACCACATTTTTATTTTTTGTTTTGCTCCGAGTACGAATGCTAGGTCACGTCCCCAAATCAACAACCTATTTACCCATCTCAGTTTCCTCATCACCATCCTGCTTCGTCGAATCATTAAACAAGAATTTACCAGTCCATTCCCTAGCTTTTTCATTTAGAAACATTAGACCTTCAATAAAGGACTCAAGCATTTCCTTGTTGAGATTAATCAAGGCATTGAGATCTTTATGCATCTGCAGGGAATTCTTTTCCATAGTCGAAAGCCTTGGACCATGGTCACTCTTCAAATTAGCAACATCCTCCACCATTAGGCCAAGATTAGAATTCACCGACCTAACCATACTAAATATAGAGTCCTTCTCCCTTAAAATTTTCATGTCATACTTTCCATGGAGGTCCTGAACCTCTTGAACCAACCACATAAGCAAATTAAAAAGGACATATGCCCCTTCCTTTATTAACCCAGAAGCCTGAGTAAATTCCATCGCACCCCAGTACAAACCCCTCCCCTAGTGGGAACTCATCGAAGGGTCTTCTTCCTGGCAACCATCAGGTGTAACAACTTTTTCTTTTCCTTTGTCTTTAAAAGCTGACACTGTAGGGGAATCCTCTAAATCAACAAAATTATTCGCCTTCCCAAATACTAGGACCCCCCATCTCCACCACCATCCTAAATATTCTCCTCATTAGCAATTTCTGCCACCTCACAAACCTTATTAACCCCAATTCCCTCATGCAAATCTTCCACCAAAACATGGGAACTCACCGGCCCTTGCTTTGAATTCTTCCTTTTACTTCGGTTCCCTTCTAGAACCACCTCTTCACATGAAACAGGTGAATTTTTCTTTTTTCACACAAGGAAGAGGGCTTAGCCTTTTTAGTAGAGCTTTGTTTACCCCTAGTAGATGAGGTATAATCCAGGTCTGTATGGGAACCATCTGACCAAGCATGAGATTCATCCTCAATTTTTGTAGCCACATCATCTTCCTCCTCCAATTGACAATTCCCACCAATCTTAGCCTTCTTCTTGGTTGTGTCGAACTTACCAAGAACATGGGACACAATAACATATTTAGCTTTTATATGTTCCATAATCAACAACATCAAACCCTCATGCAAGTAGGGATTTTTAGGATTCTTTCTGAAGTGCAAAATCCCATTCTCCAAAGACAACAAAAGATAGAAAGGGAATGATACAATCTTACCATGTTGGAAGTGATTTAACAACATGAAATGGTGCCTGTAAAGAGTTGTGTACCTCCCATCTAAGGTAAAGTAACACATCAGAACCATGGCCACCTCACCCCAAATAGGCTTAATTTTGGAGTGCTCAAAACCTCCACACTAAAGTCTGACCATTTTTTCCTTTTCCCTGTGTCTCAGGAAATTCATTTTGGCCACCCCCAACATAGATTTCTCTCTAAGAATTTTCGCCCTTGAGTCGACATCCCTGTTACTTCTACAATAAGATCCTCATTTATAATGATGTCCAAACCAAACAAACTCAACACCCGGTTGTGCCAAGCATCGATAAACTCCTGCGAAACATTCGACTCAAACCCATGCATCTTCTCCAAGAATGGCATAACCCCACCTTTTTGTAAAATCTTCCACACATCCCCATTGGCTTTGATCTCGGTACACGAGAAGGGCTTAGTCCTGCACCTATCACCTCCCATCTTCAATGGTGCCTAGCACTTCATAGGAAAGAAACCCCACAAAATGCAAATGCAAATAAGCACGAAGGCAAGAGAAAAAATTGCACTCAAAAAGCATGTAGACCTGGCTTTCGCTCGAGGTATAAAAAATAATAATGGCCAGATCCCTCCTGAATATACAACTCATCCTCCCACAAATTCCACTGAATGCCACCACCATTAAGTGTCTAACAAGTGGTTGGATTTTTTAACAAGTGGTGTTTACAATAGGTAGACTGTAAATCTTGTCTTAAGAGACATTAATAACCCTATTCAACTAAAACATGATCCAAAAGTTGTTTGTCCCTAATCAAACTCAAGGTTAACTTCTAAAATAGGGTTAATTTAGGGGTATGCTATTGACCAACATTTCCTACCTACTTCTGGTTAAAAAAAATGGATTATATATAGAGGGTGTTTTTCTATGGCCAAACTAGTATTTGTTTAATTTGATGTAAATGAGTCAATAGTTGTGTTGAAAAGAATGCTTTGTCATTTGTCATTCTTTTCAACATGTCATTCTCATTGTTTCACATTTTGAATCTTTTACAAATATAAGACAATAGTACATGGTAATCTATTACTGTTGTTTCAAATATACGTATAATAATCTAATAACTAAGAGTACTTAAATTTAGTGAAATTAAAAATGAGGATTTGAATGCTATATTTTATGGCTTCCTTTAAATTTAATAAAGCTTAAACTATTAATTTGACTTATTGATGATAAGTTGAATGGTAATTGCTAACAATTATATTGTAAAAATTCTTTTGTTATCAACAAAGATATGCACAAATGAAGATATGAGAACTTTTGATTCCTATTTGCTTTTATTGCTTTATTTAATGATTTTGGGTGTTCAATGTTTATTAATAGAATTGTATTATGTTTGTAGAAATAATTGATTTATGATGTTTATAAAAGTAAATGCAAGAGTTAATGGATATATTAAACAAAGCACTTATAAAAAAGTTCTTAAAAAATAATGCAAAAGTACTCACAATAAATGCTCTCACATCATAGAATTATTAGGCAACGAAATAAGAAATTCACATCACATCATAGAATTATTAGGCACAAAAATAAGAAATTCACATCACAATCATGAAAACATTAGGCACCGACTTAGTGAAACATAAAAAATCAAATACAAACTTTAGAAAGTATAAAGTGGTATAATATTTTAAAAAACAAGTCATCTAATATAATCAAAGATATTGATTGTTATAATCTCAGTTATGACAAATATTGATAATAACATTACTTATTGTCAAAATTCTACGACTATTCTAAACAACTAATGACAATTTTCTACAAGAATAAAGATCTATCATGAAGTACTCCACTCAACTCTCAGACCCCACCCGCCCAACCAGTGACCCTCTCCCCCTACCTACATTTCCATGCAAGGAAAAAAAAAAGAAAAAAAAAGAAAAGATAGACCACATAAATGGGAAATCATAGTTACCCATAGGTATATATGAGTGGGACAGCATAAAATATGAAGTACAATTTACCAAAGTCAAAAGAAAATTTCATGCGAGGGAGAATCTTGCTTTCAAAACATTATTGTGGTGTAATTTTCTAAAGGTATAACATCATTATTATTTTATTTTTTTAAAGGTACAACATTAATTTTTATTTTTTATTTCCTATATTTTGGCACGATGCAAGATTCTCACGGGGGAAGATTCAATGAAAAAGATTATCCGCAACGTGTATGGTGGTCTTGGCTGGATTCGAACCCGAGACGTCTTAACATGCAAGGGCCAAAACGCACGGTGGGTTGTACGATAATCCTTTTGGGCTTTTTTGGTGTCCCTATCTCCATGTCGATTAATCGGATTACATGAAACTTTCACATCCGTAGGTCAATTGGTTGAAATCATGCAGTTGAATGAGGGGTACATGAAGGGTGGGTCAGGGATATTATCGAAAGAAGCTTCATTTTAAAGTCCATGTGGGCTCTTTATTTTTTTTTGGAATATAATGGTGAAAATTGTATATGTAGACTTTTCACTCTAGTTTTGGATTTTTCTTTAATGTTTTATGTAATTATAGGTATATAATTGTGCGTCGACGATAAAAATTATAGGTATATAACTGTTTTATTAAAATAGTTGGTATATAATTTGAGTTTTATTGATTTAATTTATATTTATAGTTAGTTTTAGGGATTGGATTCATTCTTTTGTTTTTTCTATTTCTTGTTTAAGATTAGATTAGAGATGGGCGGGGGCCCTAGCTCGGTTGGCTAAATCTTTCCTGTTGCAGGAGGTTGGTCACGAGGTCTAGTCTCCCCCACCCCCCTAGTACGAGAGGGCATGTCGCGCCAGTGCTGCTGGTCACATTAAAAAGTTTACCAGGCGCACTATAGTTTATAGGGGGTCGTGCTACCTGATTCCTGTAGTCTAAAAAAACAAGATTAGATTAGAGATATTAGATTTCCATAGTCCATAATGATAAGAGAGTGTTCTCTTGATTTAACTGTGCTTCTTTTTACATCAACATTTCAAATCACACTTTGTGATCCATCATTAGGATGAGAAAGAGTTGTAGGAGTAGATTGATGGATCATAGAGTGTGATCTGAAACGTTGATGCAAAAAATAGCACATAGTTAAGTCTAGAAAACACTCTTAAGATTATATTTCTAATTTGTGTAAATGATGTGGAGTAGTAGTACAATTTGTGAAAATGATCTAAAGTGGTTGCACAATTTGTGAAAATGAACCTAAAACTTCAGAGATTCAAATTTAAATTTGAGGCTAACCTAACCCTTCCTACTAGTTATTATGTGCTAACTTGGAGTATGAAACATTTCGCGTGTCACCTTTGGAGTCATATTTAAGGACTTGTCCTAGTTCATTTTGAATCAATTGAAAATTATTACACAATCTCATAAAACATTACCATTCAAGTATTCATAGAGCATTCATTAATATATTACTTGCTTGCTTCAACATCTAGAGCATTTGATATGTAATTGTCTATTATTTTTGTATCTTTTTCAAAAGTTGTTAAATCATTATTCTAGAGGTTTGATTATGGAGAACACACTATACTCTTCAAAGATGTTCCTAAATATTGCAAGTTAAGCATAGCAAATCAAAGCATGCAAATAAACTAAAAAACTGTAAGTATCAAAGTTTAGTACATATTAGATCTACAAGCTAAAGTTCAGATTTGTAGACTTCAGTTAGATCCTCATCTCGTGCAAATCACACTTGTAGTCATGGATTTGACCCACAATGACATACATTGAATTTTTAGATATTGAGGCATTCATCAAGGCATTCCTAGTCCTTTTTACATATTGTTGAATCATCTGTACACATATATCACAACATATTTGTGTCATATTTTAGCTAAGTAGCTTTGTTTTATTTATTTAATTTCCACATAAATCTCAACACATTACTCTAGATATTTATTGATACTAGTTATTTAATTCTAAGGAAATTATCTAATTATTATTATTGTTTCATTATTTTACTCTAATGTTTTATGTAAAAGAAATTTTATTCTTTCCTTTTCACTTTCGTGAACCTGACCACTATTGTAACAATTTTTAAATCTACGAATAATTATATCTTAGATTTATTCCAATTTTGTTTGACACTTAATTTGTCATTCTTTATATTTCTATGGTTTTTTTATGTCAAGATCTAATTGAAACCCTAATTTACATTTGAGAAGAAGTGCTCACCTAAACCCTCACATGGCTTCTCATTTTATTGATTAGGAGATCCTCATTGAGGCTAATCATCATGAGCAATTTGATTTTGATTATGATACACATGTGGATAGGCATGATCTTTCTCTCACTAGATAATTACTTTTTCAGGATCTTGCTAATGCAACTTCTCCTACATAGTTAGTTGCATCTATTCACAATTTATTGATTAATGTGCTCTTTGACGCAAATAATCTTCATGGAATTGGTACTATGATAATATCCTTTAGTTATTTTCATGGTGCATCTTTGCCCTTACCAAATCACTCTCCTCTTCTCATTGTGAGATAAAACCCCTCATTGTGCCTATCTCCCATGTCACCGCTTCTAATGTGACTCCAATTTCTTATGCTCCTTCTTCTAGTGTCATTGTTACCCCATCTTTTTCTAGTGTCCCATTTTCCTCTCACTTCACTAGTTCCATTCCTTACTCTTTGCCCAATAGTATCATTCCTTCCTCTCACCTTGCTAGTACTTACGACACCTTTCTATTTACCTAACAATATTACCTTTCATCCAAATTTCATCATATCCTTGTTGCATGTTTCTCATCACCTTCATACCCCTCTATTATAACTCATGCTACCACTACCACTAGTATCCATATGTCCACCCTTGATGCACTTTTGCATAAGATAGGTAGAGTCAAAGAAAGTTCATTTCATGCCTAGTGGGCAAGATGCTATTACATACTCTCCAACACGTTACACACCTCTTGCAATAGAAATTGTGACTTACCCACTACTCACTAGTTTTGTTTTAGCCCACTTTGAATTTTACCATGGTGAATGTGACCCTATACTCATTAACAAGCCTTTAATGCAACATTCTTAGATTATGTTTATGATGACAAAATCTTGGCTAAGTTATTTTCTCATACTCTTTGAGTTTGTGGTACTTAATCATTCCATTCTTTGGATTTTGACCTTATATATTCTTTTGATTAACTAGTTATAACTTAGCCATTCTCAAGTAAATATGGGTTTAAAAACTACTATTTCTAATTTATTTGAATGTGCTCAAGGTTCTAGTGAACAAAATAATAATTATGTCCCTCAATTTTATTGTCTTTGTGCTAAAATAAAATACCACCCCTTTGATGAAAAATTATGAAGTATCTAAATGTTAAGGGTTTATTATATCTTATACAAGGTAGTTCCTATTTGAATAATTGTGCTTCTTTCTAAAAGAACAAATTTAGAAATCCTAGGTTAAATAGGTATGGAGTTAATGGGGGGATATTTTAACCTAGGACTGTACACTAATCTTTCTTTGCACTGATCTATTTAAAATATGATTAGAAAATAATCTATTATAGTGAATACAACAACATGGTAGATATCAAATATTTGATTTACAATTTGAATAGATTAAATGTAAGAGTTTGGAAAATGTAAACTAGCAAATGATAAGGAAAGGTATAAGGAAATGTATCTCTAAAATTCTTTAGAGTAGTTCTAACTGTAGAAATGGAAAGAATGTCTTTGGAATAAGGATCTTGATTTTTTTAAGCTCTAGAATATCAACAAGGATGCAAGTGTTGAACTCAAGGATTATGTAGGATAAAGATATTGACACTTCTACACTCTCTTATAGGTTGCTAGAGTTGATTGTGAGTTCTTCTACCCCTTTGTAGACACCCCTAGAGATAATTATTCTAAAGATGGGAACTTATCCCTCCATAAAAGCTATTGAAGATAAATTCACTAGAGATGGGAACTGTTGTGGGGTAGATTTTAAAATGCTCTACTTCAACTATTTAAAATCTATTGTTTGTGTATTAAGCGAAGCTCTAAAATTTGTAGGGTTTGTACATCTTTGTAGTTTGCTTATTTTCCAAATGTTAACACCTCTTGAAATACTATCAATCTTTTTTATTGATCATTAAATACATGTATGCATAGAGTGGGAAAAGGAAATGGTCTAGTTGTTTGGAGACTACTTGATTTAATCTTCTATTTGGTATTTTTTAAACTTTAACTTAGCCATGGGAATATTGGATTCATGTGGTCCTATATGAGGTGTTTGTGGCATGTACAAGGTGTTGCAACTACCGATAAAAATCTAGGAGAATATTTATTGCTTATGCAACATGGAGGACAAGATGGGAGATGATAATACCACTATTATGACTGAAAAGGGTAGAATAATTGGGTCTAAAACAAGGTTTTTTGGGAGGGATTTTAGAAACACTAGAGGACTTGGTGAAAGGAGCCCAAGAAAGAAAACCCCTACAAAGGAATAAGAACAAGATGGAAATGCTTTAGTGAAGTGAAAGTATGGAAATCACAAAATGAAATTTAGTAATGAAGGATCTTCATTTTTTAGCCATAGAGAGGATTCAATAGATGTAAAAAGACTAACAATGGGATCTTGAGGGGGAAATTAGTATGGAAGGAATGCAAAATATTGTCAAAAAATTACTACTTGATATGTGAAGAGTGACAATATATCCTTTTCACATCCTTAGGGCTAAATTTTACTATTGGAGGGAATTTGAAATAGCTTTAGGGTTAGATTTACATTTACAATTAAAATATTAATATTTCAAAATGATCCCAAACATCTATATTGGATGTTTATGTGTGTCCAAGAGACCCTCATTTTCACACACAAGTGCTCATTTAGATACATGTCTTGAGATTTCTAGGATAGGTTTTAGGGATGAGGCAAGGTTCAGATGTGGTCATAAAATATATAGGTGACATGTTTAAGCTAGCATTAGAAAAATAAATTATTAAACATATATATGGGGATGAACACTAGAATGTGTGCAAAAACATAGGGAAAATATTACAAAGTAGATAATTTTAAAACTTACATTTTTATTGAATTTTATAAGTTTGTGTCAAGAATGATGAACTCAACTTATTTTCTTCCCATGGTTAAAATATGGGTCCTCCCATACATATTCCACATGTACTTACCCTTACATGCTTGAAAAATAAAATAATATTTAAAAGGTTAATGATAAGAAATAAATCAAATCTAGTGCGAATTATGTGGCTACTACTTTTAATGCTCTTTCTTTCAAAACTCAAATTGCTAGAAAGTTTACAAGACTTGATGAACCTCTAGATCACATGCTTCAAAGTCTATTGAATGTTAAAATAATTAATTTCACTCCTATCTATCCCTTAAATCCATTTATAGGACTCCCTAAGACCTACAATCAAAACATTTTTTGTCGTTATCACATAGTTAATGGACACACTAATTTGTATGGATCTAAAGCATAAGGAACAATATTTCATAGATAATTATGTTATAATTTTTGAAGCTATTAATGATGAAAAAATCATTCTTCTTAACTACCTACTCAAAATTTACATATTTAAATAAATCCTTTTTATTTGCATACTCAATAT
The DNA here is from genome assembly GCA_007258455.2 of Sequoia sempervirens. Taxonomy (NCBI): domain Eukaryota; kingdom Viridiplantae; phylum Streptophyta; class Pinopsida; order Cupressales; family Cupressaceae; genus Sequoia; species Sequoia sempervirens. Next base: position 154,736,584 of record VDFB02000017.1, on the reverse strand, counting down.
AACAACACATATTTTAATATGTGCCCATTCATCTTGCTAATATTATGATATATATGCACATATATATAAATAAAACATTTTGGTTCATTTCCCATCCTCTAAAAATTCTTTCATGGAATGATTCATGCTAGAGCATCTTGTCTTCCTAGACCTCCAATTATTTTATTTCATGATGAGGATATTCCTCACAAAAACTACTATGGACCATTGTATATTCAAGGTATTATTCATGGTCATCCATTTCATGGAACCCTTATCAATCCATTAAATCAAGTTCAAATTTACATAAAATAGTTTTTATATGATCATCATCTGTAACAAGATAATTATGCATATTTGGGAACCTCATTAAAAATTACTAATGATATATCCTCCTTGCTACTTTAGGGTGCATAATATTGCCTCTATAAGTTGGGCTCAAGGAAGTTGAGATTTTGTTTCATGTTATTCCATTTTTTAAATATTTTCTATGTCACTTGGAATGCCGTAGCTTAAGAAACTAAGTGTGGTTCCATGCATGATTCATCAATGCTTAAAATATGTTCATGATGGAATTAACAAAGTAAATACATACATGTATATGTACCTATTTTTTAATCAATAATTTCACACTTTATGTGTGTGTGTGTGTGTGCGTGCACACAAAGATAAGGTTCATAATTTATATCATATGCATTTAAATTGAGGGATCTAAGAAAGAGTTGCAAAGAAAAATATGGAGCAAATGAAGCCATCTTCATAACCTCTCAAGATATATCAACAAACAAAGACAACCTTTAAATGAACTTTTGCATTTTAGGTCCTTGTAAAACCTGTTTAATTGTAGATGTTCTTCTTTGTTTATCTTTATTCCTGCATTTTTTATAAGGGTTTTAAGTCCCTTTAAAACTATTTTACCTTAATAAAAAATAAAGACAATCTACAATTATTATCATCCACCTCAATAAAATTAAGAAAAATACATTTAATATCCTAAAAATTTATAAAAGCAAGGAAGATTGCATCCTTGTCCTCTGAATAAAAATAAGCAATTAAAATTTGATAATCACATTGTTACATCTTCTAAAGGTATTTATTGTACATACATACAACATAGGAGTAGTAATATACAAAATCATCAAAGGTTAATCACAAAATCATGGGCTAAAACCACTCAAAAAAGTGGTACCCAAATACTTAGTTAGAAAACCAACATCCAAATCCCAAGATGAGCTCATAGGCTAAAAATAACATATTCCTTCCACCTGTCATAAGCACACCATAATCCACTCACCAAGTTCCATGTTCTATTTTGGATTCTTTGTCTCCATTCAAATGTGCCTTGATGTGTTGTAAAATGTATCCTAAGTTGGTCAACAAGTGTAACTCCCTCTTACAAGTCTTTTATATATCCTATATTTTGTTACATTTCCAATCCAAGAGGCCTACCTTTTAGTGGGGTCGTAGTTTTTGATCTAAGAGGTTGTTAGGGTTATTTTAAAAAAAAAAATAGAGCTAAAAAATATCTTCATAATAGACATTTTGGAAGCCATATCAAACAACCAAAAACTAAATCTATAACCCAAAAATTAAGTTTCAATGTTTTGTAGTATGAAAATTATATTATCTATATACTTAACATTAGGAGGAAGGTTGATGCACCTTTCCTAACAAAAAAATCATGTTAGTGAAACATTTATTCATAAATATCAAGTGTAATCATAATCATTCAAATGATATGGGGAATAATCAAAGTGCATGATTGATATAGTATAAAAGTGGCCAAAGCCATGTAAAGGATATGTGCTCCAAGTTGGAGACACCATATAATTTATTGAAGGGGGCATACAAGGTCACTCAAATTTATTTTTGGAGTATGGTTGTGGTGACTACCTTGCTATTTGATGCCTTTCAAATGGTACTATATCACTCTTGTTTCTCCAAAGTACTACCTATTTATTTTTCTAGCCCTAGGTAGTATCTTTGTTCCACCACAAGTGAAATATTTTTCACCCTTCTCTCTTTTCCTTTTATTTTGAATCTATATATAACACTATTATTTTAAATGTTTATGTGATGCTACTCATTTAATTGTTTTGTTTTATATATTTCTAACATAGAGCATTCATTTCAAGGGAACATGTGCCAAGAATTTGTTAAGAAACAAGGTGAACTACTGCAATAATAACTTATACAAAGTGTATGTAAATTTGAAAATGATATCCAAGATTACCCACTTAAGATGAATACATGATTAGCACATTCACAATAATAGAATGGAAGCAAAAATACCATAAGTGACAATGAATTTATATGGAGGGAAAAAAATCCACACTCAAAAATATCTAATGCTTGTATTAATGGACTTCAAACAAGAGTATACATTAATTAAACATTTCACTCTCTGATAGCATTCTGACAACACTTTGTTACTTCAACAACCTGCCAAAAAACTCATAAATATACTATTTCAAGGCACCAATTTATAAAAGAGTTGAAGGTAAGAATACCATGTGGTATCTCAAAACAAGTGGTAAAACCACATGTAAAAACCATATGCCCCCCTTTGTGGACAACTTGTAAACATAGTAAATTACAATCTATCATCACATGGGCTTCACATGGGTACCTAACCCATAGCCAATAAAGATGGTCAAACTCGAGTGCTCCATAACCCCCCAATGGCCTAACGGCTACAAAATAGGACATGCAACAACATACAAGATATGGTGCGCCAACATGCACCGACATGCAATTATATGAAACAACATGCAAGTCAAAGAGCTTCCCACTCCAAAATGGATGCCTAAGAGGAATATTCCTCCATTATGCTTTGTAACTACCATCAACATGTGTCCACCTCTATGGAATGCAATTAAAATTTGTCATAGAAAATAAATATTAAATATTTTAACTCTCATGTCTCTTGGAACACTTTCCAAGGAACACAGAGACACATGAAATGACTTAGGATGGCAATATTAATGCCACTAATCCTAACATAAGTGAAATCCATAATTGTATCCTTTTATGAGAATTTGAATACATTTACTTTCATATTGATTGCTTGATTCTTGCTTTGACATGTACATCCTTATAAAAGTTCAGATACAAATCAAAGTGGAGACAACATGTAATAGTGAAAATTGCACACCTTACCATTTTTCCCATTATTTTATACTCACTTTGACTTGATTATCCTTTATATAATGACAAATATAAGAATGCCATAATTTATATTAAAAAAGACACATAACCAAAACCTTACCTAATTCTATTAATACTCACTCCTATAAATTAACCATAATTCTCAATTTATTTATTTCATAACCAAATTTTAATATATAAGAATTAAAAATCTAAACTAATAAATATTATACAAATATAAGTTAAAAAAAGATAATATACCCTCACTTTTTTCCTAATAGTTATTCCCAAGCCCTCTAAAAATAGGTTGAAAAGGAAAGCAATTAGATCTTTATGGCAGCCATGATGATATGACCACAAACTTGTTACATTCTAATGTAAACACATTATTGTAAGCTTACGTATAATAATAATAATGATAATAATAATAATTAAATTGAGAGCTAATTCACATAATTTATTAAGGATAAAGTGGTAAATGAACACTTTAAAATATATTAGGAAATAAATAATTTATGAAATTTTAAATCCAAACAATTAAATAAAGTTTGAAAATTCAATTGAGAATCTAAATGTTTATTTAAATAATTGAATAAATAATTTTTTCATAAAATTTCTTTAAATATATAGACATTAAAAAATATTTAATCTTTTTTATTATCTTATTTCAAAAAAATTATTATTTTATTTAAACAAAATATGTGAAAGATTTTATTAACAAAAATACGTAAAACATAACATTTAGATTAAAATATTTGTAAAAAATAATTCTCTATATACTTTATTAATTTTTACAATTATATCTTTAAAATTACCATCATTAACTTAAAATAAATAAAAAAATCTTATACTTATGAGACATCATAATCATTTAAAATATGCTTAAAAAAACTATAACTATCAAACAACTTTAAATATTTATAGTAAAATGATTACTTAATATGTTTTTTTTTATCATATTTAACATTTAATATTTGTACATATAAAAGTACAAAAAATGTTAAATCACTATTTTATTTCTTTTTATTAAAGTAACTTTACAATTTTATTTTTTTTAATTTAATAATTATATATTCTTTTTAATTTTATCTTTTCTAGTTAATTTTTTTCCATGAAAATCCTTCCAAAAAAGTACCAACAATAGTTATTAAAGATCAAACATTATATATTTTAAAAGAGTAGGTTTAACTTTTCTAATATTACAAATAAAAAATTTGTAAAATTTATTGTATGTAATTTTTTAATTTAAAAATATATATTTTTTAAAATTTATTGTGTGCAATTTTTTAATTTAAAAAATATAATAGTTATATTGAGAGATGTTCTACAATGATTGTTAATATTTTTGGCAATAAACTTGATAGGTCAAAGAACTAAAAAGTAGGATGAACCCATCAAGATGTGGATGTTGGGAAAAAACTAGGTCCATATATATATAATTGCTATATTTGTCATTTACCAACTTCATTAATGAGCTATCGATAGAAAACACTAAAAACTATCATTTCCCCACTAAGCTTGAGATTGTACATTTATAACACCCCCTACATATAGCAAACAAATGAACATTAACACAACCTAAACTATCCTATGCTATTAAATTAACCACTCTATAATTTAGTTTGAAATGGGATCTAGGGAAAATTGCACAAGTCTTGAGCCATCCTTGCTAACATCATAACATTTTCACTTTCAACAAACATACTTGGATAGGCCACTAACTCCTCAAATTCTATACTCTCACTATCAAAATAGTCAGAAAGCAAAGGAATTCCTTCCATAAGAAGCACCACCTTCATCCCCTTCACTAACTTCTTCATCACCCTTTACAAACACACTTTCTATCACTTGGAGGCATGTAGATGATCCAAAATACAATTGAAATATATCTATCCTTGATTAAACCAAAATGTGTAATGCCATAATGCTAGGTACAAGCAAAACCATAGTTGATAATAAAGAAGCACATGGCAATGTTTGGGCCAGATAAAAAACATTCCTCCTCCCCCATGTATGCCTAGGGATGATTGTCAAATATAAGTTAAATAGGTTTTTGTTAACATAGTATACCTATCAATATAGTAAAATTTCAATATAAATCATTGTAAAGGAAAAAAATGCATACCTTCTTTTATATCATCATTTTACTCTATTTGGACACATACTTTAAAAATAGTCACACTATTTAATTGACTTATTTGACATACAAACTAATCCCTACTCTTAAATGCACTAGTCAAACCTTCTTAATCATAACCTTAGTTAGAACTAGTCCACTCCTTTAGGGACCTCACTGGTCTAAACTAGGATGCATAACATGACTTTGTTCATGGATCAAGTTGCATAGTGAGACCTAATTGATCTTAGTCGAATGTCAAAACTTTGGCTCTTAAGCCAACTTTTCTAGAAGATAGTTATTATTCTATTGGTCTACACACCAAAAATTCAAATTAAACAACTAAGGACTACATTTATAAACAATCTTAGGTCATTAGCAATTAATTGTTATTAGGGGAGAGGATCCAGTAATTGTGCACCCTAATTTCACGCTTTTAATTATCCTACGTGAAAATTTCAGATCACTCCCAATTTTTTACAACTTACTTGACAAGTCTCCTACTTATAACTAAGGTTTCAAGGCCAGATCATCAAATATGATGCCACATCAACATGCTCTTTGTCAAGGTGTCCAAAAAGGCCCAAAAAAAAAAGTGAGACCAATACTTGTGCATTCACAACATGTTTTATTGAGCATTGATGTGGAATCACATGATTGGTTGCTTTTTAGATCAAAGGATTAAATTTTGTTTAATTAAGGGTAGTCATCATCAACACTAACAACTTTAAAGTCACAACTATTGATCCAATATTGATAAAAATATTGGACATTATATAAGCAACTACTATCACAACTATTGAAACATGCTCAAGTATCGGGTCCTCTCCCCTAACTAGAAATTACAAGATCATTTGAAGAGCACAATTAATTATAGATCACTTTTGCATGGCATATCAACATCATAGATTAATTCATTAAGTATCACCATCTTGCATTGCTTTTATAGAATATTGTAGAAGTATACCTCAACTTCTTAGGGACTTGATTCACTATCAAAACAAGCTACAGTCTTTACCACTTGCCTAAAAAAGTAAGCTCCATTATGCTTCTTAGTACAACCTATTTTGAGATACATATTGGAAAACACTTGCATCAATCTTTATAGTTTACATTAGTGTCAAATAACATATGATAAAATAATAGATCTATATAACACGATTTAATATGAAACTAGATTGTATGAAATGGTCTTATTTATAACAACATAGTTTTCATTAAAATTCTATCACCACCTACTAATATCTAATATACATTCTACTTTTAATTCTAAATTATCTATTATAATAAATCTACAAATCAATTGTCAAAAAAAATACATCATCATCTCATTTAAAAATAAACGAATATGCCTAATTTTTAATTCTCAACTCAATTAATTGAGATTTTACAGTTAGACTATTTTAATTAAATTTATATTAATACTTATTTTTAAATGAATCCATAATCAATAGAGTCGACTAAAGTCTATATTTTAAACTACTACAGCCTTCAAATCTGTTTCGAGAAGTTCAATGGGATTACATCCATCAACCAATTCAACTACTGACCTTAACCATCTTACAACACTATTTGGAGATAATGAAATTTGAACCGCTATATCGAACTTAAAGATTAAAACGAATGCCGCCGAATTGGAATATGCAGAGTGCACAGGAAAGTCCAACTTCCAAACAGCTAAGTGCATTTTAACACTAGATAATTACAGCCATCCATGTGTCCTAGTCTCTGCAGAAAATGTAAAAAGGTTTTTCCACAGCCTTGCTCGTCTCAAATGCCATGTGACTCACCCACCAAAGTTCTTTGAATAATGCCCAGGGGGTTGGAATTACAAAACACACACTCATCATCCCCAACCTTTTGATGTGGCCGAGTGTGACCTGTAGCGTTATGCCCTACACCCGTCACTGTTTAAATGACCGGTGGGCATACTCCCTTGAAGCTCGGAAGTATTTTTATTATTATTTTATTGAATTTTAGATTCTCTCTCAGAATCCCCAATACCCACATTAATATGAAGCACAAAACCAGCCATAGATGAATGAATGAGCCAACAAACATTACATACATCATAATTTTCAGACACAAAGAAAGCTGTAATATTCTTGGATGGATTAGCCCATTTCAAGCAGTTGCCATCCATTAATACCCACTTGGAGGTTATGTTTCCTTGCCTGGTTTACAGATGGGATGCTCATATTTCAAAAATACCCACAAGCTCCTTTGGGTTATTGCAATTGGCATACTTGAATTTGCAGTTTATTTTGCTTTATCTCAATCCTTGCAGTGCAAACATCCGCCAGAAGTTGAGGAGTTTGTGCAGCTCACAGACAGATTTTGGGCTTATGACACCCACTCCAATAAGTGGACGCAGTTGGAATTGCCCTTTGATTTATTGAGCTGTAACAATGGCAACTGCTCCAAAATTGGAACCATTCAAGACCTCAATCAGGATAACGAAAACAATAGCCACCCACATGACTATAATCCAAATTCTAGTGAGGAGCAAGAATTTGATGTAGGCTCTGATGATGGGGTTAATTTATTGGTTGAAGAGGAATTGGGTCCTCATCTTGTTGTTAGGAAGAGGTTGTCCCTAACAGTTATGTCAGAGACCTCAGTCTGGATTACAGGTGAAAGTGGATCAATTTATGAAAGGTTTTGGAATGGGATGAACTGGGTGATTGCTCCTCATGAACTACAACCCTCTGCAGGATATGCTATTTCGGTTTTTGCAGTCAATCACACATTTGCTGCCTTGTCTGAAGCTGGAAATTTGTACCAGGTGAATAATAAGATGATATTTAGATGGGACCGAGGCTCTTTCTCCATGACTTTAATTCATTCAATCTTATATACATAAACACTATTGGCGTGGGTTAAGCTATCAAGTTAATAGATTTTGATCCAGGTGCAGAGAAATAATATTTTTCCTTTTTCTGAAACACATTCTTTATATCTTAGGTAAACGTTTTGTTGATTTAATGTCCCCCTTCCAATTTTGTTGCACAGAATAATATTTTTTAGACAAACGAAAGCAGAGAGTGGGCCGTACTTCATTCATACGTTTGATTCTGTATGCGTGGAAATGTTTAAAACCACTCTGAATAAATAACAAGGGGAGTGGGTACCTTGCTGAAAACTCCGATTCGGTCTTTTTGTTTAAGGATCCATATCAAGTACTAACTTACTAATTCCATCCTGTTCTAGCATAAATTTTGAATTTTTATGCAGTGCTTATTTTTCCTGGATCCAAACATTAGAGAACATAGCAAAGGGTATGGTAGTTGATGATCAGTTAGGCCTTTTGATATCCAAACGAGATTTTACATTCAGAAACATGGCATGGCCCATGATTCTAGGTTGCAATACCTAAACTGCTAAATTCAAATCCCATAAACTTGGAGAGCTTTGACAGGCACGTGCCTACACAATCTTCCTTTGCTTTACAAATTTGTTTCAGATAGCAAACCAAGACTCTTTTGAATTTAAAGAGAGCTCCAATTTGATCATGGGCTTTAATATTCCTCGAATGCAAAAAAAAACTTTACGTCTCTGGCATCTTTAATTAGTTCCCTGGGCTTCTTCAAATAGGAGTATGAGAGTACGAGATTTAGTGTTACATTTTTGCCTCTTCTTTATGTTGTGGAAGGTTTGCAAGGTCAGTGTTGCTTAATGCTTCTGCCTTTGTATCTGCATTCACTTATTTTTAACTCTTTCTCAGTTACAATCATTAATACAATGACATACATGATGCTCTTTTGGACATTTGCTGAAAGCTGGCATATATAATATGATCCTTAAAAATGAAGATTTTTAACTAATAGACCTGAACACTGGGAAACGTAGCTCAGTCCTCACATAAGCTCATTCAAATCTTGATAATCAGTTGCAATGATGCTAAATCCCAGTAAATTCAGCTTAAATTTAGAGTCTAGCTGTATTAATTCAAGGCTTTGGCCAGAGTTACTGCAATAACAAATGTTAAGAACAAAGGCAGCTTAATATCCTTAACCACTTTATGCAGGGACAACACTAAGCAGTTGTATTTTCTTTTCGCTTTTGGAAGGGTGGCATAAGTTCTGTGAATGAATAGTAGGGGATTAGTTCATAAATACTTAATTTTTCTTCTGTATTCCATAAACTGCTGCATCCTATTTAGTTTGGTGTAATTGGCAGAGATTCGTGTGCTTCCCTACTGAGGAATCCGTTATTTTTGTTCTTGTTTAAGTGTCTTGACTGTATAAGGCATTCCTAAGAACCTTCCTACTTATTAGTCAAGAATTATGCTTATGTATATCTGATTCCAATCTGTACTGTTTTTAATCCAATTTTGCAGCTAACAATGGATGCCAACACACAACCTTTATGGGTGGAATGTGGTCCATCATTCCCATCAATGGCAAGTATAGACATTTCAGATGAAGATTCAAGCATGAGCATTCGTTTGCGGTCAGGGTTTCCATCAGTAGATGGAAAGTAAGAATCTTCTGTTTTCCATGTAAAGGATTTGCTAGTTAAGGATTGGTTGGAAATGGAGGAATAATAAGATGAAATGTAAAAATAATCTCTGGGAAAGCGTGCAAAAATCTTTGGAATGATAATGTTAAATATAAAGAGGTTACAGTCTGGAAAATCCTACTACAAATTTGATGGGTCTGTGATATAATTGTCTAACTATGTGCATCTTTTGGTTTTCTTTTCAGCTCAATGTACTTTTCTACTGTAGACGGATCACTTTTAGAGCTCTCAGAATTGCAGCCTGTTAGGTAAGATATTTTATTTTAAAGCTACAATTCTGTGAATCTTTTATTTATTTTTTATCCTTTCTGATATCTTCAAGGTGAAATTTCTATATGGATACATCTTTTAGCATAAGGCACTATTCTGTTTCTGTTAAAATGATTCTTTACCTTAGGTAGAGGATTGTAAATGAATAATTTGTAAGCACTCTATTTAGCTTAATAGTTACATGTTCAAGTTTGAGAAAATTTGAACTGAGGGTGATTATTCTTTTCTCCCAAAGCTATGATCCTCATACATTAGTCAAGGCAGAAAAGTTACATAAGCTGGTGTCCTATGCAAAACCTTCTCCCTCAAAATGTGAGAAGTGAAAGCAGTTTTTACACCAACTTGCCAAAAGTCAACATCGTTTCTAAAGTCTCCATTCCAGGTGTAACATGATCAGCTAAGTTGACCTGAAAAACCTCAAGCTTTCCTAGCATTAAGAAGAGGGATTATCCTAAAAAATAAATCTGTCTTCTTCTCCAAAGGAAATAAGTTGCAACAAAGCCATACAGTTTATGGCATTTCTTGCCCACAATCCTTCATCTTTGAAGTATCTCCAAGTAGAGCCCCTTTCCAATTGAAGGGAGCCACAAGAAAATTATTACATTTATTCTTGAACAAGGCCTCTTATTTATAGATTGAGTGACAGCAATGGCTTTTCATTTTCCTCTAAGAAATCAGGAAAGAGAAAGGATCAAAAGAGACAGCAGTGACTATTCATTTTCTTCACATATTCCCCTTTTTATGTCAACTTGGAGGTGGTATCAACAAAATACATGGAATGGTATGTATATTGTGACTATCTACAGACTACAACCTATGCAAACAAGATTCACATTGTATTTACATACTTAACAAATCTTTTCAGATCATGCCTCTCATGTGGAGAGGTTTGTGGTCCTCAAAAACTGGATATATGATGAAGATTACCTTCCCATCTTCATACTTGAAGTGTTTCCTTTTTCACCAGCTATATCCACTTGATTTGGAGGGGTGGAATGATATTCTTCTTGCACCTTATTCTATCCACTCACTTTGAAAAGTGAAGCAGTGTTCTTACTAAACATTTTCTGTCCAAAATAGAGAGCATTCCATGAGGGATTCACAGATGAAACATAAAAACTACAATTCATGGTGAAAACATTCATTCTGTAACTATTGCCTCATTCAATTAGCTGTGGATTTGCCTGCTACAATTTTTGTTACAGTGGGTTATACACACTACAAACCATTGTCATGCCCAAAATAGAGCTACAATGGTTGCCATGTGAAGTTAGAGTAGAATGAATAGAGTAGAATAACTTTTAGAGGCCTATGAGATAATAAGCCCTGTTGTTCTTGCTTTCTGCCTTTCATTTCTTCTCCTATTCATGATACAAATATGAAATGCAAATCAGCTTTGATCACTCAAGGTGATGCATTTTACCTTTGAATGCTTGAGTGCTTGCTCTCTTGGAATGCCACTTTTCTTTTGAGGGCTGTTTCTTCCTTTCTTTGAGGGATTTCTCTCTTGGAGTGCCTATTTTGTTTTGCTTTGCTTATGTCATGTATGGCTGTCCCATATTCCATGAAGTTGCTTTGCTTAGTTCAGGTATGGCAGTCCTATCTTCAATGAAACTGCTTTGTGTACAGTTATCCTTGCACCCTATTTGTTTCTCATGCTCCAACAAATAGTTTTGGAGGGAAAATACCCTTAATGTATGTAGCTCTCATGGAAGTAAATGATGTTGTGCTTGATAAACCTCATGACATGAATGTCATTATGACCTTGGAACCTGTTGATGAGTGTTTTATCATTCACCAAACATCAGAATAAAAATGTCCAAAGACACTCTATCCTCTCTTGAAAAACCACCGCGTATGCTAAGATTGCGAGAAGATCATATGGCGATTCCAAGGTTTCTTTAGTCGGGTCTTAACATGTGGATAAGCTCAATGGTCGTTGTGATAATGCTGGTAATAAACAAGGGGACTTACGTAGAAAGTCTGCACAAGCTAGGGACTTAGGAAATTTATCTTTAAAGGCTCTCAATTAGGACTTTCAATTGTGGATCTCAAAAAAAATGGCAAAAAGAATAGGGTTTAGGGGAGTCTAGTCTAAGCCTAAGAACTCAAGAGACAGTAAGGACTCGGTGAAGAGAAATAAACCACACTTTGTTTCGCCTCCTGCAGGACAACATACGCAAAGTGGGTGCAATCTTCAAGGGGTTTGTGAGAATAATTTTCACACCTCGAATGAGGTTGAAGTTAAGCTTCCACGTTTAAGAGCTCAGGCTAACTTTACAAATCGAATGCAAATCATCCATTCGAAAAAAGTATGAGCTACACTTCACCATCGAATCAATACGATCAATCTCTCATTCAATTTAACAACTTTTCAAAGCAAATTCTATTTAATCTAACTTTAACTCTAATCTATGGCGGAAGGCAATATGTAACCTCGCTTACTATTCAACAATAAGAAGTGATTCAAGGCAAATCATGCTCAAGAGCTTTTATCATTCAAAATAGTCTCAATGCGACAATATACATAATCTGTCTCCACACAAAATGAAAATGAGAGAGCACTAGTTTATATAGAGCTCCAAAAATGAAATGAAGGGCCGAGATTAAAACAAGATCAACGGCCGAGATTATTACAACCAAACCCTAATTAGGGTTTCCCAAAATAACAAGAGTTAATCATCAGAAAACTATCAGAAAAGTGGCAGTTCCAGCTATAATCTAGGAGAGGCGTCCCTATCCATTTGAGTGGCATTGTGCTTGGCGAATCTGGACACTACTGCAATGACCTCGTCCATCGTGACAGGCGGCAGCATGCTGATCCGGAATTCAAGTCCGTCCAACTTCTCAGCACATCTAGCAAAAGTACCTTCCCAATCTGCCTCCTGCTTCTCAAAATCCTTTCGAATGGACGAGAGTCTTGCCACTCTCGCAAAGTCTTGTTTCAAGAAAGGTCCAGCGGTCGAGAAGAAAGTTTCTTGAACCTTATGCTTCAATCTCTCCAACTGCATGTCATTCTCCCGGATGACTTCACGGTCGAACACATCAGTAGTTATCATGCAAATCTTCTCCTGGATTTTCCTGACCTGTTCTTCAATTCCAAGTCCATCGACTCTTGCCTTCTCCAAGACTTCTTCTCGTATTGTCACTGCCCAGAACCAGTGATGAAAATCATATGCTGCCCTTGCAGCAATCACCTTTTTATCAACCAACTCCTCTCTCGGAGTGCTCTTCAAAACTCTAAGGCTTGGAATAAGCCTTTCTTGCATATCCGGGACACCTTCCCATGTTTCTGCCATATCCATCAATCTGGAAAGAAATGAAGAAGTTCGTCCATAGGCCAGTGCCAACTTTTCCATGAACAAGGCCACTTCCGTGCCTTCACTTGCCATCCAGTCTTGTGCTTCCCTGGCCGTCACCATTCCGTGCTCGACTTCCCTAGTCACCTCCTGTGATGAATTGAGGAGAGGAGGAACGGTCGCATTGCCCTGATCAAGCGGCTGGGTCAAATGTTGTATATATTCTTTGAGACGTTTGACCTCCTTTTTATATTCTTTCTTCTTGGTCACTTCCTTTTCCAGTCTCGCTTTAATGGTCGAGACGGAATTATCTAACTCTTCTACTTCCTGACCTTTCGAGGTCGGACCAAGGTCAACAGTGGTTATTGCATACTCTTGTGGAGTGATTTCGTCCTGTGGCTTGTCCACTGTAGGCACTGCAATGTGCACGGAACGGTTGCCTGTCTCGTTCCTTTGAATGGTGGAGAACTTCTTGGCGGGCTTCTTGACTGCAACCTGCTCTAATCTTGCCAAGAAATCGGCAGTATCATCTTCTTCTTCTTGTTGAGCCTCAGCAGGCACCTGGATCTTCATCCTTTCCAACAGCCAGTCTGGAATGGTCGACTGTTCGATGCCATCCTCTACTTGAACCTCGTCCTCATTCGGAGCATCCACTATCCCTCTGAGGGCGGAAATCATTCCTTCCTCTAAGTCATTGTCCCGGGCTTCTATGTCATTGTCTGAACCTAAAATCTCTGTGCCTGTTGGTGACGCAGGCTCTTCATCATCTAGTTGAATAGGCTCATCATTTACTTCCTGAGCTGCAAGAGGTTCAAGCATTTCCACCAAGGAGTCGTCTATATTGGCCACAAACTGGTCAATGTTCCTGGATGCTGCTGACCGAGAAGGCTCTCCTTTATGCCTCTTGGAAACAGGCTCTGCACTTGGCATTATTTCTTTTCTTTTCTCTCCAATCCCGACCAAGTCCTGATGGGATGCACCAGCATTAGAGGAATATGACTCTGATTCGCTCAACAGATCATATGTGAGCGTGACTCCTTTCTGTCTTAATTCCTGAACATGATAATCGACCCACCACTGAGAATATTTCGTCACTGGCCTCATCAGGGTGGCTAGGTCTGCGTGCTCTGGCTCTGACCATTTTACTGGAGGGAGAGGTCGGCTTTCCTCAAAGCGAGGCTGGACGTGGTTTCCATCATCCTGGAGCTGATCAGGCACTCGACAGAACTCAATTGTTCTCATGAAATCCAAGGACATCCTGGACCACATCTTCCGTCTGACCTCATATTCATCCGCAGCATTTGCCCAGAAATCCTCCAATTCCATCCTGTGCTTATATTTTCTCCCTTCCACTGTCCGGATATTATGATGTGGGTCATAATTGACCCTGGACTTGTATGCCGTGAAAGGATACCATTGGATCTCTAGTCTTGCACTTTCAGCTGCCTGTGCGGATGGACAGTACTCTAGCATGTTCCCGATGAAGAATGGGAATGTGACGGACGCCTTCTTGGTCGGCCTCTGAATATTCTGGTACTCTTCTAATTGTCTTAAAACCTCGAGCAATATCATCCGATTAGTCGGATAGATAGGCAATTTATAGGGATTTCCAGTAAATCCCTGGATCCTGATATATGTGAATTTAGGGAACTGGATGAACCAAGACCCATATTTGCTGATAAGACTTTTTGCTTCATGGCTCAGCCTTTGGTGCACTCCTCCTTGAAGCTTTCTGGTGATATGCATTAGGAATGCATCATGCACCCTCCTGAAGTGAGTCTTCTCCTTCAATTGGAGCTGAGGATAGCAGTCGTAAGGCTTGAGCTCGTTCTCCCCGTTGCCAATTTTGCCTTTGCAGATCAATCCTGGATACTTGTATGATCTGGCCAACAGGTATATCACATATGAACTCATGTGAAAAGACTTGGTCTCTTCAAGGTTGATCAGTTGCTCATGGAGGTTGTCACTTATCATCCGTGACCAGTTGAACATTTTGACTCCGGAGGTGATCTCGTCGATGAAATAGTACATCCAGCTCTCAAAGAAGGCGCCTTGCGGATTGCCAGCTATTCTGTTAAGCATCAGCACAATATCTCCGAAATCCTCCTTGAAATCCGTGCGGCGAGGTCTCTTAGGCAACTTCTTGATTGACGGCTTTGGCTTGTCCATCCAAACCTTGTTGACTGTTGTGGCGCACAAATCTGACTTGCTGTCATATAGCATTTTGGCTTCTTCTTTGGTCTTATAGACCGTTCTTGAATGTTCAGGGATGCCAAAGGTCTCCTGAATTGCAACTTCGTTCAGGTGTGCCAAGATCCTTCCGTCAGGGGCGATAATCTGTCTTTTCTGAGCATCATAATGACGAGCACACTCCACCATTAACTCTGCACAATCCATTGCCGGAGGGAATCCAGCTGCTTGGAATATCCCGTTTCTGACCATTCGTCTGGCTATTGCTGTGGGAAGTCCCTTCTGACCGTATACTCTTTGCTTGAATTCGTCAAAATCCACATGTCCGAGGTCAGTGTCCATGACATTCTTCCACTTTGAGATGACCTTGGTCTCCTTCTGAGCACCCTTGTTGGCGAACTTCATTTTCAGCTTCCTGGATAATACTCCTGCCGTGTCCGTCAACCTGCAGTTATAATATTAACATTAATAAAAAGACTTTTAAAATTATTAAAACCTCGTGCCTTGGATTTGAGAATTTGACTTTCAGCTGTTTAGATAATTAATTTGCTGCGAAAAAGCAAGCTGAAAGTGACTTGAATGGAATTGAAAATTTTGCCAGAGCTTCGTCAAGATGACAGTACATGAAAAGATAGCAAATTTAATTGACCAATCACCAAACCTCAGCGAAGGAACGTTAAATGCAAATCAGATTTAAAAATCTGATTTTTTTTGAAAAGTGCGCCCCTCTTCAAGAAGAATTCAGCTTTGAATAAATCTCCTTTTTTCTTCCCGCGAAAAATTCCTCAACATAACACTGCTTCTCCCTCTGGGAAAATTCGACTTTGCTTATGGACGAATTAATTGCCTGACAATTTCGAGAAAGAATAAATTTCTCTTCAGTTGTGTGTGAAAAAAATGAGTTGCTGAAACTCATTATAATGCTGAGAGATTGAATTCGATTTAGCAACTGCCGTAATCTTTCCCGATCTCGATTTGTTTTTATTTTCCAAACAGGCAACTTTCCTTTTATCTTCCGACAAGGATCAGTCTCGAACTTATCCGGACAAATCTTACTGATCTTCAAAAATTCGATTTTTTTATTTAATATTTATTTTTTTGATTTTTTCAACTTTTAAATAAAACATTAAATAATTTAATTAAATTCACGGTGAATTTAATTTTCTTTTTTGTCGGATTTCATCTCCGCCTGGCGTGCTTTATTTTCGTCCGATTTGTGTCTGGCAATTTTGATTTTGTCCAAGGTATTTTAAGTTTCCAAATAGTTGAAAATTAATATTAAAATATTAAAATATTTCAATTAATTCCAACCCGTTCGTCTTGGACCCATGGCTATCTCGATCTTCCTTCCATCTTTCTTGGCTGAGAGTTTATTTTCCGATCTTGTCCTTGATTTCGTCTAGCCAAACCAAATCTTAAGCCATTCCGTCGAGAATTTCATTGCCAGATCCCTATTTTTCTTTGCCGAGGCGAGATTTTAAGCTCATTTTGCTCTGTCAAAGTCAAATATTTCCTTGCTCCGTCGAATTTTTCTAGGCAACACCTTTATCCGGATATCTTCGTTAGGCGAATTTCCTTGATGTCTGACATATTCTTCCTCCTTCTGGCCAAGGACGATCCTTCCTTTCTCCCTGCCTTGCTCATTTTTCTTGGGTCAAAGTTGACAATTTCTCGACATTTTCTCCATACTTAGGCAAATTTTATCTCTTTTCCTCATCGTGCTAGGCACATTCCGTTTTATTCTTTGCCATATCCTGATAATCTTTAGCACATGTCCTTTCAATCTTGGCATTTGTCCTCTCGAAAGTGTCACAATACTTGGCCAACGTCTTCATTTTTCATCCTTTTAGCCTCTGTACTTAGGCAAATATTCGAACCTCTTCTTAGACTTGGCATTAACACTTAGCCAAAATTCTTATTATCTTACCATCTTATCATCTTGGGCGGATTTCCTTGACATCTTGGACGAAGATTATGGATGTCCTTGACACTTTGCTAGCTCCTCCAAGCATGTGGTGGACTTTGTAAGTCTTTAGGATGAACTTTTTTTTGGATGTCCCTCTTTTCTAGGGTGGATTTCCTCAACTTCTTAGCACTTATTCTCATCATTTTATCCCTTTGGAAAGGATTTTCCACCTTTCATACTTAGCAAATTTCAAAACTCTCCTTAGCTGGGCGCCAACACTTAGCAAATATTTTGATTTTTCCTTACTTTCATGCTTAGGCGGACTTTCAATAGCCTTCAGCCAAGTCCCACCTTTTAAGGGCGGACTTCCTTAGTATTTTGGACGTCCTTTAAAGTGAAATGGCGGACTTTAGGGGTCTATGGGATATCAAGGGCGGACTTTGCATGGCCTTAGGACATCCTCCCTGGCAAATGGCGGACTTTGAGACCTCTTAGGACGAACCTCTTAGTGGATGGCGGACTTCCAAAGAGTCCAGGATGTGCTGGGCGGACTTTAGAGCATGCATGGACGTTGCCTCAAGATGCAGGGATATGCTTCATAATGCAAGGGTGAAGATGGCGGACTTTGAAGGTCTTTAGGACATCCTTCATGAGATGGCGGACTTCAAAGGAATCAAGGATGGCCTTGGGCGGACTTTGAGAGGTCCAAGGATATGTCTTCAATATGCATGGCGGACTTTGGAGAGTCCTAGGATGTTCCTCTTTGATGCAGGGATATGCCTCCCAGGTGCTGGGCGGACTTCATGACCTTTTTGGACATCCTCCTTAGCTGCTGGGCGAATTCCATGACCTTTCAGACCTTTACATACCTTTCCTCATGGCGAATTTTCCAGACTCGAGCACATTTTTCACAGATTTCACCATTTTAGAACTGATTTTCATGATTTCATCTTCAGATCTGATTGATCTTGAACTGGTTTTGACTGGTTTTTCCAGATTTTTGAACGTTTTTGGCCTGATTTTCATGCTTTTTGAACTTTTTTTGCAAATTTTTCAAAAATTTTCAATTTTTTCATTTTGATTTTCTGAGAGTTCTATTGAGTTTTTCGAACTTCTGAGTGCGTTTTCAGAACTCGGGACCCTTCTAAAAATAGAAACTTTCCAAAAATAGAAACTTTCTAAAAATAGAAAAAGCAACCCTAAAAAATAGGGAACCTTGTTTGGTCCAAAAATGCCAAAAATGAAAAATCGAAAAAGCAACTTTTCCTAAAAAATAGGAAGTCTCAGAATTGGCCGAATTTACAGTCGATCTTCGTCTCTTGGGCCTTCTGAGCGCTTCCATGACGTCTACGCGCTGATTCAAGCATGAATTACTGACTCGGCTCGGGTGACTCTTGGCAAACTGACCTGAAACTCTTAACAAAGTGATCTCTCGTAACCGTTGCAAGGAGACAGAACCCTAAAAACTAGTAGGCAACTGGGGGTCCCCATCAGCAATGGGGCGATGTGTGAAAAGGTCACAACAGAACCTTCTTGCGTCCTTCCCCATAATTAGTTCCTCTTTTCTATGCTTGCAAAGCTTATCTTTGTCTACTATTTTCACCATCGATCTTTTTCTATCCCTACTTTCTCTTGGCAAGTGGAGTTGTTTTCTTGCTTTCTCTTCAAATGGAGGTGACTGAGTAATGCTATTTGAAATTACTTTTTCCACCTCCCTTGCTATGTACATCCCACAACAAGTACTGAGAATATGTGTAAGAATGGAAATGGTTGAAATCTTCCACCTTCCTTGCTATGCATATGTTACAACAAGGAGTGTAAGTACAATGTTTTATCATGCAAGTATGTGAATACAACCTCTTCACATTGCTTCTCCTCCTTGTGTTTCAAAGTGGACCTTGCTGCTCCTTACTCTTCCTTGATGAGTGGTATGCATCTCTACTTTCTCATGCAATTGGGTTGTTGCACCCCTACAATTTTTTTTTCTGTATTGAGTCAATTTTTGAGTCAAATGTTTGTCATTCCTTGTTTTTTGAGCCATTCAAGCCTTGTTTTCCATGTTTCTCAGTGACATATTTTTAGGTTCTAATCAGTGTCTTCACACAACTGACAACAAACACTCTACAATGCATCAAACAAGATGAAGAATGGAGCTTGTATTAGGAAAAAGATGCAAAATTGACTTAGGCATGAAAAAGGAACATCCCACTCTATAGGAGTGTGCCAATGCGTTGAGTGGGCCCAAAATTTGTTAAAAAGTGGAAAAGGGGACATCCTAGTGTATGAGTATGCACTGAGCTCCATTGAGTGTCTAATTTTAAGTGTCTTTGAGTAAAAAGCCAAAAAAAAGGATATTAAGTCAACAAGTGGATGCCGTTGTAAGATATGTCCATTTTCAAGTCAAGAACACAAAAAAGGGATATTAAGTCAAAAAGTGCACATCGTTATAAAGAGATGTTCCAATTTCAAGTCAAAAACACAAAAAAGGGACAATAAGTGAAAAAGTGCATACCTAGCCATAAGTTGTTCAATGTCAACATGAAATTAGAACCAAAGGATACTTTAAGTGAAGAAGAGTGCTCTCCTTCACTAAGTGTCCAAGTAAAGTGAAAATTAAAACAAAAAAGTGCTCATTCTAGTGTATAAGTGTGTTGCTCTCCAAGTAGTGAGAATATGCATGAGAATAAAATGGTTGAAAACTTCCACATTCTTGCTATGCATATGCCCCCACTCATGTTTCAAAGTGGACCTTGCTCTTCCTTACTCATCCTTGATGAGTGGTATGTGCCACTCCTTTCTCATGCAATATACACCTACAATTTCTTTTGGATCATGTAATGTCCCCTTCTCAGGCCTAATCAGTTCGAAGACCATTAGCCTATTTACTAAGTTCTCGTGGGCTAATTGGCAAGGCAAGGGCACTCCAAAGTTCTTGGAGGACGTAGTTTTGGAGTTACAAGGTTTCTATTGTTGGCAATGATCTCTGTGGGAAACATTGATTTGGATGACACCTTCTAAAGTGTTTTTTGACTTTTGGGGTGTTCTCCAAACTTCTTGGAGAGAATGTCTATTCATAGTAAGTCACCAAACTGACTTCTATTATTCACCTATTTCCTTAGTATCATATTTGTGTGGTCAAATTTGGATTCCGGTATGTTTCAGGAATTTCCACAACATTGGGGTGGAATAATTAAATTATTCACTTAAATTATAATGTTTTATCATTATTTTTTATAACTCAAGTGTAATATCTTTTCGAAAAGGTATTTTTTTTTCTGTTTTGATGTGGTTGTTTTGAGTTTTTTGGAGAGTTTATTTTCTGGTCAAGTGGATCGTACCATTCTTAGCAGGCTGTACCTTTCTTGCTGGCCATACCACCTTTCCTAGACCTGGCCATACACCTCTTGGCAAGTGGAAGGTTTGATTTACCCTATTAATTTGTTGGTGCAAATTCATTATCCTTGCTGTTCTTTCCACTCATTTTGAGCAGGTTGCAAACATGGGAGGCCGTACTATAGTCCCTAGCTGGCCGTACATGCTCTAGGAGGATGGTGTAGGAGTTTAGAGGCTGAAGCACCTAGTTTGCGGGGGCTTTTACATCATCTTTGGTGGCACCCTGATCTGATTTTGGTATTACAGACCTGTGTGAAGTGAAACAAGGTAGTTTGAATGAGGTTTGAATGCCATCATCCTAGCTGCCCCTGTTTTCCAGTATGATATTGCGGTTTGGGTAAATCTGAGATGAATATCAGACCTTTATGTTGCTGTTTCCACGCATTTTGGAGGCTGTTTGTAGAGGGGAGTATGTCTCCAGTTGTCAGGCATTGACTTGGGGTGTCCTTGGTTGCATAAAATGACATTTTGAATGATTTTGGATGGCTGTTTGACCTACAGCAGAGGAGTAACAGACCTGCAACCACCCAGTCAGCTCAGCCTTGTTCATACCAACACTCTTATTTCTAGGTATACTGAATTGGTTGTTGTTTTGGTGATTGTTTTGATGTTGGAGTTGATATTTATCATTGTTACAATAGTACTTTGCATCAGCAGCGGCATATTTCATTTTATAGATGATTTCCTTGAGCTAACATTGTAACACTGAGTGGTAGTACCATCAAGTGATCTGCTCATGATATTTTTTGTTACTCACCCCACTGAATAAGTGGCTCATTGGTTCTCACTCACCGCTGAAAAGCAGAAGAGTTGCTCTTGCTTATTGTATTTGCTCACCACTAAAAAGTGGAAGAGTTGGCTTTATGTTTCTAGTATTATTTTGAGCTTTCCCATTGAGAAGTGGAAGTGTGGAAGTGCTAAGTTAACCCCACTGGATAAGTGGATTACTTTCAGCTGCTTCATTCAAAGTATTATTGAAATCCCATACATCGTATGCTCTCACCTCGCCCACACCAAGAACTTGGTGGTCAGGAAGTGGAAAGGAAAGCTGTTTAGCAATTTCCATTATGTTTTGAGCTAACAAGTTTTCAAAAAATTTAAGGGTAATTACTACAAATCAAGTCATTTTTCAAGTCAAATATTTGTCCTTCCTCATTTTATGAGCCATTCAATCCTTGTCTGCCATGTTCATTAATGACATATTTTCAGGCATTAGTGTCTTTGCACAATCAATGACAAACGCTCTCCAATGCATCAAATGAGATGAAGAATACAGCTTGGATGAGGAAAAAGATGCAAAATTGACTTACGCATGAACAAAGGACATCCTAGTGTATTGGAGTGTACCAATACATTGAGTAATGTGGAAATGGGGCATCCTAGTGTATAAGTGTGCTCCTCTCCATTAAGTGTCCAATTTTAAGTGAACTTTAAGTGAAAAAGGGACATTAAATCAACAAGCACACATTATTGTAAATAGATGTATTATTTTCATGTCAAAAACACAAAAGGACACTAGGAGAAAAATAATATGCTGTTGTAAAGAAATGTTCAATTTCAAGGTGAAAATACAAAAAGGGACAATAAGTGAAAAAGTGCACACCTAGCCATAAGTTGCCCAATGTCAAAATGAAATTAGAACCAAAAGATACTTAAAGTGAAAAAAAGCACTCTCCTTCACTAAGTGTCCAAGTCATGTGAAAATCAAGACAAAAGAATGCCCATCCCAGTGTATGCACGTGCTCCTTTTGATTGAGTAAGCATTTTAAGGTGAAAAATTATGAAGAGACATGCCTCTGTATTGGAGCTCTCCTTTCCAAAGGAAGACAAGTTTTGTCAACTGCAAAAAAGGGACATTTAGAGCAAAAGAGAGCTCCTTTCCATTGGATGGACAAATTTCATGCTAAAGAAGTCAGTGAGTTTATTACAGGTTTTCAAGCATTTTCTAAGCATTTGTGTTCCATTGAAGGCACTTTTAGCATTAGCAAACATCTCCATGCTTTGCGACAGTTTGACAAAGTATCTTGAGCAAGGATTTCCAACAGATTATTGTTCATGTGCAAGGGGATTTTGAAGGATTTACAAAGGTGCCATAGGAAGAAATGTGTTTGCAGGTGTTGCAGACATTTCAAGGGTTTTAACAGCAGGTCATGCACAGTTTTCAGTGTTTGCAGTCATCCACAGTAGGTTTCAAGTTTCTTTTGCAGGTTTAAAATTGCTTATCTCCGTCTTCAAAGGCATACAACAACTCTTTAGCAAGTTCTCATCACAAAGTAGGACAGTGTGAGGGTTTATGGCAGCCTTTTTTTGGGCTGTTTTTCATCATTCAGAGTGTGAAACAGCAGCATATCAAGATGCCCTGGGGTTGTATAATACCTGGAGCTACAGACTTGATCAAAACAGTTAGGATTAAAGATTAGGATATCATTGTTTACTCTGGGATGTTGCAAGATCTTCAAGTGTTATCAGCAGTTTTCAGTCATCCACAGCTTCAGCAGGATCAGTTATTCTGTTTGCAGGGTTTTGAAGATTGCTTTTTTGATGGACATTTATTTATGGCAAAATTTTCAAATGAAACAATGACCTTCAGCCACCTAAGATTGATAAAGAGGTTGATAGCAGATTTTCAGCAGTCTTACAAGATTTACTGTGTGATTTTCATCTCAATGGACTCTGTTTGATTTTCCTTATAACCCAGGGCCTCAAAAACATCCAAAGTTGCAGATTTGTAACAGGCTTCTGGCAGTTTTGTAATGTTGCATCCTTGCTTGATCTTCATCTACAAAAGTTTGGTCAAAATTACAGTCATATGGCATTCCTTTCCAGTAGATTTCAGTGAGTGTTAGTCATCACAAAGGTGATATGTAAGCAGTGAGATAAGATATTGAAAACCTAATCATTTTCTTCACTCTCCATTCAAGGTGCTTTGAGGTCATTGGTCTGAATTTCACCAAAGGGAATTGTCTGGAGGTTGTAATCGAGCAAAGGATGAATTGTTAGGGTTTCACATTTCTTCTAAGGATCCATCATAGTTAGAATGAAGGTGCTGTATTAGAATCACTAAAAGGAGCCAACTATCAAACTGGCTATTTTTAGCCATCATTATTATTGGAGGATTGCTACTCTAAGCTGATTCACTAGGAGATATATTCTTTTTTAAGATTTAATATAGGGGTTATATTAATGGGGCCCCAAGTCAACTAGTAACAGTAAACATACACCATATCTATATAAATCATTTTCATAAACAACCCATATAATGAGCATAGCAGGAATATATAGCATAAAGAAAAGCATGAAACATATGCTAAAACTAATCCAAACTATAAACCAGGAAGCTTGTAAATACTACCAATAATTGAAACAGACTCTTCAATAGAGAGACTAGGGTAATTCAAAGACCCCATATTGCTCCATTCTAGCACTCAGAGGAGCTATCTTCCATTGGTTGAAGGTAAAAGAGAAAATATCTCGTCTAGAAGATTTATTCAAAGGCTTCTTATTTCAGGATTTCTTCTTTAGATGACCTATTCTAGAAAATTTTGTATTCAAGGTTGCTTGGATTGCAAGTGAACTATTTTTAGTGTAGGAACTAAACTATGTTTATGTATTTATTTATAATTCAAAACTTTGGAAAAAACTTTTAAATAAGTGCTTTCTGCACTTAGATTTTTATGTAATGGGAATTTTTATGCCTATTTGCTATTGAGATTATTGTTAAAGATTCTTGTGTTGTCTTATGTGTTGATTTGGTATATTGAATAGAAACTAGTGATTCTTGCAAGCTTTGTATTGCAATCTTCATTGGTGCAGATGTTGTAGATTTGTATGCAATCTTTGTTATTCAATTTATCAGGTCTTGTCTATTGTGTTCAATCCAATTCAATTCATGTGTTGTACTTATTCTTTTTGGTCTTTTCTTTTAGCCAAAAAGAGAGCATGAGTTAATTGTCATACTTTAGGTCGTTTGTAGTAGTTCCTTGGGGAATTGAACCCAGATCTTCATCGTGGTAACACTCCATTTTCACCATTCAGTGATTCCCACAGGACTGCAACAAAATAGTTTGTTGCTTCTTTAACTTATGTGATATTGAAATCAACTTCTATTTGCTTTTATGAGCAGTTACTATGCTTATAATCAATTGAGAGTATTGTCCTCGTGCTTTTTTAAGTACTTGAGATGGTGAATTGCTTGCATTGAATGGAAGCAAGCAAGAAAATAAATCAACACACATGTGAAAAGAGGAGATAAACACAAGGTTTACCTTAGAGAAACTCTATGTGGGAAAAATCCAAAAGAGTTAAGCTATACTTCCTCATCCTCACTACCACCTTGCATGTTTTTGCAAGTTAATTGCTTGATTTAAAGTTTCAAATGCATTGTAGCTTTACTAGCATTTCCATGGTTTTCTCTATCCAGCCTTGATGTGATTTACTTGCTTATTCAATATACTTGACTGCCTCTATATGCTGGTGCAGTCATCATCTACCTCAGTGACCCATTTAAATCTCTCTTGGCAATGACTCAATGCACTTATGTTGCCTTCAAATTCTCTTTTCCCTATTCTCCAGGAATTCTAGAGGTTATATCTATGGTAAAGGAAATTTAGTAAATGTGTTGAATATGATAACCCAAACATCAAGGAACTTGAAGAGACTTTTCTACCATTACTCTTTTTTCTTTTTCTATTTGAAATGGTAAAAAATCTCATGGACATCATAACCACTGTGGCCCACACAATTCCTATGACAATAGCAAAACTTCCATGACACATGTGTTGGACTTGTCGTTGCACCAAAAGATCGACCTGTCAATGCTCGATACAAGCTTCGGTTAAGAACTACAAGAGGCGGTTAGACCATGTCACAAACCCAAGCGCTAGTGCTGCAAGGAAGACCAAGGGTCACACCTTGCAACAATCCCCCCCCACCCAGCACAAGCGTGGCGTTTGAACCTGTGACCAGCTCTGATACCAATTGTTGGACTTGCCGTTGCACCAAAAGATCGACCTGTCAATGCCCGATACAAGCTTCGGTTAAGAACCACAGGAGGCGGTTAGGCCATGTCACAAACCCAAGCGCTAGTGCTGCAAGGAAGACCAAGGGTCACACCTTGCAACAACATGCACACCTACTATGGCATGTCCAACGGCCATGGCACATGCACAACTGCCATTAACACAAATGAAACTGCCATGAAAAATAACCACCCCCAGTTGTATTTGGAAGTCTTGTCAATGTACAAAATTCTTTGTGATTCTTGGTGGTGAAAATGTAGTACATTGTGTCTTATCACATTTTATTTTTTTAGTCTCTGCTTTATTCTTGCTTTTGAATCTCCATTGTTGCCTTCATCAATTCTACCTTAATGAGGTTAAAGCATGTCTTAAGCTCTTTTTTAGTTTCATGAACTAAGAATTACAGATCATCAATTTGATTGACTAAATTTTAATGATTTTTGCAATCCAAATTTTAGATTAATGAGTTTTAAGAACAGTGAGATGATTTTTTTCATTAATTTGATTTTTAACACGAGTCTTGCATTTCGGCTCACATTTCTTGGGAGCAAGAGTTTTCGGTCCATTTCAAATTCCAAAATGCTGCAACAAACAAAGGAAGGGAATGACACAAGTTACCTTAAGGTCAAGCTTGCAAAAGTTCTATACTGTAACAAATAAGAAAGCTTGGTTTTCGTTCCACATTTTTTCTGTCCATACCAACCCTATAATTGCTAGGGATGCTAGAGTAATGTTGATCAAATCATCAAACTACACAATTTGCCATTACTTATCCAAATTCACATCAACTTTACGCTAGTGTTCCACGGGGACGCATCCCCCCAAAATTTTTGCCGTCCCCCCGTCCCGGATGTTTCGGGGACTTGGAGATGCTAGGGAGACGTCCCTTCGCCATCCCTCCACCGCCGCCGAGATGTGAGAAACGTCTCGGAGACGTGGGAGACGCTGAGACGTCTCAAGGATGCCCAAGCATCCCTCAAACGTCTCCTGTGCTGGGACGTTTTTTAAAGTTAAATTTTAAAAATTTCTTTAATTTTTATTGGTCTTTGTGCCTGGGGCCAAACCCTAAAGGATTGTGGGACCCATCTCAAAGCCTCTAAATGAAATAAAAGTCTCTAATTGCTCTTTTTTTTACTCACATATGCATTTGATGTTTTGTAGCAGCTAGGTGAAGAAGAGGAAAGCCAGTGAGAAGAGTGAGTGAAAGAGTGAGTTTGAGGTGCTGCAAGTGCAAGAGGGGTGAGAAGGAGAAAGAAGAAGAAGAGGAGGAGCATTCTCAACCAATTTTGAAGGATTTTTCAAGCACAAGGTAGAGTTTTATGACTTTTTCTTAGTTTTTTCAAAAAAAAATTTGTTTTGTTTTCCAAGTTTTTAGATTCATTTTGAATATGTAGTTTGATGTTTGAAATGGGCATTGAAATGAAAATCAAAACATGAATATGCATTTGCAGCCACATGTCTATGAAATTATGATTAAAAAATAATTCATAATTTCATATACACGGCTGCAAATGCATATTCATATTTTTAATTTTCATTTCAAGGCTCATTGTTCTTTTTTTCATCTTTCCATCAAGATTCATCATGAAATTTTCAAATTTTATTTTCAAATTTGTTAAACCAGGCTGAAACTATGCACTTATAGAATTTATTTGTTTATTGCAGTGTCACGATGAGCTCTCATGACATCAACATGAGTGAGGATGAGGTTCATTCACATAGTGATACTGATCTTGAATATGAACCTGAGGCTGAGGGGGATGACCATGGGGCTGAACATGAAGTCCAAACTAGTTCCATGGCAAGTGAAGCAAGTACTTTAAATTTCCCTTTTGCACTATTGGCAAAGTATGCTAGGGGTCTTTTTGATCCCAATTCCCCTCTCAAACAATTTGCAACAAAAGATCTAAGCAGGCAACTGCAAGGGGCAACATCTGGTGGCACAAGGAGGTGGAAGTGCAACTTTTGTGGTGAGGGGTGGTATGGCAGCATCACTAGAGTTAATGCACACTTCTTTTCATTAAAGGAAAAGGTGTGGGGTTATGTCATTTTTGGATAAAACCAGAAAACCTAAAATTCAAAGTTGAAATAAAAAAGTTATGGGGTGTTCCTGATGATACTCCAGCTGCACCTATGCCTACTACTTTGTCTCATAGGAAACAGCTTCAACATAGCCAACAACAAAGATCTAGCCATACTTTGCAAACGAGAGTAGGAGGGACACCAGGTTCTTCTTGTAGTGCCTATGCAAGAGAGGGGAGGGGGAAACGGAAATTGCAAAGTCAAACTCAAAGTAATCCCATTGCAGATTTGTTTAATGTGTAGCTCAAGGATGAGATAGATGATGCCATTGGCAAGTTCTTCTTTGCCAATGACATCCCGTTTCATGTTGCTCGATCTCCTTATTTTAAGGATATGATATTGATGGTGGCAAAGGGAGGACCATCATATGTGCCACCAGGTGAGACGAAATTGAGGACTACGATCTTGGATAAGAACTATTCCAAGATCAATTTGTTGATGAAGAAGATGAAGGAGTGTTGGGTTAAGATAGGATGCAACATAGTCATGGATGGGTGAACGGACATTAGTCATCGTCCACAACATCATGGTTACATGTACTGAGGGCCCATATTTTCTTAAGGTAGTTGATTGTTCAAGGCATCGCAAAGATGCTGATTTTCAGTTTGAGATTCTCAGGGATGCTATTGAGGAGGTTGGGCCACAAAATGTGGTCCAAGTTGTGACAGATGCTGCACATGTGTGCAAAGCTGTAGGGAGACTTGTTGAGGCTACTTATAGGCGTATTTGGTGGACCCCATGTTGTGTGCATGTCATGAACAATGCACTCAAGGACATGGGAAAGATTGAATGGATTAGAGCAGTGGTTCATGATGCGAGAGATGTGCAGATGTTTATTTGCAACCACCACACATCACATGCACTCTTCAGGACCTTCGCTAAGAAGGAGTTCCTAAAACCTATTGATACGAGATATGCTTCCTATTTCATTCTCTTAGACAGAATGATTGAGTTGCAAGAGGCATTGAAACTCATGGTCATGACAGCAAATTGGAGTAGGTTGGCCGAGTTTAAGACAGAGCAGGGGAGGAAGGTGAAGGATATAGTGAAGAGCGATGTGTTCTGGGCTGACACAAAATATATTGTTGCCATTATTAAACTAGTTTTCCAGGTTATCAAGTATGGGGATGCAAATGCACCTAGCCTTGGAGAGGTGTATGAGTGCATTGATTCTATGCTTGATCAGATGAGGGTTGTTGTGCGAGAGAGGGACCTGTTGTGACCTTTTTTCACACATCGCCCCATTGCAAATGGGGACCCTCGCTGGTTTGCCCTTAGGGTTTAGCTTTGAGTAGCAATTTCATAGTCTTTGATGTCTGGGAATTCCATGTCAAAGTCTGGAGTTATCATCCAAGCTAAGTTGAGAGTTTGAGCCTGAAATTGAACGTAAACGTCATAGAAGAGCTTAGAAGACCCTGCAGACGAGGATCGCCTGTGCTTTCACTCAATTCTGACACTTCCTATTTTTTAGGGATTCTGCTTTTTTGCTTTTTTGCTTTTTTCGTTTTTGGCATTTTTGGACCAATCTGGAATTTACTATTTTTTAGAAAGTTGCTTTTTGCTTTTTTCTATTTTTAGTAAGTTTCTATTTTTAGAAAGTGCTAGGTGTCACTGGCAGTGGAGTCGAAAGTTTCCACTTTTGGAACTAAAAAGCAAGCAAAAAGCAAGCAGAGGTCTCGAAAAATCGAAAAATCATGGAAAAAGCGCATGCAAGGATGAGAAAAGTGCATGCAAGGTGAGGACAAGCAAGAAAAAGCGCATGCAAAGGTTAAAAAATCAACTGGACAAAATCGTGCCTTTGAGAGAAAATCATTGAAAAATCAAGCAAAAAAGCAAGAAAAATCATGATAAAAATTCACCTAAGTCTGGAGAGGTGCACCATTTAGAAAATCTAGTTGAATCTTCAAAAAGTCAGTTGAGAAATCCGTTCATCAAGAGAAATACTGAGAAATCCAATGAAAATTCGTCTATTTGAAAGATTAGGACAAAATCCGCCTTCTACAAGGAATTCCAGTTGGAAAGTTCAAAATTCCAGTTGGACAAAGATGAAAATTGACTAAGGCAAGAGAAATTTTGAACTGGACTTTAGGAACTCCAAGTCAAATTGAAATTCCAGTTGGGAAGTAGAAAGTTCCAGTTGAAAGTCGAATTCTTCAAAGTGAAGAATCGAAAATTTTCTAAGGCAAAATCGCTTTGGTAAGTGAAATTCCAGTTGAAAAAGTAAAAAGTCCACTTGAGGGTCGAATTTTACTAAAGGCAAAAATAGAAGAAATAACTTAAAGTTTTATTTTAAAGATGAAACTTAGTTGTCAAGCCAAAATGGACGCCTTGTTTGAAAAGTCAAAGATCAAGATAAGATTGCTTTTTAGTTTTAAAGCAAAAACAACCAATGGGAAGAAGAAGTCGACCTAAACCAATTTGGAAAGGTTTTATTATAAAAGATGATCTTGTGAGCTCATTTTCTATTATTTACAAAGTCGAATTTTCTCACAGGCAAAACCCCTCTCAAGCCAAAGACGTCTTTCTTCAGCTGCAAAGAGATTTTTTAAATTCCAGAACATAGAGTTGGATTTTTTCTCTTCATTTCCAGATTTTTCAAACAACTGCAAGGTTATTATTAGCGATTTTAGAAGGGAATGGGATTTTTCATTATGGATTTGAGAAAACTTCAGTATAAGTCTTTAAAATCCAGAAGATTATTTAAAATTCCATGAATGCTCTTTAAAAACAATAAAGGCGGATCAATTTTCATTAAGAATTTATTCTTTACACAGCCTTTTAATCGAGTTTTGGATTTTAAATTAATTTTTAAAAATTTCTCCAGTCAAGAAATCGCCTTTTTATAAATTTGTTAAAATACTCTAACTTCGAGCTTCGTACAAGCACAATGTCTTCTCCAAAGAACGTGGGAGGTGGAGTCAGGAAAGCTCAAGTAAAGGAAGTCCTCAAAGAATTTTATCCAAAATCTCAATTGTCCTCAAAATGGAGGAAGGTAGCAGATACCAACTTTGAACAGTTCAATGCAATTCAACACAAGAGAAGGATGTTTGGTGCTCAGAACGAAATGCCCACGCCTATTGCCACTAATATTGTTAAGTCTGGAGTTCATCAAGCAGCAAGATTTCCACCTGCAGTTCAGTGCAATGAGTTAATGGTCAAGTGTGCCAGAAGGTACCATCCACAGACAAGATCCATTAAAACACCCAATGGGATCACCTTAGCGTACTTTACAGAGGATTCAGTCAGGGAAGTATTTGGTATTCCCCATCGTCGAAAAATGTTGAACAGGACTCAACAGGAATCACAGGCCATGTTCGATCAAGCCAAGGAATCCTGTATGGACATAGTCAATTCTAACCGGATTAAGGAACCCAAAAGACATCACTCCAAGTTGCCAAAGAGATTAATTTGCACGGATTTTAAAACAGAATACAGTGATGATTCATATGCTAAACAGGATTATGGGAACTTCTCAAGGAGCCTTCTTCGAAGTATGGATGTTTTCATACGTGGAGGAGATCGTATTGGGAATGGAGGCAATAAATTGGGCGAAGTTAATAAGTGATAATATCGATTTCCAGTTGAGAAACCTAGAGAAGACCAAAACCTTCTATATGAGTTCTTACGTGGTTTATATCTTGGCACGGTTCACCAAATATAGAGGACTGATTTGCAAAGGGGAAGTTGGACTTCGGAAAGATCAACTCAAAGCATATGATTGTTACCCGCAGCTCCAACTACATTACAAGGACAATTTCAAGATAACTAATGACGCCTTCCTTATGTATGTCACGCGGGTGCTTCAAGGAACAGTTCAAAGGAGGCTATCTAAAGAAGCTATGGTGATGCTTGACAAGTTTGGGTCCTGGTTTATCCAGTTTCCGACCTTTACATATATAAGAGTTCATGGATTCTTGGATGCTCCGCATAGACTCCCTCGGTATCCGACAGACAAGATTGTTATGCTTGAAGTTGCGAGGAAACTGGCATGTGTAGACTCTATTCAAGCGAGAAAGAACAAACAAGGAGTGGATTTTCCGGTTGCAATTGGAAAAATGCTAGAAGTCTGCCCCTCATTACAATCAGCCAAGACAGCAAGGGTAGAGTTGCAATTTTATAAGTTCAACACTTATAATCCAAGGTCCGATTATGATCCATACCTGAGAGTTCATGGGAAAAAATCCCTTCATGTTATGCAGATTGAAGACTATTGGTCTAACTTGGTGGACGAATATGGAGTCAGAAAGAAGACTTGGTCCAAAATTCCAATTGAACTTGTAAAAAGGTGTGACTTGTTCCCTATACCTGACCAAGTAAAAGACAACGGGGACTACATTCATCCTCAATTTGAACAAGAAAAAGATAAGCCTATCTTGCTGCCTAACTGGACACAACCTGAGTTGACCGATTTGAACATATTGATGAAGGATATTTTAGCATACTCAAGGGAATGGGTTGACAGTCAGATCAACAAGTTGAGGAAAGAAGGAATTTCTCTTACCTACGCCACATTGAGCAATAAGGAAAGTCAGGGTGAGGTAGTTGGAGAAAGTCTTGATGAACTTTCATATCCTAGCAAGAGGAAGGTAGTGATTAAAAACCTTCATATGGAGGAAAAAGAATCAGCTGGCGGAGAATTGGAGAGTAAGAAGCAGAAAGTGACTGAAAATCCATCATCTTCTAGTACTTTATCAATTGGAATAATTGAAAAGGTGTCTGTTGCTGAAATCGAGCCAAGTCATGAGCAAGAAGTCGAGTTCCAGACTTAGAACAGTTGGATTCTCTCCAAGAACAAACCCTCACTGAGTGTTTGGAAGGGGATGATACTTTGATGATTGAAGGCGCAAGAGATACTGAGATCCTTGAGAACAATGAAGAGCTAGGAGATGAGGTAATTTCTACTCTAAAAGGAATTAATGATGATGTTCAATTAGAAGATGGGATGGAATTATCCACTATCCCAGCTTGGTTGACCGAAAGTTTGATGAAAAAGTCCAGACCACTGGATGAAGTTCAACCAGTTGAGAGCATGCAAGGCTTCCTAGAAAGGATTGGCAAAGCTAAAACGCCAAAGAAGTCTAAGAAGTATTCTCAGATTACCAGGAATGATGCAGGATCCAGGATCTTACAGGTGGCAGTCCCGAAAATTGATAAGCCAAAAGATCAAATTACTCCTATGGATTACGAGGTTACAACGTTGGACATTGGGCCAACCACGATAGATCAGGATTTCCATGAGTTAGCAGACACTTCCAAAGCCATCAAGGAAAAGTTCGACAAAACAGAGGAGAAGAAAAAAAGGCTAGAGTTGGAAAATCTAAAACTGATAGAGTTCATTCAGCAGCTAACAGCTCCTTTGCGCTAGGAAGGTGAAGCTTTTATTCCACCATCATCTCTTACTCCGGAATCCGTTGATGTTCTTGAGGCTATGAGGATCACGAGTCAAGCAACCAAGAGTTGGGTTATCAATATTTCAAAACAGATGGAGCAATTCTTAGAGAAGTGCGCCCAAACTTATGACAGATCTGCCTTGCTTATAACCGAAGTTAGTCAAGATGAAGACAATTGGGAAGATTTCCAGTACGTATAGGACAAAGTGATACCTAGTTTAAAGGTTTTAAAGGAAGTTTCCCTACAAATATTAATCCAGGAGGGTGTAATCGAGGAAGGAGCCTCATATGATTTCAGCAGGTGGTATCATTCCTTATTGGCTAAAAGGAAGACATATGATGGAATAAAGGAAGAATGTACTGTTATACGGAATGCAATTGAAAAAATTCAGTTCAAAATCCTCACTTCCCTTGAAGGATTGACAGGACAGGAGCATCATGATGCAAATGGTTTAGATTTAGAAGGATTGAAGAAAAGTGTGATGAACATTTACTTCAAGGAAGTGCAGATTATTACAGAGAACCAGCTTGATGATATGTCTTCCCTTTTGACCTTTATGGATAACTTTC